>CM053593.1:196460776-196480549 GCA_028646575.1 Pseudocheirus occidentalis | reverse complement strand
GCTTTACAGTGGGATTGCTGTTTTAGGGTTGGGGTAGGGGAAAGACGGGGAGAAAATTTGTAATTCAAAACTGTCATGAAAATGAATGATGTAAACAAGAAAACAAATTTTAAAAAATACGTGTTCCCTCCCCCAAAAAAAGAATTTAAGACCCTCAAAAAAAAAAAGACTAACTCAAATGGCAAAAGAGGCCCAAAAAGCCAATAAGGAGAAGAACGCCTTAAAAGGCCAAATTTGCCAGATGGAAAAGAAATTTCAAAAACTTACTGAAGAGAATAATTCCTTCCAAATTAGTTTAGATTAGTTTCCCTAATGAGTTTATGAGAAATTTATATAAAACTGAGAAATCAAGACACTATAATACAAATGTAAACTAATGAAAAAATAGAAGGCAATATGAAATATCTCATTGGAAAAACCACTGACCTGGAAAATAGATCCAGGATAAATAATTTAAAAATTATTGGACTACCTGAAAGCCATGATGTAAAAAAGAACCTAGAAATCATCCTTCAAAAAACTCTCTAAGAAAATTGCCCTGATATTTTAGAACCAGAGGGCAAAATAGAAATTGAAAGAATTTACTGATCATCTCTTCAAAAAATTCCCCAAAAGAAAACTTGTACGAATATCATAGTCAAATTCCAGAGTTCCCAGGTCAAGGAGAAAATATTACAAGTAGCCAGGAAGGAGCAACTTTACTATTGTGGAAACACAATCAGGATACACAAGATCTAGCAGCTTCTACATTAAGGGATAAAAGGGCTTACAATATGATATTTCAGAGGTCAAAAGAGCTAGGATTAAAACCAAGAATCACCTACCCAGGATAACTGAGTATAAAGCTACAGGGGAAAATATGGTCATTCAATGAAATAGAGGACTTTCAGGCATTCTTGATGAAAACACCAGAGCTGAACAGAAAATCTGACTTTCAATTACAATAACCGAAAGAAGCATGAGAAGGTAAACAGGAAAAAGAAATTATAAAGAACTTATTAAAGTTGAACTATTTCCATTCCTACATAGAAAAATGATCATTTTAACTCATGAAACTTTTTTCAATATGATGAAAGTTGAATGGAATAGATAGGTATATATGTATACATATATATGCATGTACAGGAGGTGAGGGTGTATGTGTGCATAAATATATATGTGAGTGTGTGCATGTGTGTATATGTATACACTGACAGAGGGCACAGGATGGGTTGAATATGAACAATGATATCTTAAAAATAAAATTAGAGGTGAGAGAGGAATATATTGGGAGATGGAGAAAGGGAGAGATAGATTAGGCTAAAATATCTCATATACAGGAGGCAAGAGAACACTGTTACAGTGGAAAGGAAGAGCAGGAAGGTGAAAGGGAATGGGTCAATCTTACTGTCACTGTATTTGACTTAAGGAGGGAATAACATACACATTCAATTGGGTATCTTACCCTACAGAAAAGCAGGGGGGAAGCAAGAGCGGGGGGTGATAGAAAGGAGGGCAGATTGAGGGAGAGAGTGGTCAGAAGCAAATATTTTTGAATAGGTATAAGATCAAAGGAGAAAACAGAATAAGTGAGGGGTGGGATAGGATAGAGGGAAATATAGTCTTTCACAATATAATTACTATGGTAATGTTTTGCGTAACTACACATACACAATCTATGTTGAATTGCTTGTCTTCCCAGTGGGAGTGGGTGAGGAGGGAAGAAGGGAAAGATTCTGGAACGTGAAGTTTCAAAATACAAATGTTAGTGCATGTTACATGCAACTGGGAAATAAAATATACAGGCGCTGGGGTATAGAAATCCATCTTGCCCTACTAGAAAGTTGGGGTGGGGGAATGGGAGAGGATATAAGACAGAACAGATTGGGAGAAGGGGTATGCAGGTATGAGAAGGCTCATTATTTTGGTGTAAGGGAGAGATGGGGAGAAAAATTTGTAACTCAAAATCTTGTGGAAATGAGTGCTGAAAACTAAAAATAAATAAAGAAATGAAAAGATTATTTAAAATATGTAGTTACAATAAAGTATTAAAAAATAAACTTCATTATAAGTATATACAGATCCTTAAGCTAATGATATACATGAAAACATTATGATTAGTAATACATTTAATACTTAAAAATTTGTTGCCGAATATGATGTTTATTATCTATAAAAATTCTCATTCTTTAAAAGTTTGGTAATACAATGTTTTTTTGAGGGGGGAAGGCAAGGCAGTTGGGGTTAAGTGACTTGCCTAAGGTCACACAGCTAGTTAGGAGTCAAGTGTCTGAGGGTAGATTTGAACTCAGATCCTCCTGACTTCAGGGCCAGTGCATGTTATTCACTGTGCCACCTAGGTGCCCCTACAATTTTTAATCTGCTTACTAGTCTTTCAAATTAAGAGTTTTAGTGCTCTCTGAAGCCATTTGCTAAAAATATAAAATGCAGTAGCTTCATATTACAGGTATACCTCAGAGATGTTGTGGGTTTGGTTTCAGACCAATGCAATAAAGTGAATATTGCAATAAACCAAATCACACAAATTTTTTGCTGTCCCGATGAATATAAAAGTTATGTTTACACTATTCTATAATCTAGTAAATGAGCAATAGTATTATGTATTAAAAAAAGATACATACCTTAATTAAAAAATTCTTTATTGCTAAACAAGCTAACCATCAGCTGAGCCTTCAGTGAGCTGTAATCTTTTTGCTGGTGGAGTCTAGCCTCAATGTTAATGGTTGCTGACTGATCAGGGTGTTGTTTGCTGAAAGTTAGGGAGGCTGGGGCAATTTCTTAAAGTAAGACAACAATGATTCTACATTGAATGATTCCTTTCACTCGAACACTTAGAAGTGTCCATGGCAGGGTTATTAACTGGCCTAATTGCAATATTGTTATCTTTCAGGTAAAAGGGCAGGCCTGGGGAGAGGGAGAGAGATGGAGGAATGGCCATTTGGTGGAGTCAGAACATATACCTCATTAATCAGTTATATGGGCATGGCTCATGGCACTCCAAAACAATTACAATACTAACATCAAAGATCACTGATCAGAGATCACTATAATAGATAGAATAATAATGAAAAAGTTTGAAATATTGTAAGAATTACCAAAATGTGACACAGAGACAATGTGAGCACATGCTGTTGGAAAAATGGTGCCAATAAAACTTGCTTGATTCAGGGTTGCCATAAACCTTCAATTTGTAAAAAACACATATCTGTGAAGTACAATAAAATGAAGCACAATAAAACAAGGTATGCCTGTATTTTGAAAAAATAAGCGATTGACTTTAGGGAAGAATGCAATTTTTTTTTATTGAATTTCAACAAGAGACTTTATATAACATTAGTCTGAGATTGAGAATGAGAAAGGACTATCATGGTCATGGTTTAGTGACCATAGCCAGCGATCCCTGGGAAGTACTATTTTCATCTATGATAGCCATTAAAGTCAACTATCTAAATAATCAAACTTTTCAATTACCATATTACAAAGTGTAAAATCAAGTTAAAAAAAATTAAGCCCACTGTCATTTAAAATATATATACATATAAAAATATATATAGTGTAGATAACATCTATGAAGTATCAATACAAAAATGTCTAAAATATTGATCTACAAGTTAAACCAAAAATTTTGTTAAGTGAAAACCATTATTTTTAAAATATTTTTTATTTTCTTTCTATCCGCTTAAACTTACATAATAGCAGAGAGTGTGTGTGTGTGTGTGTGTGTATGTATATATTTATGGAACATATATAAAACTTATAAATAACCTTACATCTATTGGGGTTATGTGCAAACATATTTTTTCTGATAGAACTGTGTGATAAAAAGGCTTGGAAACCACTACTCTAGATCAGCCTCCCAAGTATTTCAAGAGATTTTTATTTTTATATAACTTATTCCTCTTGTTTATACACACATATATATACACACATAAATTTATACACACAAACACACATACATACTACACAATTGGGAAAGAAAACTACTTTTAATTAAATAGTTGATAATGGAAGATGATATAACAGAAGGAATACTGGATTAGAAATTAGAAGACCAGGGTTTGAATTTTGGCTCTGTCACTCACTACTCTTGAGGCCTTGGAAGAATCAAGCAATCAATAAGTATTTATCAAGTACCTACTATGTTCTAGGATGGGCCATTTACAATGTCTTAACTTTAAGATGTCTGTAAGATGAGGGAGCTAGAATATATGACTTTAAAGTCACTGATAATTCTGATGTCTGATGTATTGAAAATGAGCTAGGTTGAGTGTGGGGTATATTAAGCAACAATTTTTCCATCTCTGTTCTTGCTATAAAAACACTCAGTTTCTCCCTGTGTATCTCAGTACTGCAAATATATTTAATAACAAACTAAAGATAGATTAGAGGGTCTATGAAAAGCCTAATAAACAAATCATATAGTTTCTGGTATCTTTTTGATATATTCTTGAGCATTATTTCAAAAATGTAACAAAATTAATTAGTGAGATATGCTAGATTCTTTAATTTCAATAAAAAATGTCATACTTCAAATAGATGAGAGTCTAGCAAGTAAGTTTTCTTTGATTTTATAATCACTATAGACAATTTATATAGATACTTTTTGAGAAGCCTTATAGTATACCTGATAGTTCCTGTGGGAGAAGGCAGAGGACTGATCAGGTGAGCCATGTTGTCAGGAATGTTTATTGTTAAGGGAGTGATCTGAGGCTGCACAGGCTTAACTGGGGACTCTGGGGCCTCCTGTTTTTCCTTCTTCTCATTGGACAGTGCCGTGAATGTTATCTTGATGTTTGTGCTAGGAAATCTGAAGGTACATCTGAAAAATAAAAACAAAAAGATAAGCACATGCTTTTATACTGCATGTAAATGACTGTGAAAGGAAGGACAAGTGAACAAAAACATTTTAAAAGAGTATCTAAAGATGCCATTACCTAAGGAAAAATTAAGAAAAAAGACTTTTTAGTTCACTTCTAAAAAATGCTGGTTGCATGTTCCTTTAAATATATAAAAAAAAAGATTCAGTATTATGTCATAATCTACACAAAAGTTACCATTACCAAAGTTAAATCATATTAAATATATGTTTTCTGAGTAAAACAGGCATGTTTTGTAAACCTTTAAAAAGGAATGAAAATGTGAATTAGGTAATTAATGAGCACTCAAAATTATATGCAATCATCAAACATGTATGATGTTTAAAATAAATGCTGGAAGCCATGCACTAAGTGCATCTTTTGAGAAGCAGTGTGGCATGACAGATTAGAGTAGCATCAGAAGGTCAAATACCATACTAGCCATTTGACCTGAGAAAGTAATTTAACCTCAGTCAACTAACTCTCTAAGGGTTAAATTGATGAACAGATACAGATCTGCATGAAACTGCCTCACCAAGAAGCAAAATAAAGTCCTTACAAAATTAAAACAAAACAAAAACCCCGAACAACAACAAAAAAGTTATCCTACAGTTACTCCTATTTTCTGCTGGCTTGAAACTGATTACAATCTTCCGTAGATAAAGCGCCTGATTTGGAGTGAGGAAGACCTGAGTTCAAATCCAGCCTCAGACATTCACTAGTCATGTGACCCTGGGCAAGTCACTTATTTCCTCAACTACAATACAGGGATAACAGCACCTATCTCCCAGGGTTGTTATGAGTATCAAATGAGGTAATATCTGTAATGTGCTTAGTATAGTTTCTGGCATAACTTCATTTTGTTTCGTTCCCTTCCCTCCCTCCCATGCCACCTACTTTAACTTCTTTCTTATATCCCTAAATCTTTGGAAAATGGGGATAATTAGCATTGTTTTCCACATATTTTAGTGTGGTGTCACATGGCAAATTTTAAGGTTTCTTCCCTTGCCACCCAGAATTCATATAGGATAGCATAAAACTTAATATTTTTGTTTGTTGGTTTTATTTTCCCCCTTTCCCACTCTTAATCAAATGAGAGCATTCATTAGTATAAAGTGAAAACATGCATTAGGGAATTTTAAAGTCATTTTTGCCAGAAGTTAAGCATATCATATTTTTGTATCACTTCACCTCTTAACAAATTAAAATAAATAAAAATAAAATTATTGCCACAGTATCTCAAAAGAAACCCATTAGAGAGGCCCAGACGATGATGTGGGGGTGGCATGCCAAGACGCCCAGACAACATAGCGCTTGGAGGCCTGGACAATGCAGTGCACGGAAGCCTGTACAAGGACTGGTCAAAATGGTGGCAAGTTGATCCACCAACTACAAGGGCCATCCCCAGGCCTATCACCACAGGGTGGGTATCCACTGGAGCTGAGTGAGAGACAAGGGCAGGGCCTGCAGTAGGGGTAGCAGCTATTCCTGGGACTACCAGGAAATTTAAATTTAAAATTTAGCCCGGAAATTTAAAAAGCCCCTATCTGAATTTCCAGGGACCAGGATGGCAGAGTAACCCTAGCTGCTCCAATTCCCCCCCCCTCCCAAAACACAGTAATTATTGCCTCAGAGCAAAATTTTTAACAGTAAATGCTTGGGAACTCCAGAGGAAGGGTGTGGCTAAGGCCCTGCCTCAAAATAGGTAAAAAGCAGATTACAAAGACAAAGACTCTAGAATCCTATTACTATGAGAGGGAGGAACCAAATTCAGAAGGAGACAGTATTGACTCCATTGACTCCACACGCACAGCTGAAGCTCCAAGAGAGAAGATGAACTGGTTTCAAGCACAGAAAACATTCTTAGATGAGCTCAAAAAGAACTTTTAAATCCAAATTAGAGAGGTAGAAGAAAAAAACAACAACTCTTTTAAAATCAATGTTATGAAATTAGAAAAATATTACAATGAAGAAAACGACTCCTTAAAAAGAAAAATGTATGAGCTAAAAATGAAATCTGAACATATGGAACAGGAGCTTCAAAAACTAACTGGGGAAAATAATTTGTTAAAAACTACAATCAAGAAAATTGAAGCTAATGACTCTATGAGGAACCAAGAATCAGTCAAACAAAATATCAAGGCTGAAAAATTAGAAAAAAAAGGGTTAAATATCTCAATAGAAAAATAAGTGACCTGGAAAACAGATCCAAGAGAGATAATCTGAGAATCATTGGTCTACCAGAAAATCATGATGAAAAAATGAGTTTGGATATCATCTTCCAAGAGCTCATCAAAGAAAACTGCCCTGAGATCCTAGAACCAGAGGGTAAAATAGAAATCTAGAGAATCCATCGGACACCTCCTGAAAGGGATCCCAAATTGAAAAGTCCACGGAATGTTGTGACCAAATTCCAGAGCTATCAGGTAAAGGAGAAAATACTACAAGCAGCCAGAAAGAACAATTCAAATATTGCAGAACCACAGTGAGGATCGCACAAGGTCTGGCAGCTTCTACACTGAAAGATCAGAGGAAGTGGAATATGATTTTTCACAAGACAAAAGAGCTCAGGTTACAACCAAGGATCACCTATCCAATGAAACTGAGTATAATCTACCAGGCGAGGAGATGGTCGTCCAGTGATATAACAGAATTCCAGACCTTCCTGATGAAAAAGCCAGAGCTCAATGGAAAATCCAACCTCCAATTATAAGACTCAAGAGAGACATAGAAAGGTAAATATGGGGAAACACACACACACACACACACACAACTTGTTATCTAATAAGAGCAAACTGTTTACATTCCTATGTAGGCAGTTGATAACTGTTAATATCATGAATTCTATACCTATGGCATAATCTAAAAGAGATATAGACAAATAGAGGGTATGGGTATAAATTACACAAAATGATGATTAAAAAAACCTTATTAAGGGCTGCAAAGGATTGCAATGGAAGAAGAGGAAAGAATGAAGTAGAAAAGGGTAAATTATGCCACAAAGAGGCATAAAAACATTATAATAGAGGGAAAGAAAGAAGGGAGATGAGCATTATATAACCTTTTTCTTCATTGGGTCTGGTGCAAGGAGGGAATAACAAAATCAGTTAAGTATAGGACTTTTATCAAGAAGAGATTTTAAAACTTATCATAGCTTTCCTCTCTAAGCCCCAGCCCCGGCGCCGCTAACATGGCTAAAAGAGCCAAGAAGGACGGAATTGTTGGTAAATATGGAACACATTATGGTGCGTCCCTCAGAAAAATGGTGAAGAAAATTGAAATTAGCCAGCATGCCAAGTATACCTGCTCCTTCTGTGGCAAGACCAAAATGAGGAGACGGGCTGTGGATATCTGGCATTGTGGATCCTGTATGAAAACAGTAGCTGGTGGTACATGGACCTACAATACCACTCTGCAGTCACAGTCAAATCTGCCATCAGAAGACTGAAGGAATTGAAAGACCAGTAAAATCTTCTTAATCAAATCTCTGTAGCCCATAGTCCAACAATAAATGGGTTAATTTATGGAATTAAAAAAAACTTATCATAATAGAGGGAAAGAAAGAGGAGGGAAAGGAGCTTTGCATGAGATCTATTCTCGTCAATCTTGGTTCGAGGAAGAAATAACATACTACATTAAGTATAAAAATCTATCAGATCCTACAGACAATAGGAGGGAGAAAGGGCCACAAAAGGGGAGTTTTAGAAGAGAGGGAAGAAGTAGTAAGGGGGAAGGGTAGGAAAAGAGAGTGAGGCTGATAAGAAGGGAATACTGAGGGAGGTGGCAGTCAAAAGAAAAACTCTCAAGAAAGGGAAGAAAAATAAAAGCATAAAAAGAGAAGGGAATAGGATGGAGGGAAAGATACAGATAGTAATCATAACTGTGAACGTGAATGGGATGAATTCTCCCATAAAATGGAGGTGTATAGCAGAACAGATTAAAAGCCATAATCCTACAATATGCTGTTTATGAGAAACACATCTGAAACAGGGGGATGGATACATACAGGAAAAAGGTAAAATTTTTGGCTGTAGTAAAATATATCATGCCTCAGCTAAAGTAAAAAAAAAAAAAAGCAGGGGTAGAATCCTTATCTCAGACAAAGCAAAAACAAAAATAGATCTAATTAAAAGATAAGGGAGGAAACTTTATCCTCCTAAAAGGCACCATCAAAAATGAGGCAATATCATTACTGAACATTTATGCACAAAGCAGCATATCATCCAAATTTCCCTTCTCTCTTTCCCTTCCTCCCTCCCTCTCTCTCTCTCTCTCTCACACACACACACACACACACACACATGCACGCAAGCAACAACAACAAAAAAGTGAGGAAGTTATACTTCAATTTGTACTCAGAACACTAGTTTTCTCTCTGGAAGTAGATAGTATTTTTTCATCAGGAATTTTTGTGGAATTATCTTGAATCACTGTATTGATCAAAGTAGTCAAGTCTTTCATAGTTGATCTTATTATAACATTACTATTACTGTGCACAATAATTTCCTGGTTCTTCTCACTTCCCTTTGCATCAGTTTACATAGATATTCGCATGTTTTTTCTGAAATCACCACCTCATCATTTCTTATAGCAAAATAGTACTCTATCATAATCATGTACCTAAACTTGTTCAGTCATTCCCCAAATTTCCAATTCATCCCTTTCAATTTCCAATTCTTTACCACCACAAAAAGAGACTGCTATAAATATTTTTGTACATATAGGTCCTTTTCCTTTTCCTCTGATCTCTTTGGGGTACAGAGGCAGTAGTTATATTGATAGATCAAAGAGTATGCAAAGTTGGGGCAGCTAGGTGGCACAGTGAATAAAACACTGGCCCCGGAGTCAGGAGGACATGAGGTCAAATCTAGCTTCAGACACTTAACACTTATTAGCTGTGTGACCTTCAGCAGGTCACTTAAGCCCAACTGGCCTGCCTTCCCCCTTTCAAAAATTTAAAAAAAAAAAAAAGTGTGCAGAGTTTTACAGGTCCAGGGACATAGTTCCAAATTATTCTGAAGAATGACTGGACTAGTTTATAACTCTACAAGCAGTACGTTACTTTTTCTATTTTTCCTCATTCGCATTTGCCATTTCTGACAGATCTAAGGTAGTAGCTCAGAGTTGTTTTAATTTGTATTTCTCTAATCAATAGTGATTAGAGCATTTTGTTTCATATGTCTATGCATATTTTTGATTTCTTCTGAAAGCTGCCTATTCATATCCTTTGCCTATTTATCAATTGAAGAATGGCTTTCATTTTTATCAATGACTCAGTTCCCTATATATTTGAGAAATGGTAGCTTTGTCATTAAAATGCTATAAAAATTTTTTGATGTTACTTCTAGAAAAATGTAGTTTCTCTAATTATCTCTTTTGTTTAGGTCTATTTTTGCTTTTGCTTTGTCTGAGATCATGATTATTACCTGTGCCTTAGCTCTTCATTTTAAATCTGTATTTCTGTTTCAAGTATGAGTTTTGTAAACAACATATTGTTGGATTCTGAACCTAATTTATTCTGCTATCCACTTTGATTTTATGGGTGAACTCATCCCATTCACACTTACAGTTATGATTGCAGTGTATTTCCCTCCATCTTATTGTCTTCTGTTTATTCTTCTCTTTCTATCCTATCCTTCCTCAAAAGCCAATTTTTGCGTCTGACCACTCTCTCCCTAAATCTCCCTCCCTTTTATCATCTTCTACCATATTTCTTATCCCCTCCCCCTCCCAATTTCCTCTTGAGTCAGGTAAACTTCCATATCCAACTAATTATTTACATTTTTTCCTCTTGGAACTAATTCCAATAAGAATGAGCTTCAAGTATTGCCCACCCAGCCCCATTTGCCCCCAACAGTAAAATCTTTTCCTTGTATGCTTTTTATGTGAGAAAAACTCCCCCAATTTGTCTCTCCATTCCCCCTTCTTGAAGTGAAACCTTCTTTCAATTTTTTTTGGGGGGGAATAATTTCAACATAATTGACTCCCACTCTATGTACACCCTAAATAATGATACAGTTCTTATGATTTAAAGTATCACTTTCCTATATAGAAAAGTAAATAGTTTAAACATTAAGTCTTCATGATTTCTCTTTCATATTTATATTTTTATGCTTTTCTTCAGTCTGGTGTTTCTCAAATTTTCTATATAGGTTTTCATCAGGAATGCTTTCCTTTATTTCACTAAATATCCTTTTCCCCCTGGACAAATTATATTCAGCTTTGCAGGAGAGATTATTCTTGGTTGTAATACTAGCTCCTTTGCCTTCTGGGCTATCATATTCTAAGCCCTCTGCTCCTCTAACACAGATGTTGCAAAATCTTGTGTGATCCTGACAATGGTTCCGTAGTATCACCATTCATTTCTGACTGCTTACAATATTTTCTCCTTCATGGGGGAGCTCTGGAATTTGGCTGTAATACTCCTGTGAGTTTTATTTTGGGATCTCTTTGAGTAGGTGATTAGTGGATTCTTTCAATTTCTACTTTCCATTTAAAGCAAAAATATTTCCTTGATAATTTCTTGAAATATGATATCTAGGCTCTTTTTAAAAAAGCATGACTTTCAGGTAGTCCAATAATTCTAAAGTTATGTCTTCTTGATCTGTTTTTCCAGTTTAGTTATTTTTTCAATATTTCAGTTTTTAAAAAAATTCTTTAGACTTTGGTTTATTGTTTCTTGATGTCTCATGGAATCATTAATTTCCACTTGCCCAAATCTAATTTTTAAGGAATTGGTTTTTTCAGTGAACTTTTGTACCTCTTTTCCATTTTGCCAATTCTATTTTTTATATCTGAAAAAATCTTTTATTTTATTTTTTAACTTTTATTAAAATTTTTGAGTTCCAAATTCTATGCTTCCCTCCCTCTCTCTCCTCCCCCTGCCAAGTTGGTAAATAATCAGATAAAGTTTACATATTTGCAATTAGGTAAAACATTACCATATTGGTCATTTTGTACAAGAAGTCTCAAAAGAAAAAAAGAGAAAAAGAAAGTGAAAAATAGCATGCTTCAGTCTGTAATCATTCAACATCAATTCTTTCTCTGAAAGCAGTAAGCTTCATCAGTAGTCCTCCAGGATTGTCCTGGGTCATTGTATTGCTGAAAATAGCTAAATCATTCACAATTCTTCATCAAATATGCTGTTACCATATACAATGTTCTGCTGGTTCTATTTATTTCATTATACATCATTTCATGTAAGTCTTTTCCAGGTTTTTTTTGTAATCATCCTGCTTGTCATATCTTATAGCACAATAATATTCGATCACAATGATATACCACAGCTTGTTTAGCCATTCAGCAATTGACAGGTATCCCTTTGATTTCCAATTCTTAGCCATGACAAAAAGAGCAGCTATAAATATTGCTGTACAAAATGTCCTTTCCTCTTCTTATGGATGTCTCTGGGATACAGACCTAGTACTGGTATTGCTTGATCAAAAAGTATGCACAGTTTCATGCCCCTTTGGGCATAAATTGCTCTTCAGAATCATTGGATCAGTTCACAACTCCACCAAGAGTGCATTAGTGTCATTAGTGTCCCAGTCTTCCCAAATCCCTACCAACATCCAGCTGTCCTGGAGGCAGTTCAGCTGGACCGCTTTTCTCCCCCAAATTTACCTGGGTTCCACTGACTTTTTACTTTGTCCTTGTTTCTTATGGCTTGATAATTCTGGAAACTGCCACAGCTGCTGCTGATCCACTCTCCTGAAGGCTCCAGCTGTGGCACATTCTGGCCACCCTGGAGCCAAGCTGTGGTTTCAGGCTGGGCTGGGCTCCCAGTGCTGCGATGAGGCCTTCCTGCCAACCTGCCTTCAGCGGGAGATATGTTTTTCTGATTTTTGTGAGTTTTGGAGCCCTAAAATTTGTTTAAAGTCATATTTTATGGGTATTTGACGTGGCTATGTGGGAACTCCGGAACCTTGTTGCTTCTATGCCACCATCTTGGCTCCAATCCCAGGAGTAAAAATTCTTGATTCTGTCTCTCCTCTGGATTTCTTCTTAAATAAATACACACACACACACACACACACACACACACACACATTGGCTTTCTGTCTCAGCCAACCCCTTCCTGTTATGTCAGCAACAGGAGATAGAGTTCATACCTTCTATTCCTTTCACAGAGGTACTTAGCCCTAGCCCTTAAATTAATTACTGTTACAACATACAACATCCCACCTATCAGATTGGATAACATGACAAAACAGGGAAATGATAAATGGTGGTTGGAGAAGATGTGGGAGTGCTGGAACACTAATTCATTGTTGGTAGAGCTGTGAGCCTATCCAACCATTCTGGAGAACAATTTGGAACTATGTCCAAAGGCCTACAAAAAAGTTCATAGCCTCTAACCCAGCAATACCACTTCTATAGCTGTATCCCAAGAGATCATAAAAATGGAAAAGGATCTGCATGTACAAAAATATAGGAGCTCTCTTTGTGGTAGCCAAGAACTGGAAAGTGAGGGGATGCATATCAGTTATGAAATGGCTGAACAAGTTGTGGTATATGAATGTAATAGAATACTATTGTGCTACTGTGCTATTCTACTATATGATATACTATCATAAAAATGATAAACAGGTGAACTTCAGAAAAACCTGGAAAGATTTATATGAACTGAGGCTGAGTGAAGTGGGAACCAGGGGAACATTGTACACAGTAAGAGTCACAGTGTGTGAGAGCTGATTTTGATACTTAGCCTTTTTTCGCAATACAACGACCTAAGACAATTGCAAAGGTCTAATGATGGAAAAAAAAGAAAAAAGAAAGAAACCATGGAGTCTAAATGGAAAGCAAAACAGACTATTTTCCTTTTTGTTTTGTTTTCTTTCTCATCATTTCTCCCATTTCTTATAACTATTCTAGGCAACATTACCAATGTGAAAATGTGTTTAATAGGAACGTGTGAGTAAAGCCTATATCAGATTGTATACCATCTTGGGTTGGAGGGTAGAGGGAAGGAGAGAAAATTTAAAACTTATGGAAGTGAATGTTGAAAACTAAAAGTTAAATAAATTAATTATCTAATAAAAAAAAGCAATGTGTGCCCACTAGCATAATAGCAAAATTACAGTGAATAAAATTTTAAAGATCCAAAAATTATTAACATTTTGGATAAAGAAGAATTAATCAGTCTATCATAATATACGTTTTAAAATACTGATTTAAAAAGCAGCGTATCTCCCCGCTTCACAAAAAGAAAAAAAAATGTAGTAAAGGATGAAATAAGATAAGGATGACCCAATTATTTAATATTCAAGAGAGAATCAGATACTAAATGGGACAAAGATGAAGAACAGCAAAGGAGATAGAGAAGGAGCATTCAAACAGAAAAGATCAATTTAATGAAAACCTAGAGAGAAAAGAGTATCTAGGAAGAGGGGGTAATCAAAAACAGCAGAGAGGTAAAAAAAAAAAAAAAAACAGGATTGAGTAAAGATAATTAGTTTTAACAATTGTGAGTTGGCTGGTAACTTTGGAAAGCACAATGTAAAGGGGTGGGCAATAAGCAAATACATACAAACAAGCTACATACCGTATAAATAGAATTAAGAGAGATTGAGAAAGGCCTCTTACAAAGAAGGGATTTTAGTTGGGGCTTTGAGGAAGTCAAGTAAGGCAGGGCAGAGTTACGAAAGAGTATTTTTAAAACCAAGCCTAGAGTCAAGAGATGGGAGTGTTTTAAATCTCATCTTTTACTGGGAGTCTTCAACCTCTTTTAATTCTAATGCCAGATTTATTTCATTTTATATTTATAGTTTGCCTTGTATAAATGTGTTTGTATATTGTTTCTTCCATTAGATTATAAGCTCCTGGAAAGCAGACTGTCTTTTGCCTCTTTTCATTTCTGCAATACTTATCAAAGTGCCTGGCACACAGTAAGTACTTAATAAATGTTATTGATTGAAAAAGCAAAATGCCAGTGTCACTGGATCAAAGAGTATATGTTGGGGAATAAGGTATAAAGAGTGTAAAGTTGGGATGGTTATGCATGACTTTTAACATGCTTCCCTTCATCCTAAATCTTTTACTCCCCCACTCTTTCCATCTACTAGCTATTACTAAAACCTGACTTTGGAAAGGATGGTCAGAAAGGTTGTCATCAGAAGGGAGCTTGTTGCCTATAAAACAGGTATTCCAGAGGGGACAGTAGAAGGGGTGGGTGACATTTGGTTTGAAATCTGGGGTGGGAAGATTGAGGAGGATGGGAATAAGGAATCAGGTAGTAGGGCATGGGGTTTTATAGTGACCTATAGGGATTCAGAATCACTACAATGCACAAGGTATGATCAGGTGTGAGAATATTTATCACTGAGAGAAAGGAGCTATGCTTCTTTCCAAAGGAAAGCCAAATAGGGTTTCATCATACAGCCTTTGGAAACATGGTTGATTCTTGCATTGATAAAAATTCTTAATTCTTTAAAAGCTGTCTTTCTTTTCTTCTTAGTGTCATTATCTATGTACAAATTGTTGTCCTGGTTCTGCTCACTTCATTCTACATCACTTCTCACTACCCAGGACTATATTTTTTTTTCATCATTTCTTACAGTACAATAATATTCTATTACATTCACAGACTGCATTTAAGCATTACCTAAATGATGGTCCCCCTTTTAGATTCTAGATCTTATCTTTACTTTCTCTTGCCCTTCCTCACTTTGTTTTGCTGTTCCTTTCAAATCCTTCCTTCAGGACTGGAAGTTTGTTTTGTCTACTATACTATTAGATCTTTTTTGGACAAAAGGCCATCTGTCCATATATGAAGTTGACTGGGGGAAGTGGAAATAACTAAATATAAGGCTTTACATTCATTCCTATTAAATTTCATTTTATTAAATCTAGCCCAATACTCTAATTTGTGAAAAAAAATTTTTGAATCCTGTCCTTAACTGTTAGCTGTCCCTCTCAGCTCTGTGTCACCTAAAAGCCAGATAAACATACCATATCCAAGTCATCAATAAAAATATTAAACAGTATGCAAACAATCACAGATCTTTGGTATATTCCACATTCAAAGATGTCTGTAATAATTTAGATGTCCTGGAGGCTATCTTTCCATCTGTTATTAATATCTTTCCTGTTTATTTGCTTGTGCTCAAGGTTTTCAACTGTGTTTTCTTCTTGAAATCTTTGATAATTTCCATTTCCCCCTTTATACTCCCCAACAGTCCCCTGCCTACCTATTTCCCCTTTGATGGAAATTCCTCTAAAGACTCAATTGAAAAGCTGAAAGGTGTATTAAGCTTCCTCCCATGGAGTTTATTCCCTGTCCCAACTGACTTTTGAGTGGACAGAATTGGCTTCCACGAAATTACAATCTTCTTTCCTTCAGGTCTCTGGGAGCCCCATCTCCTAAACACAATGGTATCCTGATCAAGTTCCTTCTGTTTCTTAGTTTTCTGAGTACTAATGCAGAACAATGCAGGTACTGTTCCTCAGGGAGAGTAAACTTCTGCTTTCTCATGCTTCCATGTCTTCACTGGGTGGGGACTGGCAAAGTTGAGCTTTGTTGCTTATTGCAACCGAGGGCAGGGGCAGAGGCAAGTGACTATGCTGGTAGAGATTGTATAGGACAGAATGTGGTTTCTCAAATAGACTATCTGCTAAAGTGCCTTGTTTCTTGTTACCATGCACACTATCAAGAAATTAGATAGAGACTGCCTACTTTTTTCAACAAATAATGCCTACCAGGTGTTCCTGTGAATTGTCTGCTTTCTGGTAAAGAAGAAAAATATGTAATCTGTGATAAGTTTACTTCTGATAAATAATTTTGTATTGGGTAGAAGGATTGTAAGGGAAACACCTTTCAACCAATGGGAATGAAGGTCCATTTACTGGGGAGGAGGTTTTGGGAGGGGGTTTTGTGGTTTTTGGCTATTTAACCCAGCTTCTGCTTCTGTACAGCAGCCTCCTCCCTCTGGTATTCCAGTGGTGTGGACTGCTCGCTTCTCACAAGACTCTAATAAAGAAACCTTTCTGGTTTTACCTGGAGAAATCTCTGAGTAGTCAATTTGGGGTAGGGTCTTTGCACCCCACACAAGATCATAGCAACAGCAAGCAATTGCTGAGTGGATCCCAGAGCCCAAACCTACAGGTACCTTTATATATCCCTGCCAGAGCTTAGGGACTAGTGAGGAAAGAGGATGTTGAATGAACATATTAGGGATTAAGGATTGGCTTCTGCTGTTAGTCTATCATGCTGTTACCTTGTTAGGGTTCTGGGTGTCATAGCCTGTGGAAACTGCTACAATTGCTTTATTTCTTGAGTATAATTCTTAGTTTGGAGAAATTTGAAAGGTTGTGAGGATTAGAGATGTCTAGTCCTTTATCTTGCTGATAACATGACCAAGAAGACTCCCTATTCAAATGAAATCACAGATCACTATCTCATCTATCCTCCCCATGAACCCACACACTACCCCTCCTTACTCCCACAAAGTGCCAGGCACTTTGCTTGGTGTTAGGGATATGATTCCATGCCCTTAACAAAATATTTATGTTCTGTTGTAGATCAATATGCACACATATAATTGGAAGAGGAAGGTGCTAGCAACCACACTGAAAAAAGTCCAAGATTATCCAAGGCAGATGTAAAAAGAGTCATTATAAGTCTTTGCCAATTCATTTATACTAGAGGTTTAATATTGTCTTCAGAGAGCAACACATAGACAATAAACCTTTATTAAGTGCCTACTATGTGCCAGGCACTGTGCTAATTACTAGGGATATGAAGATACTAAGAAAAGTAAAAGACATTCCCTGCTCTCAAGGAGCTCACAATGACTTGCAGTAATCCTGGAAAAGTAGGATGGAACCTGGTTATAGAGGACTGTAAGTGTCAAACAAATGTTGGTACTTTTTCCTGTACTTTTTGTTTGTACTTGTTTGCACAAATTTGTTTGTACTTTTTGACAAGGGGCAGCCCTAGTCTTCCTGAATAGGGGAGAGACAACATTTCTGTTCTTTAGCAATAGCAATTTGACATCTATGTAGATTTTGAATTGGTGAGAAGATACTGTAGTAGTCCGTATAGGAGGTACTGAACCACTGTATTAACTTTGTGGTAGCATGTGGAGTAAGTGGAATGACTTATTATAGAGTAATGAGACAAGAATTAATTCTGATTTCATTGAAAAGCTTCCGATGTTTCTTCATTTTTTAAAAAAGTTAATTTTAGTTTATACAGATTCGTTTAATCCTGCTTATAACAAAAACGAATGCTACAATTGGTTGAAGGCTTGTATGACATAATCCTATCATAATTGCAACACTCATTTTTATTATAAGCATAGAAATAAAAAGACTTTTCCTTAGTAGGTCAAAGCAAAGAGGTTCATTGTGTCTACTATTATTTAATAGCATTAGGAATGCTAACTGTGGTAGTAAGGAAAAAAAAACGAAATTGCTGAAATAATAGGGAAAGGGATGACAAAATTAAATCAATCAAAAATTAAGTCCTACTACCAGAAGGAAACGATCTTTAATTGTAAGAAATATATATATTATTAATGGGGGAGATGAGAAGTATCTATAAAAATTTACAGGGCACAAATGCAAATTAATAAATATAAACATATACAAAGTTGTTCAATGTAAGGTAGTTTGTATTATTTGCAGATAATTTGATGGTTTACTTGTAGAACTCAGGAAGTTTCAAGGAAAATTAACAGAAATAATAGCTTTAGTAAAATAGCAAGATACAAAGTAAATCCACAGAAATCCTCAAGCTTTTCTATAGTTAAAAATATTTTTTGTTTATGAACTTAATAAATATCAACAAAATGAATGTTCAGCCTTCGCTACAAGCAAACCTCCTTTGTTCAATGATTCATAAATGCCTCTAATTACTTTTGTGACATATTCAAAGAAGAGAAATAAATGTACGTGAAACAAGGAATCTCTATTACAAATTTTAAAATGTTTTCATTGCCATTCATTAAAATTATTTTTGGGCATTACTATCAACAACTTCTACTCCTCTTTGCCTATAACTTTCTCTGCCAAAAAAATGAAAACTCTTTTTTGTAATAAACAAGTATCCAGCAAAACGATATTATATACTGGACGTGTGTGAAAATATATTTTTCTTTCTGTATCATCCTTTTTTCCCCATCACTTCCAAAGGTGGAAAGCATATTTCATTAGTATTTTAGACTTAGAATTAGCCACTGCACTGACCAGATTTTAGTTGTTCGAAGATGTTTTCTTCATCATGCTGTCATCATTAGGTATATTGTTCTCCTGGTTCTATACACTGGGGTGGGGTAGGGGGTGTGTGGCAGAGCCAAGATGGCAGAGTAAAAGCAGGAACTTGCGAGAGCTCCCATACCAACCACCTCTAAGACCTATAAAATATGATTCTGACCAAACTTTAGAGCTACAGAAACCACAAAATGACAGAGAGAAACAAATCTCCCATTGAAGAAAGCCTGGTAAGGCCAACAGGAAGGGTCTATCGCACCACGCTGGGAGCCAAGCACAGTCCTGTGTGAGCCTTGCCAGCCCAGACCTGGGGTGCTCCAACCAGTGGCACTGACCAGCTAGAGCAGACTTCAGAAAAGTGAATCACCAACAACTGTGGCAGTTTCCAGACTTCTCAACCCATAAACATGAAAGAGAAAGTAAAATGTCAGTGGGAAACTCTGTTGGAACTGGATGACAGAAGAATATGGTCTGGTCCCTGGCCCCACCCTGGGGCAAGAGATGGTGAAGGCTCAGCAGCTGCAGCTTTTGCTGCATGGCTACCTCCAGAACTCCTGGCCTGCAGATTTTAGGGGGACCAAGCGACCATTCAAAGGGTAATCACTTTTGCTCTGACCTGCAGTCTTGAGTGGTGATCCAGGGGTGAGTAATGCTAGCTGCCAGAGCTTGTGGTGGCTGTAGAGAGGATAATCAAGAGAAGAAAGAG
>CM053593.1:196441806-196460276 GCA_028646575.1 Pseudocheirus occidentalis | reverse complement strand
TTTCAAATTGGCTAGGAACAACACTAGGAACAAGTGTTGTGTTGTACTCCTTAGGCAGGAGGTGGCACTGGCAATGTTCAGAAATCTGGAAAGAATGTTGGAAGATGCTGTATTCTTACATACGTAGAGCTAGCACCAAGTACAATCTGGCCTAGAAAATGTAGGGAGGAGGTGGAAGGTGGTTAATAAAAGCTTTCTGGTCAATTAGATAAGTAAGATTTAGAAATACCAGCTTAGTGTTTGATAATGCATTATTCAAAATCAAGACTCCTGGGAAAACCAGAAAGTAGTCTGTTGAAAAAACTTTCTATTAATATCTTATGTTTTACATGACAATAAATTTCAAAAGTATAAAAGATGTAAATATAAAGTCACACTAAATAAATTAGAAGAGACTAGAAGGTTGTATCTTACACAATTATGAATATAGGAAAAATTTACAACTAGACTATGGACAGAGGTCTAAGAAATAGATCATCTTGGTTATACAAAATTAAAAAGCTTTCACAGAAATGAAATTAGTGATGCTAGAATCAGAATATATATAGCTCTGGGGGTTGGGAGGTGGAGAATCATTGTTCCAAATATCTCTGAAAGAAATCTGACATAAAAAATTTTTATGCACTTGACATAAATTTCAAGATCATTTAAGAGTCATCCTGTGGTAGACTAATTAGAAAAGAACAATTTTCTAAAGAATAAAGAATATCAATAACCACCTGAAAAAATGTTTCAAGTCACTAATGACAGAAATGAAAATTTTAATAATCACAAAGTTATCACCTCAAACACACTCAAGGTAGCAAAAATACTAAAATAAGGGAAGAATCAATGTTGGAGGGGTATGGTAATACAGGTAAACATTTATCAATAACAGAAGGTATTGTAAATTGGGTCAACAGTTCAGAAAAACAATTTGGTACATGTAAGAAAAGAACTGATGAACTCTGATTGCAAACTGAAGTATAACTTTCCCACTTTTTGTTGCTTTTTTGTGGGTGACATGGCTAAATATGATTTCGCATATATAATTGATATTCTGCTTACCTTCTCAGTGGAAGGGTGTGGGGGGAAGAGAGAGAATCTGGATTAAAAAGAAACTATCAGTGAGAATCAGAGAGATGACTAGAGAAAAGGTCTGTAAAGGGTGGTTGACTAGCTGATACCTCAGGGATGTAAATCAAAGTAAAGGTAATGACCGTACTTTCACATAAGCAATTATGATTCATAATGTAATAAACTGAGCCCTGGAGTGACATTTATATGAGCCTAGGGTAGTCATGTTGTGTGGGATCTTAAACATTTTTTAATCAGATTTTGCTTTGGATGAGAGCACTGTAGGGACACCAATAGCTTGCAAGTCCTTGAGATATTGGAATAAAATAACCCCAAGAAAGCAACAGGACCATCCCAGTCCTTCCCTACAGAATTGTACAGACCCTGGCCCTAATATTAAGCCTTAAGTCAGGAAATAGGCTATAAAAATTAACAAACAAAAAAAGAACCCCATCATAAAAAGCTATTAAGGAGACTGAAGCAATACATGCTATCATTCTTTTTCATGTTTGGTTTTCTTTCTTTTTTTCCCATTGTTCACTCCATTGGTTACAACCCTTCTATACAACCAGACTATTGTACAATGTGAAAGTATTTGCAGAGCCTATACATGATTGCACGTAGTACCATGGGGGTGAGGGGAAAGGGAAGGGAGAAAATTTGAAACTCAAGGGATTGTGTAACTAAATCTTGTAAACTAAAAGTAAATAAACAAGTCAGTGGGGGGGAAAAAAGCAATTAATAGGGATGCTCAAGACATAAACCCAAAAGAAGAGAATGTCTCAAAAACATCTATAATCAAACCCGCAAAAGAAAAACACAGAATGGGCACAAATTCTAGCTAGAATTTCTGGAAGAGACAAAGCAAGAATTTAAAAAGATGAGTTAAAAATGTTTTTGTAAATAAAATGAGAGTGCTAGAGGAAAAAATTGGAAAAGAAATGAATTATGGAAGGGACTGAAAAAGGAATTTAAAGTTTAGAAAAAGAGGTTATAAAACCTTTCCCAAGCAACAAAGACCTTGAAAATTAAAATGGACCAGAAAGAAGGTAAACAGAAGACACCATTAGATAATAAGAAACAGACAAGAAATATTAAAGTCAAAAGACTGGGGGCAGGGGTGGAGGGTGGGAGAGAAGTACAAAGCATAGCAAAAATGACTAACCTAAAAAACAGATTGAGGAAAAAACATAAAAAATAATTGGACTAAACCATGACCAAAAAGTGTCTGAATAGCTTTTTTCAAAAAAATCTTAAAAGTCCTCAGATATCTTAAAACTAGAGGGCAAAGTGGAAATAGAATTCTCCAGTTACTTCCTTAAAGAAATCTCAAAATCAGATAGCCAATACCCAGAGACCTCAGGTAAAAAAAAAAAATCAAAAGCATCCAGAAAGATATAATTCAAGTCCTATGGTGCCACTGACAGGACTGCACATGATTTAGCAGCCAACATTATGAAGGGGCAAATTCCCAGCAAAACTAAAGTACAGGAGAAAATAAGAATCATTAATGAAAAAGAGGATTTTCGAGCATTCCTGATAAAAAAGACCAAAGCTGTATAGAAACTCTGAAGTTCAAATATAGGAGTAAAAAGAAATATAAGGTAAAGATGAATGAACAGTCATAACTGCCTCTACAAGGATAAACTGCTTACATGTATTCTAATATGGGGAGATGACACATGTCCTTTCTGAAGCCCATCATCATTTGACAGAAGGCCTGGGAGTGATTCTGTTATGTCTTGAAGATCTTGGGAGAACAGAAAGGAAGGTTAGGAGAAATTACTTCACAAATCATAGTGTACAACCAGAAGTCTATATAAACAAGGTGGAGAAGCAGGTGATACCTGAACCGCGATCTCATCCGTACTGGTCAAGGGAAAGAATACACCCGTACCCGCACACATAACCACAGAGTTGGATACAGCTGGATTTCACTCAATAGAGATGTAGGAGGGAAACTGGAGAAGGGAAAAAGATGAAGTAGAGGGAAGGTAGACTAATGGAAAGAGTAATCCTAAGCAAAATAAATTCTAACTAAGGATGTTAAAACATGTCTATAGTGGTTCTTTTTGAGGTGGCAAAGAATGGAAATCTGAGGGGGTACCCATCAACTAGGAAATTAAGATGAAGAGGATGTTTTCAGAGAAATCTGGGAAGACCTGTATGGAATGAAGTAGAGTGAAGTGAACAGAACAACAACAACAACAACAATAACAACCAAGTTATACAAAGGCAACAACATTGTAAAGACAAGCCACTATGAAAGATTTAATTATTTGGGGTCTTCCTGGTTAAAATACTAGACTGGTTTGCCATACTCTACTCTAGCTCACTTTATAGCAGAGCAAACTGAGACAAATAGGGTGAGTGACTTGCCTAGGATCACACAGTATCTGAGGCCAGGTCTTTCTGATTCCAGGCCCAGCACTCTATCCACTGTGCCACCTAGCTACCCCCAGCTTAAGCTGAAGTAAAAAAGTCAGGAGTAGCAATCATGATTTCAGACAAATCAAAAGCAAAACTAGACCTAATTAAAAGAGATTGAATAGTGAAACTGTATTTTTCTAAAAGGTCCCACAGACAATTAATTATATCAACACTACACATAAATGCACCAAAATGGCATAGCGTCCAAATTCTTAAAGGAAAAGTTAAATGAGTTACAGGAAAAAAATTAATAAAAGTATAACAGAGGAAGACCTCAATTTACCCCCTTCTCAGACCTAGATAAATGTAACAAAAAAATAAAGAACAAAGTCAGAGACCTAACTAGAATTTTCAAAAACTTAGATATGATAGAGTATACCTATTCTGAGTTGTGCATGTCACCTTCATAAAAAGTGACAATGTATTAGGGTATAATTCCCAACTAAAACCCCACCTTTTACTGAAAACCTTTTTCCAATCCCTCTTAATACTAGAGCCTTCATTCTGTTAATCATTCCTTATTTATACTCACTTTGTAACATATTTATTTGTATCTTGTCTCTCTGATCAGATTATAAGGTCCTAGAAAGCAAGGACTGCTTCTTGCTTCCTTTTGTATCCCCAGCACTTAACAGAGTGCCTGGCACACAGAGCAGGCACTCAATCCATATTGATTGATTGATGGATGAAAACAAATGCAGAAAAACTGAAATACTAGAGGCATCTTTTACAGACCATAATGCAATAAATATATCAAGTAAATGGCCATAGAAGCAAAGATTAAAAATTAATTGGGAAATTAAATAACTTAATTTTAAAAGAATGGGTGGGTCAAAGAACAAATCAAGGAGGCAATCAATAGTTTTATTTGAGAAATTAACTACTATCTGACAGCAGAACAAAATTTTGGGATATAGCCAAAGCAGAACTTAGAGGAAAATATGAGTCTATCATCCATGAAAGAGAAAAAGAGAAAAGATGAATGAAGTGGGCATGAAGGTAAAAACCCTTAGAAAACTTACAATGTTAAAAAAAAAAATCTTAAACACCAAAACAGAAATCCTGAAAACTTGAAGTAGAAATGAACAAAAATTAAAGTAAAAAAAAAAAAAGAAACACAACCCTTGAACTAATAAATATAATCAGGAGCTAATTTGGGGGGAGAAAACCAATAAAATAGACAAGCTAGTAGCTAATTTGATTTTTTGAAAGGAAGAAAACAAAATTATCAATGTAAAAATGAAAAATGTTAATTCACAATCAATAAAGAAGAAATAAAGGGCAATTATTAGGAGTTATTTCATTCAACTATGTGCCAATAAAACTGAAAATTTAAATGAAATCCATGAATATAAGTTGCCAGACTAATAGAAAATGAACACTTTTACAGAAAAATTAGGTGAATAAGCCATAAATGAAGTTCAAAGGGGAAGGAGTGGGGGCAGGCGAGAGAAACAGGACCAGATGAATTTACAAGCAAATTGTGCCAAACATTTAAAGGACAATCAATTCAAATATTATAGAAACTCTTCAAAAAAAATGGGTAAAGAAGGGATCCTACTGAATTCTTTCTTTGATACAAGTATGGTCTTGATACCTAAAACAGAGTCAAAAAGGAGGAAAAAAAAAACTACAGACCAATTTACCTAATGAATAATAAGGCAAAATTTTTAAATAAAATATCAGCAAAGAGATTACAGCAATATATTACAAAGAAACTAAACTATGATCAGGCTTGATTTATACCAGAAATGCAGGGCTGGCTCAATACAAATAAAAGTCAGTAACTGATCATGTTAATAACAAAACAAACAAAATTATATAATTCCTTTGATACAGAAAAAGCTTCAGGCAAAATACAACACTCATTCCAATTAAAAACACTAGAAAACATAAGAATGCAGCTTTCCTTACATTGGTAAATAGTACTGACATAACACCAAGAGTGAGCATTATCTGAAATAGGGATAAGCTAGAAACCTTTCCTGTAAGATCAGGACTGAAGCAAGTATGTCCACTATCATCATTAATATTCAATATTGTACTATCTATTGCAAAAAGACAAGAAAAAGAAGTTAAAAGAATATAAGTAGGCAAAGAAGGAAAAATTTTTATTTTTTAAAGATGACAGGATGAAAGTCAACTAAAAAACTAAATGAAACAAGAACTTGAGCAAAGTTGTAAGACATAAAATAAATACACAAAAAATCATCAGCATTTCTGTATGTTACCAAAAAAAGACCAGCACAAAAAGATTGAAAGCAAAATTTCACTTCAAATAATGGCAGTTTAAAAAATGGTAGTGAATGGAATAAAAGTGGAAACTTCTCAGATAACATTCCAGAAATCTGAACAGAATTGTAATAAAGCACCAAAGACCTAGCAACCTGGGCTGGGAGCTTGGGACCCTTGCTTTACTTCCTGGGTCACAAATTGAAGTTTTTGCTAAGCTTAGCTAATGCATAGGAGGGGAAAGCACAGACCCTACAAATTTAACTACAGGCCTGAATGCCCCAGACTTGTTTCTACTGAGCACCGTCTGATCTGTACAAATATAAAATTGGAAATCCTGTTGTGGAACTCCAGGCAGGTCACCATGTCCTAAAATCCCCATGATTCATAAAATATTGTCTGCATTCATATCTATATCAATATTGTTAGAACATTTACCTTCTGCTTTCATATTTAACTTGATAGTGATGACATATTTTGTCTGTTTTCATGTCCACTAGACATGTACCTTCTGCTTTTTTATATTACTGACATTTCACCTGCAATGCCAGCAGATTTTTGTGGTTAAGACTGTACGCCTCAGTTCCTAATTAATGGGAAGAGGACAGGACAAAAGGGGAAGGGGGAAATGGGGTGGTCTTTTGGGTATAACACCAAGCTTTGCATTTTGTATTTTGCCTCTCCCACTAGACTGCCTCTGGTGGTGAGACCACCCTTCTTGCAAGAAGAAATAATTAAATAAATCATTCCTGTCTATACTTGGGGATATCTCTGATTATTTTTATTTGGGCAAGGGTCGTCTTTGTCCCACACAGTAGTTTAAAATATGAAGACACACACAGGAACTACAGAAATATAATTACAAAACTCTTTACATAGAGATTTAAATAACCAAAGAAACATTAATTGCTCATGAACTAATATAAAACAAAGGCTGAACTAATATAACATAAATATACTATTTATGTATTTCTTAAATTATAATTATACATAAATTATAATTTAAGATAATATATAAACTAAATATACAAATATATAATAAAAGAATAACACTACCTAATTTACCTAAATTAGGATTTCACTTGAGCAGCAAGATGTAAGACTAAACATTTTCTTTAACCCTCTCAAATCAGAAATTATATCCGAAAATTAAAAGCAATTTAAGCTGTTGCTATGGTCTAGGACACCCAGAATCCAAAAGAAGGTTAAAAAACAGTAAACAATAAACCCAAACTGATGAACTGACCTTGAGTTTATACCCAGGTTCCCCTCCCTCTTTTTAGTATAGTAGAAAGCTCAGCTTCAAGCTGAAGAAGATTGCTTAGATTACCAGCCAACATGTCTGCTACCTGGGCAAACAGCTATACTGTAGTAAACAGTGCTGCAAAGCTCTGAAATGCCATTGCTTGCCTAAGAACTAAGGAAGAGGGAATTAACACAGGTCACTAGGACAGGGTACTGTTTTGGGTTTAAGAGGTGAGGGCCAAAGAGGATGAAAGGGGAACTATGCAGTGCTCCACTGAGCCTGAATGAAATAGCACAGCATCCAGCTAGAGCAGGTTCTGACTACTCAAAAGTCACCTGAGACAGAGACCCTAGGTTGGTGAACCATGGATTGTTCAATATATGATAAGGCTGAAATGCTTTGATATCCAGTCCCCGCCATCAGAGGAGACATTGTCTGAAAGTGAATAAGAAAAAAATCAGGGAGTAGGATGGGGATGGGGGCAGAAGGAGTGAAATTATCAAAAATCTCAGGAAGATGAACACTAACATAAGCAGATACATAAAGAAGGAAAGCTAACAATAGAAGGAAATATGTCCTTTAGATCTGGTAAAAGAACTGAGGTATCAATGAATAAATCCTGTAAAACAAAGAATAATGATCTTTGATCATTATTTTGATGAAGAAATTTGATGAGACACAGGTCTCTGAGGAATGTAAGAACATGGAACTACAATTCTCTGTTCCTAAATACTTCAAAAAAGAAATGAGAATTACAAGAACAGAATTTATGTTCTACACAGAAAAAAATAAATGGCAGCATAGAAAAATTGGAAACTGTAATGTTTGGTGACAAAATTTGTCACCAAAAAAACACACACAAAAGTGATTGATAGATTGGAAATACAAATATACATAAGTCAAAGAATTTAGAAAGAAAAAACAAAAAGTGAGTTAACCATGCAAGCAAAACATACTGATCTCAAAGTAGAGACAATCTAAAGGTCATAGGTCTCCCAGAAGAATAAGACAGGATAAAAAAACCTTAACACATAAAGGAAATAATAGATGAGAACTGCCCAAATCTTCTGAACATAGAAAATGAAATTCCAATGGAAAGAATTCACAGATTACCTCTGGAAAAAAATACAAGGGTTCAAACTACAAGGCATATAGTGTTTAAATTTAACAATTCAATTTGGAAACAAGAAGTTCTACAAATGATCAGAAGAAAGGCCTTCAAGAACAAAGGATAGGACATTAAAATAATGCAAGACTATTCTGTACCACTAGAAAAAGCAAGAGGAAATAAAATAATGTATACCAAGAGCTATGGAGTTCAGGATACAGCCCAGGGTAAACTACTGCAAATCTGAACTTAACCATGACTGGAAGAAAAACAAAAAGATGAGATATTTAAGAGTAAAGAGATGTTTAAAACGCTTTTAGAAATAAACCAAAACTGAAGATTATTTGCTTCCCTAACACTCCATAAAAGAGAAATACAGGAAGAGTAAATAAATGTAGTAGCCAAAGATAGTAACAACAGAGTGACAGCACAGAGATATCAGCAAGAAAATTCTTCTATCTAAATTGTACACAAGGAGAAAGTTGGTGAAGGCAGAATTTTGGGGAAAGTAACCATGAAGAGGTTAGCCTGGGTAGTGTGGGCAGAACCTGGTGACACTTTGCCTACAGGTGAATCAAATTTTTTTTTTAGTGGAACTACATTAAAACTTTGAAGGATACACAACAGGAGGGAAGGGGATCAAGGGAATAGAGAGAAATGTATGATGTGCTGGAGTCAAATCAAGGACTAGCAATGAGGGGAAGGTGACCCCTTCTGTCTCAGAAAGAAAAGAGTCTATGGGGAAATGGATGAGGATGACCAGAGAAGAACTGGAAAGGCAGGGAAAGGAAGGAGTGTCACTTCAATGGTGGTGGTGGGGAACTCCACTGATACATGCTCTTATACGTGAAGAGAGATGGTCTGTGAAAAGATGGGGCCTTTGTTCTGGAAATGGTTTAGGGGATTTGGTGTTTGAAAAGTCTACTCATCCTATCTCAGGAAAGAAGACCTGAAACTCCTGGAGTCAAATGTCACCTGGGGGAGTAGAAGAACACTAACACACGAAGGACATTTTCAGGTAAATGTGAAAAAAAATGGTAATCAAGGAGAATATAGATCAATGGTGGGAAGGTACATAATCAGAGATGTAGCAGGGAAGGGATCCTACCATGGGGCAGTGTCCTCTCTGATACCTGCAGTAAATGGCACTATTCAAAGAATGATGCAAAATGGAAAAGAGAAATCCACAGGCAAGCGCTACAAGGTAGTGACAGAAACCCCCTAGAAAGGAGAGCCTAGAATGGATTCCTTTGAAAATGATAAGGAGTAAGGATCTGGAGGATATAGAAAGAGAGGTTAAATAATGAAAAGTGTTAAACAAATCTTTTTTGGGAAGGAATGCTAAAAAATTTAAAAATGAATGGAGAGGATTAGCTGAAGGGAAAGAGAAGAAGAGGGGAAAAAACTGAGAAGGGGAGAAAACAAAGGGGAGAATTATAAAACCAGATAAAAGTAGAAGAGAAAAACTCATAAGCAAAACCTCAAGGGAAAGGGGTAACAAGAGAGGAGTGAATCAGAAGGGCCACCTTAAAAAAGTTATAAAGTCAAGTAAAGGAAGGAACATAATGTGTTTATTTGTTTAAAAAGGGAAAAAATCGTAACTTGAAAAAGACATTAAAAACAGATGAAAGAAAATATCAACCTAACAAGCAGAACTTTAAATGTGAATGGATTAAACAATACAACAAAATGAAAAAGAGCAACAGATTAGATAAGAAAACAAAAACCTACAATCTATTGTTTACAAGAAGCACATTTAAAAACATAAAGCCACAAAAAACTTAAGAGACAAAAAAAATATTTACTATGCATCAAGGGAATCTCAAAAAGCAGGAATTATAATCACGCTATCTGGCAAAGCAAAAACAAGGACTAGCAATGAGGGGAAGGTGAACCCTCTTTTAAAAAAGAGGTGATCCCTTTTTTAAAAAGGATAAATAAGGAAACTATATTATGCTGAAAGGACATAGACAACAAAAAACTATCAGCAATAAACTTGCACACTACAAATACTTCAATATCCAAATTTATAAAGGAAACATGTCTATAGGAAGGCACAGACAGTAATACAATAGTGACTTCAATGTTCCTCTCTCAGTTTTGGAAAAGTCTAAAAGAAAGATAAACAAATGGGAAAATACAGAACTGAACAAATTGCTGGAAAAGCTAGAGTTAAAAGACTTACAGTATCTTCTAAATAAGACAGCCAAAAAAAGACATTATCTCTTGACATCATATGGAACTTTTATGAAAACTGTCTAGGGCACATAGATATTGCATGCAAATGTAAAAAGGTTAAGAGGGGAAATAAATTAGACACTAAAAAAATACTGGAGAAATCATAAATATAATTTAAAGGCTGGTTCTTTGAAGAGATTAATGAAATTGATAAATCCTTAGCCACTGATCAAAGAGCAAAAACTAAAACCAATAAAATAGCAAATGAGTAGATGAAATCACAGCAAAACCAGAAGAAATAAAAACAATAATCAGAACTTACCACACAGTTATATGTAAACAAAACTGAGAAAACAAAAGAAATAGAGGAATATAATCAAAAACATAAAATAGCCAAAGTATAAAAAGATCAGATAGAGATCTTAAATAAAACAATCTTAGAATAGGAAACAAATCTAGCTATAAAGGAACTACCAAAGGGGGAAAAAAACAAAGTAAAACTCTGGGACCTAATGGATTCACAGAAGAATCCTACGTATCTTTTAAAGAACAGTTAGTATCTATACTCCATAAATTATCCTCAAAAATTCAGAAAATAATTACCCTACCAAAATCCTTTATGTGACAAATATGGTCCTAATACCTAAGCCAAAGAAAGATAAAATACACAAAGAAAACTTAGGCCAATATTATCAGTCTCAAATTTTAAACAAAATTTTATCAGATTGAAACAATTTATCCAAGAAATCATTCATTAAGATAAAGCTGGACTGGGCGGCTAGGTGGCACAGTGAATAGAGCACCAGCCCTGGAGTCAGGAGTACCTGAGTTCAAATCCGGCCTCAGACACTTAACACAAAAACTAGCCGTGTGACCTTGGGCAAGTCACTTAACCCCAACTGCCCTCCAAAAAGCAAAAAAAAAAAAAAAAAAAAGATAAAGCTGGACTTATAACAGGGATACAAGGATGGCTCAACATTAGGAAAACAATTAACATAATTAATTGTATTAAAAACCAAAACATCCAAAACCACATGTTCATCTCAACAGATGTAAAAGAGCGTCTATCAAAGTAAAACATTCTTTAATGTTAAAAACCTTACAAAGTATAGACATAGAGAGACCATTTTTTAATATCATAAAAGTACCTATCTAAAACCAAAAGCAAACATTGTATGCATGGGTATGCACTATAATCTTTTCTAATAAATCCTGCTGTAAAGCAAGGATGCCCACTGTCCTCAATATTGTTTGATATAGTTTTGGAAATGGTAACAAGACAAAAATATTAAAGGCATAAAGCTAGGTAAAAAGAAGATAAAATTACCCTTATTTGCCAATAACATTGTGATTTACCTGGAAAATCCTAGGGAATTAGCAAAGATACTAATTAAGACAATATTTTCAGAAAAGTTGCAGGTGACAAAGTATTCAAAATCATGAACATTCTAAATAATAACAAAACACAAGAAGCAATAATAGAGAAATCATATTCCAAATGACTACAAAATGCATAAAGTATCTGGGGACCAAAAGTACACAAAAGACTTCAAATAAAAGTGATCCTTACTGAAATAAAGAACAACTTAACCAGCTGGAAAAATATTCAATGCTCAAGGGTACACCATGCCAATATGATAAAAATAACCTTACTATTAAAATTTATTTACACTTTTAATGTTCTACGAATCAAATTAACAAGGGGATACTTTACAGAATTTGATGAAATAATAAGATTCATTTGGAATAGATAAAATAAAAAAGAAAGATTCCAGAATATCAAGGGAAATGATGAAAAGAAGTAAAAATTAAAGCTGAAAAGCACTTCCAGTCTTAAAACTATGTTACAAAGAAGTAGTCATCTAAGCCACTTACGTAGTACTGGTTTAAAAACAAAAGAACAATAGCAATAGATTAGACACAGGAGAATCAGAAACAACAGAATTGAACTAGGTGTTTGATAAAGTAGAAAAGATAAATTGTTTAGGGGAAAAAACCTATCTTATTTCACAGAATTGAACTAAGTGTTTGATAAAGTAGAAAAGATAAATTGTTTAGGGGGAAAAACCTATCTTATTTCACCAAAAAAACACCAAACTTCTAGGAAAACTTCAAAGCAGTCTGGCAGAAATAAGGTTTATATCAACACCTTACACCATATATATTCCACTATACATTTTAAATAGATACATGATCTTAACATTAACGATTATACTATAAAAAAATTAGAAGAGAAATCACACACCTTTCACAGGTATGGGTGGGAAATGTATATTCTTATCTAACATGAGATAGAGCTAATTAGAAAACATAAAATAGATAACTGATTACTTAAAATAAAAAAGCTTTTGCACTGATAAAATAAATTCACTTGGGATAAGAAGGGAAATGCTTGATTGGGAAAAAAATCTGTATAAAATTTCTCTGATCAGGGTTGGGTATCCCAGATATATAAACAATTAATAAATAAACAATACAATTCTTAGAAGAATTGCAAAGTATTCATAACCATGTGAAAAAAATGTTCTAAATCACTAATAACTTAAAAATGCAAATCAAAGATTTGATTTTAAATTATCCCCTTGTCAACTGGAAAACAAAAAAATAAGGCAATAGTCAATGATGAGGTGATTGTGGAATAAAAGGCACACAGACTGATTATAGATGGAACTATAAAATGTTATGACCATTTTGGAAAACAATGTGGAATAAAATCATTAAAATGTCCATACCGTATGAACCAAAGACTCCATTTCTGGGCTTACACCCTAAGAAAACTATCAATAGAATAAAGTCCCCATATATTCCAAAATATTCACAGCAACACCTTTTATGACAGCTACGAACTGGAAACAAGTAGGTGCCCATCAACCAAGGAATGGCTGGCTAAATTGTGGTACATGAAAGCAATGGAATATTATTGTGCTGTAAGAAATTATGTGAATGATTAATATGATTAATACAAGAAATATGGAAAGATCTATATGAACTCATGCAGATGAAATAAGTAGAACCAAGCAAACGACATACATAGTAAGTGTGACAATTTAAAAGAAAAGAACACCAAACACACCAAAAATATCAAAAGTCAATGTATTTTACATATTGCAAATGTTTTCAGACTTTTTCAATATGCTAATCAATCGCACTGATTTTTTTTCCTCTCTATGTAGTGAATGGCTTTTTGGGAGGGGGAAGAATACTTGGAAAAACAATGATGATGTAAGAGAGCATATCAATAAAAACTTACTTTAAAATTTTTTAAATAGAGAAGTAGGGATGATACAACTGTAAAATGTTATACGTACTTTCAGATGAGGTTACTGTATTAGTTAGCTAAATTATTTCATTACAAGAAACCTCTCATGGGGCAGCTAGGTGGTATAGTAAATAGGGCACCTGACCTGGAGTAAGGAGGACCAGAGTTCAAATCCAGTCTCAGACACTTAACACAAAAACTAGCCATGTGACCTTGGGCAAGTCACTTAACCCCAATTGCCCTCCAAAACGTAAAAACAAGAAACCTTTCGTGAAGCAAGAATTAGACATGAATATTTGTAATATAAAAGCAAAATACATCAATAAAACATTAAAAAAAAATTTTTAAACAGAGAAAAAGAAAAAGCTAAATTTACTTATTTAGTGCCTTACTAATTAAACTTCCAAAGGAGCTTGAAAAAATAATAAAATTCATCTGGAGGAATATGAAGGGAATCAGTATAAAAAATGTGAAGGAAGGTGTTCTAGCAGTACTAGTTGTTAAATTTAACCATGAAACTATAATTATCAAAGTAGAGGTTGAGGAGTGGAACAACACATTACACATAAAATGCACAAAAACAAATGACCATAGTAAAGTGGTGTCAAGTCAAAACAACTACATAATTTAGACCTAAAGGATGACATCATAAGCAAATTAGAGAAACATAAAAGAAGTTATCTGTCAAATCTGTGGATAGGAAAAAGCATTCATAACTAATTAAGAGATAGAGATGCTCGCATGAGGTAAAAAAGATAATTCTGATTTAAAATGAAAGTTTTTGCACAAACAAAACCAATGCAGCTAAAAATCTTTGTAGCAAGTTTCTTGGATAAAGTTCTCATTTCTATATAAATCAGAACCATTCCCCAATTGATCAATCAATTGATCAAAGGAAAATAACAGGCAGTTTTCATAGGAAGAAATAAAAAAAAATGAAAAAATTCTCCAAATCACTAATAATTAGAGAAATGAAAAATAAAACAATGCTGAAGTACCACTTCTCACCCATCACATTGGTTAATAACAAAACAGAAAAATAAAGGCTGGTAGGGCACTGAGAAAACAGCTACTTTAATGCACTCCTGGTGGAAATGTGAACTGGTCCAACTTTTTTGGAAGACATTTGCTATTAAGCCCCCCAAAACTATTAAATTGTGCATGCCCTTGGACCCAACCATACTTACTACCAGATCTATAACTCAAAGACATAAAAGAAAGAAGAAAAAGACTTACATGAACAAAAACATTATAGTAGTTCTTTATGTAGTGGCAAAGAATTGGAAACTGAGGGGTTGCCCATGAATCGAAGGACTAAACAAGATATGGTATACTACAGCTGCTATTAGACATGATAGATGGTGTACTTTTTCTCAAGAAAAATCTGGGAAGATTTTTATGAATTGATGCAAAGTGAAGTGAGTGGCCACAGGAGAACAATTTCTATAAAAACATCAACAGGTGGGAGAGAGGAAAAGAATGCAGAATTGAAAATAAAATTTTTTTAAAAGGTGAAGGTGGGTGGAGAAAAATATTGTAATGTGTTGAAGACTTGAACAACAGTTGCACCTGTGTGAGTGAAGAGAACGGAATGTATATGAGATTTTGTGAAAGTAGAAATAACAAGATGAATGCTTGTAGAATTGAACTGACTATATTAACAACTGATTCTGACATGATGGCACATTAATAACTAGTTGCTCCCTGTTTTAAGATATAATCAAAAAAAATTTTTTGGGGGTGCTGTCATCTGGTGTGCTCTATGCCCAGGACATGCTGTCTTCTTTCTGTTAGAAAGTACTTATGTCACAAAAACATGTCTCCTAATTAATTTACATGTCTTTGGTCTCTTTCACTTGTCAAACCTAAAACATTTTCCTAAACATTTTTTTTTTGCCATCCTCTCTTCTGTCTATCTTCATATGGAAGTCACTGAATATCAAAGCATTATTTTGACTTGGTTTCAAGAATTTTGTTAAGTATCTCAAAGAATTCCTCCACTTCTTCACCTTCTACAACAAGTGCTGGTACATAAGCTTCAATTATCTTCGTGGTGGCCATTTTGCTTATGTTCATCATCAGCGATGCAAGATGAAATTACCAGATATCCCACAGAATTGTGAACTTTGTAACAATAATGTGTATCATGACCTTTGAAAACACAATTAAGCCAACTCCAGGATTTGTTTCTGTAAGAACCTATAAGCAAGCTTTCTAGTTAGAATTTTCTATACTATTTGCTGCTTTCCTTTGTTTTCAACAGCTGAAAAAAAAATGATACTGATGTGATTCATTTCTTCTGAGTGTATGGCAATTAACTACAAGAGGAAGGAACTCTTAATTTGGAGTAGTTGATGTTTAAGACTATCTGCACACTGTGATTCTGCCTCCAATTCTTTCACTTCACAACCATGACCACAGAAGGCCATAGTGTGTCAACAGAACTAATTGCCTTTCTAACACAGTAAAACTTGCCAAAACTCACACTCCAACTGAATAGTCTTCAATAACTTACAGAAACCAGCAAGAATATGACTTTGTGGAGTCTATATTCACATGGAAATATACTAACATTCCTAGCTCAACTCTGCACAATTTAATAGGTAAAGCAAGTAAATACTTGTAGAAACACAATTACAAAAATTTCTTTAAAGTTAAATAAATGGAGGGATATTCAGTGCTCATGGCTGGTCTGCGCAAATATAATCATCTAAACTGATTTACAGACAATGCTTTACTAATCAAATTACCCCAGGAATATCTGAAAGAAAAGAGATTCTTAACTATTTTTGTGTCATCAGACCCTTTGAAAGTCTATTGAAGCCTATGGATCCCTTCTCAGAACAATGTTTCTAAATGCATAAAATATACAGGATTACAAAGGAAATCAAGTTAGTGAAAAAAATGTATTTTTTCCCCCTATAAGTTCATAGACCCTTTGAAATCAATCAAGAACTCCTGTTATGGAGTTAGACAGAATAATAACAAAATTGATTTAGAGAAACAAAAGGTCTAGAATCTGCAGGGAAATAAATAAGTCAACTAGCAATTATTAAAAATCTACTATGTGCTAGATACTGTGCTAGGCAATAGCTTAGATACAAATGAAGATAAAACAATCCCCGTCTTCAAGGAGTTCGCAACATGCAAACAACCATATACAAACAACACAGATACAAATAAATTGGAAACAATCTCAGAGAGAAGGCACTAACATTAAGGAGGACTGCAAAAGGCTTCTTGCAAAAGGTGATATTTTAAGTTTAGCCAGGGAAGATAGAGGGAAAAAAAGTATAAATGAAGAAAAAAATAACACAGATGTCTAATTATTCTACAAAGCAGTAATTATTAAAACAACAACAACAACAAAACAAGTATTAGGTATTGGTTTTTAAAAACACAGAAGAATAGATGAGTAGAAAAGACTAAAATAAGAAATAACCAGAGACTTGTAGTTAAGATGGCAACAAGAAAGTTTATAGAGCTCAGTTCTCTCACACATTCCCAAATACTAATCTGAAGAGGACTCAGACACAAGGATAAAGAATCCCTAAGAGAAACAGAAAGAAGTTCCTCTAATTAGGCCAAAACTACCCCAAAAGACTACCAGAGGATGAGACAAGGGTTATACCAGGGAAGTCAGCATTACATCAGGTAAATATGTCTAAAGCATCCAGGCTCTGCATGAGGGAAAGCCATGGTAAATGGCAAGTATTGAAAAGGGTCCAGGACAGAGAAGCCAGTACAAAATCCAGTAAACAGACCAGAAGATGGCAGAGGCTGGGACGGGGCTATACCAGGGAAGCCAGTAAACCAGGTTAAAGCCAAGACCAAAAACACTCAGAATAATGTTTTAAAATGCATTATACATATGTATGTGTGTACATGTGTAAATGCATGTACACACATATGTACATATACATATATATGTACACACATATGTATGTATCACAAAAGATATGAAAGGTCAGTGAAAATGAGATGTCATGTTTTTTTCCTATCCAAGGGGGTAAGAGAGCCTGCTCTCATAGGTGAATGCAGAGAGAGAAAAGCACCAACCTGTGCAGTCCTCAGAGGACAGAGAAACACAGCAAGAAACAAGTAGCTGGGAACATTTTCCAGGAACCCTGTAAGATCTAAGGATCACAGATGAATAGATTTGGATCTGGAAGATATCTTAGAGACCACTAAGGCCATCTAACAAATGAAGAAACTGAGGCCTCCAAAATATTAAATGTCTGAGGTTGGTTCAAACCTAAGCATTCCTTACTCCAAATCCACGGTTTTACCTACTATGTCACACTGTCCATAGGCCTGACACCAGCACAATCTCCAACATCCAAGTAGGGCTTATCAGGGCTATAACCTCTCAATAAAGAGATTTTGCAAAGAGGAAACAAAGGTCAGGAAGAGGATAGCTCCACAGTGCAGCATGAGGATATTGAAAGAGAAGCCCAGGATTAAGGCAGAAGGTGAGGCCTAGTACCAACCACTCTAGGAGTGATGAGGTATAGGCTCTGGGACTCTCCCTCCCCGCCTTTTTGAGCCCGCCTTGATTCTTTGAGGTACAGGCTCTGGGAAAGTAAACCTTCCCAGGGAAGACATTTGCCTGCGGTCATGGGCCTTGAGATGCGGCTCTGCCCAAGTCTTTAGCTCCCTTTGTTCCAATAGTTTCCCACCCTTGAATTGGCCTGGCCCACCATTGTCTATGTCTCCAGGTAGCCTCCAGCAACTTACTACCCTGAACCACTTGGAGTCTGACCTCATCTGACTCCTCCTGAAGACCCTCCCCAATCTCCTCCTGTGGACCACCCCTAGATTCCTCCCACAACCTTATTGTATATAGAACCCCATCTTCCCTCCATGTGGTGTGAGAGCGCCATGGAATAGTTTGGTATAGACTTTGCTCTGTGAGAGCGCCATGAGATAGCTTAGTATGGACTTGCTCTGTGAGAGCACCT
>CM053593.1:196431261-196441306 GCA_028646575.1 Pseudocheirus occidentalis | reverse complement strand
CTTGCCCTGGGAGCAGTTTGGCTGGACCCGCTCTTCTCCTCCCTAGTTAGCAAAATCCACTGACCTTTCTCTTAGCCTTTTTTTCTTCTAGCCTGATAATTGTGGTAACTGTGCCTCCAGTGCAGCCAATCTGTTTTCCTATAGACGCGGCTCCCCCACCCCCACCCCCATCCATGCTCCAGGGCCTGACCCGGCTGGGGTTTCAGGCATGGCTCCCAGACTCCTGGGAAGAGCCCTACCTGCTGAGCTCCCTGTAGCAACAGATGCGCTTTCTGTCTTTTGGAGAGTTTTGAAGCTTGAAAATCTGTTATGAGTTTTTTAGCGTGTTTGTGTGGGAGCTGCGGGGCTTTGCTGCTTCTACGCCGCCATCTTGGCCTTCCCAATAATTCTTAAATGACATCTCCTTGATGCATGGACCAAGTCAGTTGCCTTTCCTATGACAGATCTTTCATTTTTTTCTTCAATCTTTTGACTATATTTAAAGCTTTTGTATCTTTTGTTTCAAGCTATTAATTCTCTTTCTGTATCTTTATTCCAGTTTTTGGTGATTTTAAAAAATATTTGCCTGGCATGCATATGCTATAAAAACAGTCAAACAGTTAATGTGGAAATAACCTGAGATGACGGCTAGCTTTTTAAATGTCTTATGAAAATTTTATAAACAAATCAAGTATAATTGTCAAGAAAATATGTATTAAAGTTGATCCAAGTGCAATAAATGTTTTATGAATGGGTTTTAAAAAAGAGAAATGACTAATGTGAAAATAAAAGCCACCAATGTCATTATTTTTCAAGATGGAAAGAAACTGCTTCTAGGGGGTTATGAAGGAGAATATATAGGAGAGATGTAGAAATGTCCCTATTCTGTGGAAAAGATTTTGAAGTAATAGTTAATAATAATAAGATATCACATATACTATAAATACTACCTAATTTCAATTGGGCCCTAATTCCCCATAATCTTTTTATTCCTCTGTGATTAATTATTATTCACCTCAGTAGTTGTTCCAAAACTTCTTCCTACAAGCTCCCCTAAACTTTTCCCAGCCCCCTTTCAGCAGATGACCTCACCTTCTACTTCACTGAGAAATTATGTCCATCTATCATGAATTCCCTCCCATCCCCTACTATATTGCCTCGAACAATACATCTTCATCTACCCCTCCTTCAAAGTCCCTGCCTTGTTTCACTAGAGAAATAGGTTGCCTTTTTTCATGCTCAAGTCAATCACCTTATTGGCATCCTTAATCTCACTTCCCCCAGGAGCTTATTACAACAATCAATTCAATATTCAGTAATTATAGAATTTTGCACATCTTTGTATTATCACTCAAACTGACATCTGGGATACTGACCTGGGCAGGCAGAGGCAAACATAGGTAAGGAATGTTCTTCTTGCTTCTGCTGATGATATCGATGTATAAATTCTTTCTGACTTTCCAGGACGCTAAAATCAACAGCTATTGTTGAATCAAATACATAATGTACACCTGCAAGGAAAACATCATTAAAACATTATTTTCAAATTATGAAACAATTAATTCTAGGGCACATTGTCACTACTGTATCAGAATCTCTTTAAAATATTTAACTACCTAAACTGCAGGTATACTGCCAAGCTCCCCTAAACCAACTATAGCAAAACCCTAAAATTCATATAAGATGGAATAATAACCAAGAAATCCAATAAGAAATCACAGTGACTTTTTTTTACCCTAGAATCGCATAAAGTCAGCGGAAAGTCCATGTCTAATAGGAAAGCTGCCTCCCATCTCCCACTCCAAGGAAAGCTAGCCCTGTATTAATCTCCATAAATCAGGTTTATATAACTCCATTTGTGAACCTTGAAGATGCTAGAATTTTAAAGAGTTCATTGTTTCTTCTCTTCCATTAGGATATCACCAGTTCAACACTTATTCCCTTTCATTCCCTTTAATGGATTGACATTTCTAATTTCTCTTAACTCCTATTTCTGTGTTTCAAAGATTCTGCTCAGCTCTGTTCTTTCCATCAGAATTGCTTGAAAGCCCTCTACTGTACTGAAGGTCCATGCCACTGTTACTGCTTGCCCCATAGGCTTATACTCTGTCTTGCAGGCTAAATCTGTTTTTTAAGTTAATTTATTTATTTTTAGTTTTCAACATTCACTTCCATAAGTTTAAAGTTTTCTCCCCCTTCTTTCCCTCCCCCCTTCCCAAGACAGGTGCAATCTGATATAGGCTCTACATATATATATTCCTATTAAACATATTTTCACATCAGTCACGTTGTATAGAAGAATTAGAATGAATGGAAGGAACCAAAAAAAAAAAATAAAGTAGTCTACTTCACTCTACATTCAGACTCCATAGTTTTTTCTCTGGATGTGGATGGCATTTTCTATCATGAGCCCTTTAAAACTGTTTTAGGTCCTTGCATTGCTGATAAGGGCTAAGTCAATCAAAGTCAATCATTGCACACTGTGGCTCTTACTGTGTACAATGTTCTCTGGGCTCTGCTCACTTTACTCAGTGCCAGTTCATAGAAGTCTTTCCAGATTTTTCTGAATTCCACCTGTTCATAATTTCTTATAGCACAATAGTATTCCATTACATTCATATACCACAACTTGCTTAGCCATTCCCCAACTGATGAGTATCCCCTCTATTTCCAGTTCTTGGCTACCACAAAAAGAGCTGCTGTAAATATTTTTGTACATATGGGTCCTTTTCCCATTTTTATGATCTCTTTGGGATACAGTTCTACTAGTAGTATCACTGGGTCAACGGGCACATACATTTTTATAGCCCTTTGGGCACAGTTCCAAATTTGCAGGCTAAATCTTTGTTGCATTTTGGAATATAATATTCCAAGATTTTCTCTCCTTTAGGTATTTGTGGCATAGTTTGCTTTGGTTTTTTTGTACTCCTCATTGTGGCTCCTTGGCACTGGAACTTTTTCTGACTCCTTACAATACTTTTTCTTTCAAGGTCCGGATTTCTGCTATGACATAAGTGTTTTCAATTTGGGATATCTTTCAGTTGGTTATCAGTGTAGTTTATGTTTCAATTTTGTTTCTGATTCTAACACGTTTGGGCAATTTTCTTTTATGATTTTTTTGAAATATACTACGCAGGTTTCTGGTTTGGTCATTTTTTTTTAGGGAATTTGATGATTTTAAAAATTATTTTTCTTTGACCTGCCTTTGGTCAAGTTGTTTTTGATAACATATATTTTATGTTTATGGGTAGCTAGGAGGCACTGTGGATAGAGTGCTGGGCCTGGAATCTTTCTGAATTCAAATCTGGCCTCAGATACTTACTGGCTGTGTGACCCTAGGCAGGTCACTTAATTCTGTTTCCACATCTGTAAAATTATCCAGAGAAGGAAATGGAAAACTCCCTCAGTATTTTTACCAAGAAAACCCCAATTGGGTCCCAAACAGTCAGACACAACTGAAGTAACTGAACTTATACTTTTTTTTTTCCAATTTTGATTCTCCCTCCCTGGCAAATACTTCTTATATTTCTACAAAATTACAGATTTCTATCTTTTCTTTTCTACTTTTCAGAGAGTCAGCTACTGGGGCAAGGTTTTCCACCTTCTTCTATTTTCCTTCCACAGTTTATTTCACTGAATTACTCTTCTAATGGATTTGCCTCTTAACAAACAGAATTTCTTCACTGTGCTCATGCTTTTCTTTTTTTTAACTCTTCTCCAACTTCAGTTCCTGGTTTGATATTCCATGTTCCAGGACCAAGCTCTAGCCCTTATTCTCTTTGATAGAATGGTCAGCCCTTGTTTGATCCTGTTCTGATTTCTGGTAGTCTTGTAGTCTGGTAGTCTTTACATGTCTGTCCTCAGAGTGTTTGTTAGGCAGGTTTCAGGCGTTCCTAAAATATCTCTAATTAGAACTTCAGGTCCTTTGTAGTGTTGCTGTCTGAATGCTACTGGCTTCCAGCTTTCCTAGGGAAATATTCTGCATTTAATCACCAGTTCACAGAAAAAAAAGAGACACAACACATTTTAAAATTTAATCTGTATTGTTATCATTTTTTTTTATCACTTTCTTAAGTCTAGACAATTCTCAAAACAATAAATTAAACCGTAGCTTGTTGCATTTGGCTGACTTCCATGGTATAAATGCTCACATTGAAAATTTTTAATAATTGGCTTTCTGGGAGTTGGCACAAGTTAGCTCCAGCAAACCATGTGGTATCCCTAGCTGGAGTTCTGAGAGTTTTAAAGCCCTTGAAAATCTCCCTTGTCAGAGCGCAGGTTTCAGATCTCTTTATCTAAGTTTGCACTAGCTTCCTGAAAGAACTCCTCTCTCAGTGCCTCCTGTCTTTTTGTGCAGACCTCAGTTGGATAGAGGGTCTTGCCACTGTTTCTCTTTGAATTTCTTGATCATTATTCAATATAATCAATATAACTCTTTTTAGATCTTTGTTGGAGAAATTATGGGAGAGATGGACTCTTTTACAGACTTTCTCATTGCCATCTTAATCACAAGTACCTCCACTAATATGGCCTATTATACTGCACTCAAATCACAAGTAATTTTACTTCTCCACTCTAGGGAGAACAATGAAGCACAACGTGGGCAGTGTAGACCACTACAGTAACAATAACAAAAACCATTCTGTGAATGTAAGACAGTAGATAAAGTCAGTTTAACAATTAGGTTTTAATTTGAAACACTGAAAAAATCCCAGTGTATTTTTATTAGCTAGGAGACAAGAGTTGCACAGTGCTACTTATATAGTTTAAGTATATGAGGATCTGGTCTCAATGTTCCTTACCTACTTGCCTGCCATTTAAAAGAATGTCTAAGAGAAGAAGGAAGGAAAGCACAGTTCTGCCTCCTAAGTAACACAGTAAGTTTAGTGTGTGTGTGTGTGTGTGTATGAGTACTTATATACACAGATACATATATACATATAAATATATATACATATATAAGCACATATATGTAGCATTATGACAGGTTAAGGGACAAAAATTATAATTAAAATGCCAAATGCATCTTTCCTTCCCCTTCAAAAACTATAATTGTGAAAACCAACTTACCAAGACTTTTCAGGAAACCACAGAGTCTTTTTGATGCAGCAGTTACACTGAGATTGAACTTGGCAGCAAAATAAGGCAAAGACTGAGGGCATATAGACACTACCAACACTTTGTGGGCTGAAGTATCACATTTCTAAATGGAAAAAACAGACAAAATATAAGTAACAGTATTCTATATTTATGTAAAATGTCTCTCCAAAGAGCTTCAAGTATGTTTCACTACCCATTAAATCTTCAGACTACCTAATTGAGAAACCAAGTCCTATTATTTACACTTTTCAAAAGAAAGAAATGAGTCAGTGAAGTTGAATGACTTGTCCAAAACATCACATGATGAGTTAGTGGAAGAACTGGAGAAAGAATCTAAACCCGAAGTGTCAGCCAACAATCTGCAATGCCACACATCAATTCAAACGTTTTATGAATATGTTGACTTGATTTTTTATAGTCTTTCCATGCAGTGGACACAGTCATTTTTTTAATTAAATTTATTTATTTTTAGTTTTCAATATTTATTTCCATAAGATTTTGAGTTCCTTCTCATCTCTCCCCTCCCCTCACCCCAAGATGGCACGTAATTTGATACAGGTTCTATATATACATTCACATTAAACCTATTTTCACATTAGTCATGTTGTAAAGAAGAACTAGAAACAATGCGAGAAACCACAAGAAAGAAGAAATAAACAAAAATAAAAGAGAGAGAGCAACTAATATGCTTCAATCTGCACTTAGATTCTATGGTACTTATTCTGGATGTGGACCACAGTCATTTCTACATGACAATTATCCTGTCTGCATAATACATGTTCTTCTACATCCCTAAAGAAGCTCTTAGCATTATTAACCATCTTGTTTAACTCTGAAAACAACCACCTTTGATGAAATAATAGATATACTTCTGAGTACTACTGAAAGGAAACATAATCACATAGAAAAAAACTTAAGAAAGGCAGCACAACATAGCAAAAAACTTCTGACTTATGCTCAGAAGAGACCTGAGCTTAAATATGATTGCCTATACATACACATCTGCCAGACAAGGATTATAGTAACTGTCTCCATAAAGTTATCGTGAAGATCAAATGAGGTGTTTGGAAAATGCTTTGCAAGTCTTAAAATGACAAGCAAATCTTAATTATTATTATCTTCACAACTGCAATTCTCCTTCATTCAGATAGATGAATCAAATAGATAGCAAAAAGACTGGGAAGCATAAAGTACAGAAACTGCATCAGTCAGTGAAACAAAAAAATTAATAAAACACCTATTATGTGCCAGACACTATGCTAAGAGGTGGGGATAAAAAAAAAAAGAGGCAAAAGACTACTCTCAAGGAGCTCATAGTCTAATAGGGGAAACAACAAATAATTATGTACCTAGAGAATAAAGAAGAAATGATTAATAGAGGAAAGGCACTAGATTGAAGAGAGGTTGGAAAATACTTCCTGTAAAAAGCAAGATTTTAACTGAGACAAAGTCAGGAGACAGAGATGAGAGAGAGCACTGCAGATCTGGGAGACAGAGAAAATGCCTGGAACCAAGATGGAATGTCTCGTTTGTGGAACAGCCAGGAGGACAGCGTCACTGGATCGAAGGTATATGGCATGGAATAAGGTGTAAGATCTTGGGAAGGTAGGAGGAAGAGGAAAGAAAAACTAGGTTATGAAAGACTTTGAATATCAAAAAGAGAATTTCGTACCCTGGGGGAGACAGAGAAGCACCAGAGTTTATTGAGTAAAAGAGGATAACATGGTTGGACTTGAACTTTAAGAAAATCACTTTGGCGGTTAAATTAAGGATGGATGAGAGTGGGGAGAGACCCACCAGCAGGCAAGTGTGATAGTTCAAGTATGAAATCATGAGGGCTTGCACAAAAATTGTGGCAGAATCAGAGGAGAGAAGGGGGAATATTTGAGAGATGTTGCAAAGGGGAAATTGAAAGGCCTTGACTAGAGATTGAATAAAGGGGGTTAGAGATAGTTAGGAGTCAAGAATCAGGTTCTGAGCCTGGGAAAAGATGGTGGTGCTCCCAACAGTAAAGGTAAGTTTGGAGAAGGGAGAGAGTAGGGGAGAAAATACTGAATTCACTACTGGACATGTTAAGTTTAAGATGTCTATTGAACATCCAGTAAGGGCAGTTAGGTGGTACAGTGGATATAGAGCTGGACCTGGAGTCAAGAATTCAATTGTGGTCTCAGACACTTATTAGTTGTGTGATCCTTAACTGCTGTGTACCACAATTTTCTCATTTTTTTTTTGTTTTTTTGGAGGGCAGTTGGGGTTAAGTGACTTGCCAAGGTCACACAGCTAGATTTTTGTGTTAAGTGTCTGAGGCCGGATTTGAACTCAGGTCCTCCTGACTCCAGGGCCGGTGCTCTATTCACTGTGCCACCTAGCCGCCCGAAATTTCTCATTTTTAAAATGGGAGTAATAATAGCACCAAATCCCAAGAGTGTTATAAGGATCAAAGTAAATATGCGCGTAGCACATATAGCTATATAAATGCTAGATGCTATTATTATTATATCTTTAAAACAACTGGAAATGCAGAGGTCAGTGGAGTGGTTAGGGTAGGATTAGGTAGATTGTAGAGTCAGCAACATAGAGATAGTAATTAAAATTCCCTGAAGCAGAATGAGATCACCAAAGTGAAGTAGAAAAGGAAAGGTCTCAAGACAGAATCCTGTGGGGCACCTGTGTTTAGAAGGCATGACCTGGATTAAGGATTCAGCAAAGATGACTGAGAAGGAACAATCAAATAGGTAGGAAGAGAATCAAGAGACAGTGGTATTCCAAAAACCTAGAGAGAAGAGTATCAAGGAAGACAGAGTAATCAACAGTGTCAAGTACTGCAGGGAGGACAAAAAAACCTGAGCACTGAGAAAAGGCAATTAAGAGATCACTGGTAACTTTTGATAGAGCAGTTTTAGTAGACTCATAAAGTTGGAAACTGGACTGTAAGGGGTTAAGAAGTTAGTGAGAGGAAAGGAAGTGGAGGCACCTATTTTTATTTTCAACTTAGCAACAAAGGGTAGAGGAGATAAAGAATGATATAGATAGAGGGAAAGAAGGATAAAGTGAAGGTTATTTTGCTTTTTAATGATGGGGGAGACATGCGTATGTTTGTGAATGGGAAGGAGGCAGGAGACAGGGAGAATTGAAGATAAGTGAAAGAGTGGAGATGACAGAGGGGGCAATCTATTGGAAGAGACAGAATAGAATGGGATTCCTTTTGTAGGTAAAGATGTTTGCCTTGGTAAGGAATTCTTTTTGTGAAAGACAGGGATAGTCTTGGATAAAATGTTCAAGTTGTCAAAAGATGTTCAGAAGAAATCCTAAGTTATTACTTTATAAGTCTACCAACAATTCTGTTGTAAGGAGAAAGATCTTGGGAAGGTGGGAGGAAGGAGAAAGAGGGACTAGGTTATGAAGGCATTTGAATGCCAGAGAATTTTGTATCCTGGAGGAGACAGTTTCACAGGGGTGTTTATTACACTAAATTTTTAAATACTAAATTCCTAAATCCTAAATCCTCAAGTTAAAAACGGGTTACAAAATTTGGTCTTAGTACTGGAATTATTGGAAGATACTCAGGCATACTTGTGTGCTCAAGAAAGTCCTCTGAAGATTCATGCATCGCCAAAACAAAAGCAAACAATGGAGGGTGACTCTTTTTAAAGAACTGTAGTGAAAAGGAGAGTATGCTACCAGGTCTAGGGAGATCTGGACTTGTTGTATTTGATAGGTTCAAAGTACAAAACTCCCTATGTGCTTTATATCTATTTAGCCATACACAGAAACAGAGATGATTTCTTTTTTTTTAAGCCTTATACAAGTATGTAGTTAAGTCAGAAATCTTTTTTTCTTCCTTTTTCTCTTTCCTGTATTTACTTTCTTCATTTTCAAAGGAAATCCATCAGTAAATTACTTTATAGAACATTTAATTAGATGAATATTTGTTGAATTGAATTTTAAAGTAAAAGTCCTTAAGGGAGAGGTAGATTTAGAAGGCAGAAGTATATTTAGAATCATATTGGATTTTATTTCCAACTTGTACCTATATCAAAACATTAAAAATCTCCTTAAATATTTATACCCTAATTTGCTCAACTCCACTAAAAAAATCTTTTTAATAAATTATCTTATTCTGGAATTTATACATACCAAATACTTAAACATATCAGCATGTATTTGTAATAAATGTTTGCTGAAGCTATTGCAGTAATGGAAATAAAAAAGACCCATAAACAAATCCTTCATAGTTAGAAGCTCAGGAACAGAGTTCAAAGTTGCTAGAGTTATGAAATGTTCCCTAATCAATGTCAACATCTACCACTCAGGTTACTTATATATTAGCCAGACAGACAATGTATACAACAGAACATAAAAATAACCAGTATATACAAATTTTGTCAATGAAAGAAATTAAACTCTTTGACCCAGTAATACCACTTTTGGGGTTGTATCCCAAAGAGATCATAGAAGTGGGAAAAGGACCCATATGTACAAAAATATTTATTGCAGCTCTCTTTGTGGTGGCAAAAAACTGGAAACTTAGAGGACGTCCATCAATTGGGGAATGGCTGAACAAGTTATGATATATGCATGTAATAGAATACTATTGTGCTATAAGAAATGGGAAGGAGATGGACTTCATAATTACCTGGAGAGGCTTATACAACTTGATGCTGAGAAGAGCAGAACCAGGAAAAATTTGTACACAGTCACAGATATATCATATGTGTGATGATCAACCTTGATAAACTGAACTCTTCTCAGCAATGCACAGTTATAAGACAACTCTACAAATCTCAGAATGGAAGGAGATATCTACATTCAGAGAAAGATCCAGAAAGACCAGAGTTTAAAGAGAGACTAAAGCGATACATGCTATCATTCTTTTCTATGTTTGGTTGTTTCTTTTTTCCCCATTGTTCACTCCATTGTTTACAAGGCTTCTATACAAGCAGACTATTGTACAATGTGAAAGAGA
>CM053593.1:196406748-196424861 GCA_028646575.1 Pseudocheirus occidentalis | reverse complement strand
GGGTAGGTGATTCTTGGTTTTAATCCTAGCTCCTTTGATCTTCAGAATATCGTATTCCACATAAACTGGTTACAGGCCATGGAGGAGCTCAAGAAGGATTTTGAAAATCAAGTAAAAGAAGTGGAGAAAAAATTGAGAAGAGAAATGAGAATGGTGCAAGAAAATCATGAAAAGAGAGTCAACAACCTGACTGAAAAAAATAACACTTTAAAAAATAGACTAACCCAAATGGCAAAAGAGGCCCAAAAAGCCAGTGAGGAGAAGAATGCCTTAAAGAGTTGAATTGCCAAATGGAAAAAGAACCTCAAAAACATTCTGAAGAGAATAATTCCTTCAGAATTATAGTGGAGCAAATGGAAGCAAATGACTTTATGAGAACTCAATATACTATTAAACAGATCCAAACAAATGAAAAACTAGAAGGCAATGTGAAATATCTCAGTGGGAAAAAACCACTGACCTGGAAAATAGATCTGGGAAAGATCATTTATAAATTATTGGACTACCTGAAAGCCATGATAAAAAAAAGAACCTAGAAAACATCATTCAATAAATTCTCAAAGAAAATTGCCCTGATGTCTTAGCACCAGAAGGCAAAATAAAAATGGAAAGAATTCACCAATAACCTCTTGAAAATATTACAGCTGGGTTCCAGAATTCCCAGATCAAGGAGAAAATATTACAAGCAGCCAAGAGGAAACAATTTGAATACTGTGGAAACACAATCAGGATAATACAAGATCTGTCAGCTTCCACATTAAGGGATAAAAGGTCATAGAATATGATATTCTGGAGGTCACAGGAGCTAGAATTAAAACCAAGAATCACCTACTTTGAAAAACTGAGTATGATGGTTTTTTTTAAATTTGTTTATTTACTTTTAGTTTACAAGATTCAGTTACATAATCTCTTGAGTTTCAAATTTTCTTCCTTCCCTTTCTCCCCCGACTCCCATGGCAGCATGCAGTCAAGTATTGGATCTGCAAATATTTTCAAATTACACAATAGTCTGGTTGTATAAAAAGGTTGTAACCAATAGAGTGGGAAAAAAGAAAGAGAACAAAACATGAAAAAGAACTATAGCATGTAGATTGCTTCAGTCTCCATTTAAACTCTGTTCTTTCTAGATCTTTCTCTGAATGTAGGTATCTCTTTCCATCCTGACACTTGTAGAGTTGTCTTATAACTATGCATTGCTGAGAAGAGTCCAGTTTATCAAAATTGGTCATCACACATATGATGTGTCTGTGATTGTGTACAAATTTTTTCTAGTTCTGCTCTTCTCACTTAGCATCAGTTTGTATTAGGCTCTCTAGGTTAATATGAAGACTGTCTCCTCCCCATTTCTTATAGCACAATAGTATTCCATTACATTCATATACCACAACTTGTTTAGCCATTCCCTCATTGACGGACATCCCCTTAATTTCCAGTTTTTTGCCACCACAAAGAGAACTGCAATAAATGTTTTTGTACATATGGTTCTTCCTCCCACTTCTATGATCTCTTTGGTGTACAACCCCAGAAGTGGTATTACTGGGTCAAAGGCTATGCAGTTATTTATAGCCCATTTGGCATAGTTCCAGATTGCTCTCCAGAATGGTTGTATCAATTCACAGCTCCACCAACAATGCATTAGTGTTCTAATTTTTCTACATCTTCTCCAGCATTTGTCATTTTCCTGTTTTGTCATCTTAGCCAATCTGACTGGTGAGATGTGGTACTTCAAAGTTGTTTTGATTTGCATTTCTGAAATTAATCGTTATTTAGAACATTTTTTCATATGCTTATACATGTCTTTAATTTCTGCCCCTGAAAATTGCCTGTTCATATCCTTTGCCCATTTATCAATTGGGGAATGAGTTGTATTCTTATAGATTTTACTTAATTCCCTGTATATTTTAGAAATGAAGCCTTTATCAGAGACACTGGTTGTAAAAATTTTTTCCTAATTTCCCACTTCCCTCTTAATCTTGGTTACATTGGCTTTGTACAGAAACTTTTCAATTTAATATAATCAGGATTATCCATTTTGCATTTTATACTGCTCTCCAACTCTTGTTTAGTTATAAAGTCTTCCCTAGTCCACAAATCTAACAGGTAGAGTATAATGTTTCAGGGGAAACTGTGGTCATTCAATGAAATAGAGGACTTTCAAGCATTTTTGATGGAAAAATCAGAGTTGAATAAAAAACTTGATATTCAAATACAAGAAGCAAGAGAATCACGAGAAGGTAAAACAGGGCAAAGAAATCATAAGGAACTTATCAAAGTTGAACTATTCATATATATATGTATATGTATGTATGTATGTATATATACACACGCACACATATATAGTTCCTATATATATATATATTCCTTTTCCATTTCTACATGGAAAAAAATAATTTTAAGTTATAAAACTTTTCTCAGTATGAGGATTCTTGAAGGAAATATAAATATGTATATATATATATATGTATATATATACATACATATATGTGTCTATATAGGAGGGTATATGTGTGTATGAATTCATATGTGAGTGTGTGTATAAATGTGTATAGGTATTCATAAATAGGGCACAAGATCAAATAGGAGCAGATGATATTTTAAAAATAAAATTAAGAGGTAAGAGAGGAATATAATGATAGGAGATAAGGAAAGACAGAATAGGGTAAATTATATCATATAAAAGTGGCAAGGGAAAACTATTACAGTGGAAGAGAAAAGGAAGGCAAAAGGGAATGGGTCAACCTTACTCTCATTGAATTTAGCTTAAGGAGGGAATAACATACACACTCAATTGGGTATCTTATCCTACAGGAAAGAACGGGGGAAGCGTGTAAGAGGGGGATGATAGAAGGAAGGGCAGATGGGGGGGGAAGGTAGTTAGAAGCCCACACTTTTGAAAAGGGACAGGGTCCAAGTAGAGAATAGAACAAGTGGGGGACAGGATAGGATGGAGGGAAATATAGTCAGGATTTCACAATATATCCACTATGGAAATGTTTTGTGTAACTTCACAAGTACAGCCTATATTGAATTGCTTATCTTCACAGTAAGGATAGGTGATGAGGGGAGAAGGGAAAGAATCTAGAATTCACAGTTTTAAAATAAAATCCTTAAAATTATTATTATTTATTATTATTATTATTTACATCCAACTGGGAAACAAGATATACAGGCACTGGGGTATAGAGATCCATCTTGTGCTACCAGAAAGTCAGAGGCAGCATGGGGAAGAATATAGTAGTGAGCCGATTGGGGTAGGAGGCATTCAGTGGGATTGCTATTTTGGGGTGGTGGGGAGGGGAAAGAGATGGGGAGAAAATTTGTAACTCAAAATCTTGTGGAAATGAATGTTGTAAACTGAAAAATGAACATAAAATTTAAAATAACAAAAATAAAAAAATAAGAAGAAGAGATGGCAGAACCCTAACTGCTCTTATAACAATACCCCTAGCAGTCATGGGGGCATTAGAAACAGGGATAAGTTTCTGATAAAAGATAATCAGTTCTGTTTTGGACATTTTTGAGTTTGAGATGCATACTGGCCATCCATTTTGAGATATCCCATAGGCTTAATTCAGGACTATAACTCAGGAGAAGAATTAGATCTGGATATATTAAGAAAACTGCTGGGGTACAGTGACATTATGATTTATCCTATAGCCATTATTTCAGGGGAAAAATTAAGACTAGAACCTGAATAGATATAACTCTCTTGCACTTGCAGCTATGGTGTTACCCTGTAAGAAAAAGCCTTTTATTATAGAGAAAGTATTCACAGTTGCCTCTAGTTGGAATGTTGTGTGAATGAATCTTTCTCCCAATAAAATGTATGTTCTTTGAGGGCAGATACTGTTTCATTTTATCTTTATATCTCTATAACCTATCATGGAGTTTATTAATAAATGCTTGATTTTATTCATTGATTGTGAGAGGCAAAATATATATGAATGAGGGAACATGCTTGGGAAAAATCTCAAACTTTGACCTTCAAAAAATGTGATAAACTCTATGTCATGTCACAATTATGGTTTTGAAGTGTCTGTCTCCGTTTTGTCTATAGGTGAAATTATCCAGATAATGGAACAAAAAGAAGAATTCATGAAAGAAGCTGTAGTGGACACTTTGTGAGTAGCTTTCATTTGGAAGTACAGATGGCACTGTTATTGGGTGGTGGGCCTACAGTCAGCAAGACCTGAGTTCAAATGTAGCCTCAGACACTTCTTAGCTGTATGACCCTGGGCAAGTCACTTAACCTCTGTTTGCCTCAGTTTCCTCATCTGTAAAACTAGGATGATAATAGCATCTCCCTCCCAGGGTTTTTGTGGGGATCAAATGAAGTTATGATTATAAAGTTCTTAACATAGTACCTGACACATAGTAAGGGCTATATTAGTTATCATCATCATCATCATCATCATCTGACCGTGTTAAACTAGAATCTTATTTAGAAATAATGAGGTGGAAATAAGCTTTCTGTAATCAGTTTAAATTAACGTGAGGCCCGGGATTGAATACTTATCATCACAGGGTCAAGGAAAGAGGATTATCTGGTTGTGACTCTATCCCCTATTTGGGGAATATTTAATTCCTATGGTATCCCTAGTAATCCCAGCATGATACTCAGCAATTTTTCAGAGTGGGAAATCATGGACTGGATCTGAATGCAACTAGTTTGGAACAAAAAGGTGAAATTTTCATGAGGTCAGCTCAAGTATAATGATAGCTGACATAGTATAGCTGTATTATTCCTGTCCAAATGTAGGTTTGAGGAACCTCCACTAAGCAGCAGAAGACTATACTAGAACCATCAGGAATACAAAAGGAAGTCTCACTTTTGTAGTCCTTGAGACTTAAAGCTAGTTCAAGCCAGATCATTCTCATAATATTAGGGATGGCATTGCTATTTACTTTGGACACCTCCCTAGTTAGTGAGGATTTTAGATGTTGTTATTTCCTACCCAACTTCTAGAGAAGGAAGAAAAACAAAAAAAGTAGACTTTTCAGAAAGTACAGGGAATAATGCACCACCTATGAAAAATGGGTGTTTTCTCTCTCATTTCTAGAACTTCTTTTCTCCTGAGCACTCCCCATCCCTTTTTACAGACGGGTTCCTTCATCAGAAGAAAGATTAAATCTCTTCTGTCATGTCAATAAAGGATGGAAAGTTGAAATGTAAGGCTGTGCTGGGGCTACAAATTCTAACAGTCTTTGATCTAGCATTGGCAGACAGTCATTGTATCAGGTTGCCCCTAGGTATTGATGGCTTAATTTTTTCTGAGTCCTTTTAACCGTATGCAGATGGTTATAGTGTGGCAAGTTTCAATTCTATAAGTTATGTGAAAGCTGACAATGTACTTTCATCTCTAAAGCTTTCAATAGATGAGATTTTGCTATGTGGTTTCCCTTTATACAAAAAATAGCTTGCAGAAAACCCAATAAAGGAAGCAATGCCTTTATGTGACATAAGGTCAGAACAGAAAATTCAGTCATGAGATTTTTCTTTTTTATTTGCCTAGAAGAAGGTCCATTTTTCTGTAGTTTCTTAGAACAATTGAAATAAAAGAAGACTAGCAAGCCACAACTGTCTGTGCTTTCTCACTTTCAGAATTAAGCAATCATGAGTACTTAATGTTGGAAGAACTAAAAGAGTGTTTTCAAAAACCTGATATGTTGTTTTGCTGTGCTTTTGTAAATGAAGTGGTGTGAGACTTGGGCATAGTAGAAAGAGCCAATGTTTCTAGTTTTGGCCTTGTCATAATTCTCTATAATACTTAGACCTGTTTGTTTTAAATCTATCTGGACCCTATCCGTAAAAAAAACACACACTGAATTCTAAGGTCCCTTCTACCTCAAATGTCTGTGCTTCTTTAGGCCTCAAAATTATTTGTGGTATGGAGCATGAGTTTATTCCTGTAAATAACTGGAGGTTGAGAATGGACTATCACAATATAAAGACCCACCTTTAAAGTGAGTCTCCCCCAAAATAAAGTGAGTCTCCCCAAAAATGATAATAGTAAGTTTGAGCTACAGCTTAAACTCTGATTTCCTTCAGAAACAAGGAACCATATGCCATCTGAACAGCATTTTTTGCCATCATTGACCCTTTTTTGGATGAGTTGTAAGAGACAATGTTAATGGCTTCATTTTAGAACTCTTTATCTCTATGTGTTTTTCAAGGTTTGGTGAGATAAAGGAAGGAGACACAGTGAGTGATGGTGTGACCAGGTCAGATGGCTACCTGGAGCACATCTTTAAATATGCAGCTAAAGAACTGTTTGACTTGGACATCAAGGAAATAACTTACAGAACTTTGAAGTAAGTGGAGTTTGGGTGTGAGTACATATGGAATTCCTCAGAATGATATTTCCTCAGAACTTGTGGCAGCAGCTAACTGAGAGGAATAATAAAAACTGCTGTTTTTTAAAGACAACTGATACTGAATGGCGAAGCCCTCAGTTACCCCAAAGTCAGATTATTTTTTTAGTATGAAATCACAGTATAAAGACCCATTTCTTGTACTCCTGTAATTTGCCACAACACAATCATTTGAGATTTTTTTAACAAGAACGGTAAAATGAAATGGCAAAGTCACTGTTACACTTTCTTTTCTTCTGTCTGCTATTCAAAAAGCGATTTTCCTCTAAAAATTCTAGTAAAGAGTCCAATGCTCAGCTGTCCAGCATGTAGATAATTTGGTCACATTTTTTTGTCCAAAAATGTTTTGTTTTGTTTTGTAATAAGGCATCCCACACAAACCCTATTAGGACCTGACTACCAGCCCACTGCTACCATTAGATAGTAACCCACATGTTTTTTAACTATTACACATCTCATTTAAAATGCATTGTAGCTCTTTGCATTAGTATCTTATCGTTCTTCTGTACTAAGCCCTTGAGGGTAGACACTGTTATCTCCCTCAGCATAGAAACAATTCATTCTTGGTTTTAGCCTGCAGAGGGTGGCATTTGTATACTGCATATATTTGAAAAATGTCTGTTGTGTGCTTAGCAGCCTAGTTAGTGACTAGTTGTCACTGTGCAAATGGGTCCCAAGCCATGTAAATTTCTTGTTATGTGGCCTACTATTGGAGGAAAAATTGGGTAACCTAATGTCTCCAAATTGATTTTGTTTTATAGAAACAAAGACTTCCAGGAAATCACTCTGGAAAAAAATGGGGAAATTGTGCTACGGTTTGCTGCTGCTTATGGCTTTCGAAACATCCAGAACATGGTCCTGAAACTTAAAAAGGGCAAGTTCCCATATCACTTTGTAGAGGTTCTTGCCTGTCCTGGAGGTAAGAATGAAATAAAATAGGATAAGCTCTATCTGCTTCTATAATGTGGGTAGGTCATTGCCCAGGACACACCTATCTGTGAATTATAACTGTGAAATAAGGAATAGCCTCAGTTTCACAGGAGCCCTGACAATTTTTAAAATAAATTTTTATTTTATTTTACTTATTGTTCCCCTGTATCTCTGTCCCCACTGTCCACAGAGAGCCATCTCTTTTAACAAAGATTTTAGAAAGACAGGGGAAAAAAAATGAAGCTTCACACAACTAACTAGCCCATTTCAAAGTCTGGAGGGGCTCCTGCTGCCCCACTTACTTCATGGCCTCCCACTTCTGGTGGCAGGTGTCTTCTCATGCCTCTGCTTTTGAGGATCAAGCTTGGACATTTGCTTTTTTTTTTTTTCCGGAGGGCAATTAGGTTAAGTGACTTGCCCAAAGTTACACGTCTATTTTTGTGTGCATGTGTGTCAAGTGTCTGAGTCCAGATTTGAACTCAGGTCCTCCTGACTCCAGGGCCGGTGCTCTATTCACTGTGCCACCTAGCCACCCCTAGCTTGGACATTTTCAATTCACAGAATTCAGTTTTGATTGTTTTGTTGTTCTTTCCATTTGCATTTGGGTAGTAGCTGTATATTGTTTTCCTGCTTCTGCTTCACTTTGTATCAGTTCACAGAAGTCTTTCCATGCTTCTCTGCATTCCTGTTCATCATTTTTTTTACAGCATTACTTTACATTCATGTATAACAATTTGTTTGGCCAGTTGATGAGAGTCGGTATCTCTACTTCCTTGCTACCACAAAAGGTGCTTATACTAATAAAATATTTTTATATATGAAAGCCCCTTGAAAAGTAGTCTCCTTTCCTTATATTTGATAAAGCAACTCCTTTAGGTTGACAGGACCAACATGTAGGAGTATTTTGCTGTATAAAAGGGGCTTTCAACCCCTGATAATTTTTTAAAATTTTATTTTAATAACTATTTTAATATAATTGGTTTCCTTCATAATCTTAAATATTTTATTTTATGGGTTCAGAACATTCTTTGAAGGGGTCCATGAGCTTCACAAGACTGCTAAAGACGTCTGTGATGCAAAAAGGATGGAGCACCACCTCTGTAGAATAGATGTACTCAAGAAGCAGTTAATCTAGAACAATCGCTTAATGTTCATTTAGACACTTCTTTTAGTTCTTTTGATTTCTTTACCTTCTCACCAACTATCTTCCCAACCTGGAGAAATTTCTTCTGTGATGCTCACTCTACTGATTTGTAACTTGCTAGCTTAGGCTGCCATTTCAGGAGGGGGCCCTAACCATGCTTACTTCACTCCCTTCTTGATTCACTGAACTTTATTTCCTCGCTGCCCAAGTACTTTCCTTCCTATTTTAATTCCCCTTTATGTACTGTCTTTCCCAGTTAGAATTGTTTTTGCTGTTGCAGACTTTTAGATTTTTTTTTTTAGTTCCTCTTCCCCACCCATGGAAAAGGCAAGAAAAAGCAAAACCCATTATAAATATTTATAGTTATACAAAACAAATTTCCACATTAGCTATGTGTTTTTTAAAAGGCAAGAAAAAGGAAGAGAAAGTAAATAAGTTTTAGCTTGTACTTTGAGTCCATCAACTCTATCTGCAGGTGGATAGCATGTTTTATCATGAGTCTTTTGGAATTGTGATGGATTATTGTGTTGATCAGAGTTTTACTAAGTCTTTTAGAGTTGATTATCATTACAATATTACTGTTACTGTATACACTGTTGCTCACTTAACTTAGCATCAATTCTTACAAGTCTTGCCAGGTTTTTTTTTTTCTCAAACCATACCATCATCATTTCTTTTTGATGGATTCTTTATTAATACAATAATATTCTATCACATTCAATTGGCTGTATACCATATGCTCAGTTGAAGGGTATCGCCTCATTTTCCAATTCTTTGCTGCTGTAAAAGAGCTGCCATAAACATCTGTGTATCCAAGAGTCTTTTTTCCCTTTTTTTGATCTCTTTAGAGTGTAAAATCTACTAGAAGTATTACTGAGTAAAAAAGGATATAAAGATAATAGTATTTTGGTTGTAGTTCCAAATTGCATTCCACATTGGTTGTACTAGTTTATCACTCTACCAGCAGTGCATTAGTGTAACTGTTTTCCCACATTCTCTCCAGCATTTGTCATTTTAGACTATCTGATGGATGTGAGGTGTCACCTCAGAATTTTTTTAACTTGCTTTTCTCTGGTTATTAGTGAGCATTTTTATGTGACTTCTGATAGCTTAGATTTCTTCTTCTGATGACTGCCTGTTTATAACATTTGGACATTTATCAATTGAATAATGTTCCTCATTCTTGCAAATTTGACTCAGTTCTTTATATATTTTAGAAATTAAACCTTGATTAAGAAAATTCCTATAAAAATTTCCCCATTTTCTGCTTTTCTTCTAATTTTAGCAGCATTGATTTTATTTGTGCAAAATCTTTTGAATTTTATGTAATCAGATTGTCCACTTTACCATCTGTGAATCTTGTTTAGTCATGAACTTTTCCCCTATCCATAGATTTTACAGGTAATTTCCTTCGCTAGAATTTAAGCTCCCTCAAAGAAGAGACTATCTAGTTTGTTTGTATATGTATCCTCAGCATTTAGCACAGTCCTGGCAAAGAATAAACAATAAATGCTCTATCTATCCATAGGTCTGTCTGTGCATCTCTGCATCCATCTATTTATCTAATAAAGTCACTAAAGGATTAACAGTGGCCTCTCCAAATCCCTTCCTGCTACTATGTGGAATTTAATCCTTATGCTGACCTTTGGGAAAAAATATATTATTGTGGGAGGCTAGGTGGCGTAGTGAATAGAGCACCGGCCCTGGAGTCAGGAGTACCTGAGTTCAAATCCAGCCTCAGACACTTAACACACACACACACACACACACACACACACACACACACACACAGACACACACAACTAACCATGTGACCTTGGGCAAGTCACTTAACTTCAACTGCCCTCCAAAAAAAAAAATATTTTTCTTCAAAAAGATTTTATTCAACGTACTGGAGACCTTCTTATGTTTCTTTTAATGTTGCATAGATACCATTTTAATACTCAGGCTGATTGTTACTCCTTTCTTTTATTTTTTGAACAATTGCCTTGTCTTTGATGCAAAATCATAGTCGTCTGTATATTGTAAGTCAGCCTACAATCACCATGTTCCTTTCCATTGTCTTTTATAACCTTTGTTTACATAAATTACTTTCAGTAATTAATAATTTACTTTGAAGTTATCATGTGGAAAATAGATGAGATTTACTCTACTTAAACTCCAGGAGCAGATCTAGGAAATTAGGAGATGTATGTTTAGGAGGTAGATTCCTGCTAATTAGGATGACCTTCCTAACAATAATGGCCTCAAAGTGAAAAAGGCTACCTTAGGAAGTAATAAGTTCCATATCACTGGTAGTCTTCACATACAGACAGGAAATAATTTGCTAAAAATTTTGTAGAATAGATTACTGCTTCAGAAAAGGGTTAAATGACCTTGAGATCCCTTCTTACACATAAGAAAATGAGATTCCATGAAACTGAATATCTATATCTATATTTATGTTAGGGTACAGGAGTGAGGAGTACTACATCCTTCACCAAGCCTGGCTAGTAGTCCTTTTAAGCTAAAACAGTTTCTTTTAAACAAAATATGCTTTTACTTGACTTTAGTGTGTGTGTATGTGCATGTGTGCGTATACATGCATGTGTGGGCTCATGTGTCTGTTTGTGTTCTAAAGGATGCTTAAATGGCAAAGGTCAAACTCAAACTGAAGATGGAAAACCAGACAAAGCATTGCTGAGACGAATGGAAGAAGTATATGCTGAGATCCCTGTGCAACTTCCAGAAACTAACACACATGTGCAGAAACTATACCAAGAGTGGCTAGATGGTACAGACTCCCCAAAGGTCCTGGAAACCCTGCACACCACTTACAGTACTGCTGAACCCCCCACAGATAACATGGATATCAAGTGGTGACAACAAAGTTGGTAAAAAGACTTACATGTGTAAATGACACTGGAAATATTATATGCAATCAGGAACACATTCTTTAGACTTTAATTATGAAGAAGCTGGGTTTTTTCTCCTTTAATTCCACATACTTTTTTTTCTTGAAAAGCCTATAGTTTCTTAGGTCTTCTGGTTTTTTCATTTAGCTTGGTGCTGTCCTTATAATTTGTATTTGAACAGTACCTTTTTTCAAGGAAGAATGATTTCTCTGAATTTAAAAAAATATTCTTTTTTTTTAGGGTGGGAATTAGACTTTATTTTATTTGTTTGTTTTTTTATTTGTTTTCTTGTTTACATCATTCATTTTCATGAGATTTTTGAATTACAAATTTTCTCCTCCTCTTTCCCCTACCCCAACCCCAAAACAGCGATCCCACTGTAAAAAAATATTCTTTATCCTAAGGATTATTTTAAAGATCCAAGATATAAGGACAGTGAATGGTGCTTCCTTAACCAAGACCAAAATTTAAGAAAAAATAAATTTTAAACTTGAAACTTATAATAAGTTAAAGAGAAATTACTTGAAAAAATTTCATGTAATCCTTTGCAAAATGTATCCAGGAGCTCAGTAAAAGGGGGGTAGTTTACTATCAAATGGAAAAGATTTTCAGAACAAAATATGCATCATAAACAAACCATTTCAAGGCCAGGAGTTCTTCTGTCAATGAAGGAAGGGGCAGAAGAGGGAACCAGATGTGAATATGGGGGCCAAAAACTGCTCTGAAAAATCAAGGGCCAAAGCAAATAAAGTGGGAATGGTAAAAGGCTTGTGGGATTGAGGACAGAGGCTAGGTGCCCAGGGTAAAGGTGATGTGAGTCTTCTAAGGTCATCATATGAATGTATTAGAAAGGGAAGAAATACAACTTTGGTAGAAGGCATCACTGGTCAGATGGAAAAGAAAGAAAGGTAGCTGAGCCAAGAACCCATGGCAAAAAAAAAATTTTTTTTGAGTGGGGTAGGTACTAGGGGAAGGAACTGTCATAAATAGGAACATGAGGTTTCGGGGTGTTCAGGCTCCTAGGTCCTAAAAGCCAAGTATAGGTGATACAGAGCAGGAACATGAAGACCACCCAGAAGAAGGCAAAGCCACATAGGCTGGGAGAGAGTCCAAGGTATTGGGACCCTCCCTACTACCACCTTTCACAACCTCCATTGTGGTATATAGACCCTGTGTAGTACCCTGGAGGAGGTCTAAGGAAAATACCAATAGCAATGAATAATTCACCAAACCAGTTCGCAGAGTCAACATTGCATTTAACTGTGATTATGAAAAAGATAGGAAATGTAAACAACAATCCTATAATTTATGGAGAATAACCTTGATTTCACTATAATCCTTCAGACACTAAGAAATGTCCTTAGGATTTCAATAGAAGACAATGGAGGTAGAATTAAAGAGTACATAGAGACTTAAGATAGATATTGACCATCTTTTAGCAGACCTGATTCTCCAAAGTACTTGGACAAAGCTTTATCATCAGAATTGGACTTATAAAAACAACTAACATTTTCTGCTTAGAATTTTTTTCCAATTTTATGTTTTAAATTAAATGCTCTATAAGTCTCCCCAAAGAAATGCCTCCCAGAACCTAAGATATTCTAGGAAGCAATTGTTGAAAATGAAAAACAGCTTTGGTCTGGGAGTGAAGAAACTTTGGTTCTAATTCTGACTACCATAACTATCTATGTGACCATGGGCAAATTGTTTTCACCTCAGTTTCACTATCTGTAAAATGACAAAATCAAACTAGTTGATCTCAGAAATCCTTTTCAGCTCTAGTATTTCTGATTCTTTTTCACAGCCCTCCCTTTTGTAGTCCCATCTTTACTTTTCTTCTTCTCTACTGCTCTGTTGGCAGCTTGCAAATCAAAAGGGTTTTTGTCTTTTTCATGCAAGGGAAATTAATTTATCTATTCATGTTTCATAAACCACTTGTGTAACATAGTCTTCCTGTTATCCACTGCAACTACTTGTGATTGTAGCCTTTTCCTAAATAGAAACAGGGATTTGGGGGGAGTGGGAGAGGAATAGATGTAACAGTTAGTTGCAGGAAAGTAGTCTGGAAATACACAGTTCAAAACAAACTTTGACTGGATCCAATAAATCTGTGAAAAAAACAAATCTTTAAGTAGATGAAAATTTTTCTGAACAGCCTTTGGAAACTGACAAAATAACTTTGGTTTCAACCCTTATATTTATGGTGATCCTATGGTGACCCTCCCCTCCCCAGTGTAACTACAACTTTGTATGATTACATTAGATGTTAAATGAGCAGCGTGTTTTATGCACCTGTGTTTCTTCATACAATAGATGATTATGTATACTGTGATATATTTTTATATATATTTTAGACCTGTTATATGAATGGTTTTTGTTTTGTCCTTACTTTCTCCGAAAATGACTCTTCAAGTAATAAAACATGAGGGATAATTGTGGAGAACTAATTGAATAGTATAATTCTCCCAGTAGTGGTTAGACCTGGAACCAGATTCAACAAACATATCAACACCATTATTAAGTACCTACTTTTTTGCCAGGCTCTTTTGCCAGTTTTGCTAAGCTCTGAGGATACAAAAGAAAAAAGAAAAGAAAAGCAAAAGCAGGTCTATGCTATTTCACCATCTTTTAAGTCCACATGCCCAAATGATCTTTCCATGGTGCTTCTACTGATATGTAGCCTAGAAACAAGATTAAAAAGAATTAGCAGACAAAGAAGCTGTCTCTCCCTCAGGTGGCCTGGAACATTGAGACTTGGCACTGGGTACACATGACAACATCTTTACATTGTTCCTAATGTTATTGTTTTTAGACTGAAATTAAGGAAGCTTTTTTTTCCCTTTTTTTTTGGAGGGGGGAAGGCAGGGCAATTGGGGTTCGATGAGTTGTCACACAGCAATGAAGCTATCTTTAATAATGAATGTCAGTGGATGAAAATAGAACTGATTTAGAATAAAACCTCTTGACAATATCTAGCACATACCCCAATTTCCTACTGCACATAGAGTTGCCTGAGGCAAAGACAAGTTGTGACCCAATGAGTTAGTTGCAGTTCTGACTCTCTAACTAAACTCTCCATTCTACTGTCTTGAGGGATATGTTATGATTGTCACATATTTGATTATTAATCCTGCCTTTATATGTTCCTTTACTTCTGGTTAAATAGCAGAACTCTAGGTACAAAGGAGGAAGTAAAAATAGACCAATAGAGCTTTATTTTCCACATCCTTCCCTTGCTCTCCCCTGCCCCGTGTTGTATTTGTATTCTTTTGGTTAGAATTCAAATTAGATGGAATTTAGTGCTTGTATATCTTATAATGTATTCTTGCTAGTGAATACGATATTTTAACCTATACTATGATAATCTCATAAAGAGGTAGGGTAAAACTATTGATGAGATATCATCCCTAGAGAGAAGTGGAGGAAGTCCAGAGTACAGAGTCCTCAAACCTTGGTGTTTTGTAGTATACTGTGCGAAAAGGCAAAATAAACTTAAACCTGTGATAGCAGACATTTCTGTTCTCTGAATTCTGGTGCTATGTATCTCAACAGATAATGGACATGTTGTATAAATAATTTAACTGTGACTGACATGCCTAGCCCAGGGTAGGGCCCCATAGCACCTACTACTTAACAATACCTTACATTTATAGTTACATATCCTTTCATATTCACTATTTTAGTTGGGGCAGCAAGGTGGCACAGTGGACAGGGCACTCAGGAAGATTCATCTTCATGAGTTCAAATACCGCCTCAAACACTTACTAGCTATGTGACCCTGATCAAGTCACTGTCTCAGTTCCTCATCTGTAAAATGAGCTAGAAAAGGAATGGCAAATCACTACAATATCTTTGCCAAGAAAACTCCAAATGGGGTCACAAAGAGTCAGACATGATTGAACACAACAATCTTAGTTGACTTTTTCTTGCTTGCTATGGTCAAGATGTTCAGCTTTACACCAGTCTTGTGACAGAGTAGATTGCTTCCTTTGGGTAGCCTTATTTTATACTGTATTGAAAAAGACAGAACTAGGCACAGAACTTAGAATTCCTGATTCTAGTTAATGTCTCTCCAGTCTGACTTTATACTTTGTGTCTATGTGTTAGTTATAAAGGCCTTTTTATCACTTGACTACCAGACTTGACTACCGTAGGTTAGAACTTAATAGCTGAACCTCAGTAGTCTCTTTATAGAATATGTAAGCAGTATATAATCATATACTTTGAGACTTTACTTTGAGACTTAAATGTAACACAAAAAGGTCTTGGGAAGTCTGCTGACAAATTTAGATCAACATTGTCTAACATTCCTCTCTCTGAGTTCCATTGAATTCCAACTTTGATTATGAGATAGTTTTCTGGGAACAAACTGATGATGGCAGCCAGAGGACAAGTCATGTAACAGAACTGTAGTATGGGTGTCTGGTGATGCTGAGTAATAACAAGAAGAGGGTGTCCAAATAAATGACTATTGAAATTAGGCACTAGGAAGAGGAGTGGGCCAATGACCTGCAGTTCCTGGGATGGTAAGAAATGTTCTAGTAGAAGCAGGAGAACTCCATGGCTCCCACCATAACCACTTCAAATACCTATAAAATATGACTCTAAACAAATTTTAGAGCTCCAGAACTCATAAAATGACAGAGAAACAAGGCTTCTCCTGAAGGCAGCCTGGCAGACAAATGGAAAGGGTTTATTTCAGTGTGCTGGGAGCGGATCCCCATGTGGTTTTAGCCCTAGGCTGTCCAGGAGAAGCCTCAGCTGGAGCTTTCAGGAGAGCGGATCATTGGCAGCTGTGGCAGTTTCCAGAATTACCAACCCATAAGAGCCAAGGACAAAGGGAAAAGGTCAGTGGAGCTCAGCTAAATTTGGGGGAGAGGGTCCGGCCAACTGCCCCCAGAACTAGAAGGAGTCTGAAGCAACGGCCCTGCCATCACCCCCACATGGCTGCTTCAGAGCTCACGGCCTGCAGATTGCAGGTGGGCCAAGCAATCATTCAGAGGCCAAGTGCTCTTGCCTTGCTGCCTGAATCGGGATCATACTCTTGGGTGGTGGTCCTGAGGTGCATTTTCAGTGAGCCAGAGCTGGTGCAGAGACTGTGGCCTCCCAATAGCTCCAGCAGCTGTGAAAACTCAATCAATTTGGGACCCTCCCTCTGAAAGCAGAGTTCTACTGAGCCCAGAAGTCAAGTAACTGACTGGCAGCATGAGCAGGCAAAGGAAGTAAAGAAAGGTCAGCAATCCAACTTTAGATTCCTTTTTTTGGGACAAAAAGCATTAAAGCATGGAATGGCAAGAAGACGACAAAATCAGAACTCCTCCACCAAAAACCTCCAAGAAAAATGGAAACTGGTTAAAGGCCACAGAGGAACTTAAGAGGGACTTTGAAAACCAAATAAGAGAAGTGGAGGAAAAATTGGGGAGAGAAATGAGAATGATGCAAGAAAATCATGATAAGAGAGTCAACAACCTGACTGAAAAAAATAACACCTTAAAAAAATAGACTAATTCCAATGGCAAAAGAGACCCAAAAAGCCAATGAGGAGAACAATGCCTTAAAAAGTCAAATTTGCCAGATGGAAAAAGAATCTCAAAAGCTTGCTGAAGATAATAATTCCTTCAGAATTAGAGTGGAGCAAATGGAAGCAAACGACTTTATGAGAAATCAAGATACTATTAAACAGATTGAAACAAATGAAAAAATAGAAGACAATGTGAAATAGCTCCTTGAAAAAACCATTGACCTGGAAAATAGATCCAGGAGAGACAATTTAAAAAGTATTGTACTACTTGAAAACCATGATCAAGAAAAGAACCTAGAAATCGTACTTCAAGAAATTCTCAAGGAAAATTGCTCTGTTATTTTAGAACCGGAGGGCAAAATAGAACTTGAAAGAATTCACTGATCACCTCTTGAAAAAGATCCCAAAAAGAAAACTCCAAGGAATATTATAGCCAGTTTCTGGAGTTCCCAGATCAGGGAGCAAATATTACAAGGTGCCAAGAAGAAACAATTTGAATACTTTGGAAACACAATCAGGATAACCCCGGATCTTGCAGCTTCTACATTAAGGGACCAAAGGGCTGGCATATAATATTCTGGAGATCAAGGGAGCTAGGATGAAAACCAAGAATCACCTACCCAGCAAAATTGGGTACAATGTTTCAGGGGAAAATATGGTCATTGAATGAGGTGGACGACTTTCAAGCATTCTTGAGGGAAAAAACAGAACTGAATAGAAAATTTGACATTCAAACACAAGAAGCATGAGAAGATAAACATGGAAAAGAAACCATAAGGAACTTATCAAAGTCGAACTATTTACAAGCCAACATGGAAAAATGAGAATTGTAACTTATGAAATGTTTCTCAGTATGAGGATAGGTGAAGGGAGTATAAATGTGTATATATTTATATAAATATATATACATATATAAATATATATAAATGTATACATACACATAAGCCTATCTAGGAGGGTATATATGCATATGGGAGTGTATTTATATATGTATACATAGACAGAGGGCACAGGATCAATTGAATAGGAAGGGATGATGTTTTAAAAGGTAAAATTAAGAGGTGGGAGAGGAATAGAATATGAGGAGACTGGGAGAGATAGAATGGGATCAATCATTTTATTTTATTTTTTTCAGTTAGGTGTGACTTTTATTATTACTTTAGTACATAAACCAAAATTTATGCAACCAGAGCAGAGGCTGTGGATGATTCATATTTCCAATTGGGTGGGAGCACTCTCTTGGTCTTGTAGT
>CM053593.1:196387546-196400828 GCA_028646575.1 Pseudocheirus occidentalis | reverse complement strand
CACACAGACTTGCTCTGTGAGAGCACAGTGAAATGGCCTAGCACTCCATGTGGCGAACTTGAACTTTCAATAAACTTTACTTTTTCCTTGGCTGAGAAGACTTGAGTGGAATTCTTTCCACAGGACCCTGCATGTTGGTATTTTGGGGTCTCAGGCAGCCCTAACCCTCTTTGGGCATCCTCTTCAGCATCACAACCTATATGACTCAGCAGAGCTGTGAATTACCAGAGTTCAAAGAACGTTGATCCTTCAGATGTTTACAATTTTGCATGAATCTGGGAAACTGAACTCCAGAAAGAAAAGTAACAAAAATCCAACCTTGCTTGCACTTACGCTTGGCAAAGATACTGAAGTTGTTTTCCATTTCTTTTGCCAGCTCATTTTACAGATGAGGAACTGAGGCAAACAGGACTAAGTGATTTGCCCTGGACTACACAGCTAGTACACATCTGAAGCTAAATTTGAACTCAGGGAGAAGCGTCCTCCTGACTCTAAGCCTAGCACTCTAGTTGTCCTAAATGTTTTAGTTACTAATTTTCATTTGGGGGAGGGGGGTATGTACACGTGTGGGTGTAAGGTGGAATAACACTTTGTTAATACACACTTGAAAGAGTTTTATGTTTGGCATTTCTTTGATGTGGAAGAAATAGCTATCCTATAGGTGATTTACATTTTACATAGGAGTAACTTTCTTCTTTAATGTCCTTCAGTCTTTTCAGTTGTGTCTGACTCTTTGTGACCCCATTTGGGGTTTTCTTGGCAAAGATACTGAAGTAGCTTTCCTTCTCCAGCACATTTTACAGATGAGAAAATGAGACTAATAGGGTTAAGTGACTTGTCTAGGGTCACACAGCTAGTAAGTGTCTGAGACCAGATTGGAACTCCGGAAGAAAAGTCTTCCTGACTTCAGGCCCAGTGCTCTAACCACTGTTCCACATATCTGCCGACTTTTGACTTCAGGGGATCCTAAAACATGAGCCAGACTTAAAGTAAATTTGCCCCAGGCTCCAGGGTAGGGGTTTTATGAACCAAAGACAAGAGTCTGACTTCTCTAATTTGGAGGTCATCAATTAATCAGAGCTGAGAGGAACCCTTTGATGGAGAGGGAAAGGGCAAGTCTACTGAATCCAGCAGTAGTTTCATTTATTACACATTGTTTTTCTGGTTCTACTTATTTTATGTTTCTCAGGATTATATAAATTCATATGGAAAGAAGCAAGCAGAAATTTCTACTATTTCTTGGCATGATGGGTTTAACTTATGCCCAGACAATACAGGATGGAGGAACCCATGTAGGGGATAACAGGGGCTTGCTTCTAGAAGACACTTTGCATTCCTTTACTTCATGAAGCAGACTCTTTCCAGAGGCTACATAGCTGGAACTGCATGTGTCTTTAAATCAACCTGATTGAAGCATAGTTGCTCTCTTTTTCTAGTGGCATTCAGGGATGAAAGATAAATTAAGACACAGCAGGAAGACCATGCAGTAATGAAGGAAAGAAGGGCCTGAGGGCCACCTTTCCCTCCTCTTGGGTCCTGTGGCCTCTGGAAATGGGCTTGTGGATTTGTTCTTATTTTGTTTGTCCTTTTCAGGGAATTCCCTGATCTGGGAGCAACAATGGCAGTGGAGCCCAGCATTTCTGGCACGATATTGCAACTAGTCCATAAAGGAAGCCCTGAAAAGGCTACAACACTATACATTTGTTAAATGCTTACTATATACACTAATATCTGGGAATTCAAATACAAGTAGAAAGACAGTCCTTTCCTTCAAGGAACTTGTATTCTATATTCTAATAACACATAAAAAAAAGCTGAGTGGATGAGTTAAGATGAAGGTAGCCAACAAAGAGTTTGTCAAGAACAGTGTTTCTCAACTTGTGGGGTATGTTCAATTTGTAACAATGAAAATACATCCTGCATATCAGATAGATTCATAACAGTAGCAAAATTACAGTTATCAAGCAGCAACAAAAATAATTTTCTGGTTGGGGGTCACCACAACATGAGGACCCATATTAAAGGGCCGCAACATTAGGAAGGTTGAGAACCACTGGTCAAGAAAGTCCTGCAAAGAAAAGAGTACAAACTGGTGAGGAATGAAGTCAGAACTAAGCTGGGCTTCTTCCTTAAAATGAAAGGTCTGGGAGGAACCAGACAGACGGAGAGTAAATATTCTTTTGTAAAAGCTAATTTGTTAAATTGCTAGATGGAACCCCTAAAATTGGGGAAATATAGTGAGGGCTTGAGCCAATGTCAGAGGTGAGAGACTACCCAACCCCAAGAGAACCCTGGAGAAGAAAGGGAAATGTAACACAATTGGCTTTCAGGCAGTAAGAGGTTAGACCAATCACACAGGGAAAACAGCTTCAGTTCACAGCCAGGTTTAGTCTTTCCTAGCCTTTCCTGGAGCATTATTATTTCTTTTACCTTTGCAGCAACTACACACACAAAACTGGTTTTGTCTGCAGGGATACCATGAGGAGTAAAAGTAGAAATGCCTGTGTGGTGCTAAGAGAAGGTAGGCAACTAGAAGCAGCTCCATGAAAAGGCAAAAAAAACAAGTCAGAGAATGAGCATGGTTCCCTAGGTGGAATTGCAAATGGAGGAGAAATTAATTGCCAAGGTTAAGTCTGGATTCCAAGCCAAATCCCATCATTCACTGTTTTTCCTTATCTTGTAGGTGTGTTTCCACCACCTCCAGCTTGGCCCTCTGAGCTGGAATTCACCTTAGCCTTGGGATTATGGGGCAGGAAGAGGTTGGAGAAGAGACTGGAGATAAAGCTGGAGAAAGGAGAGAGACCCAGGTCAGAGAGCATAACAGGCCAGACTCTGACCACTGCTCCTGGGAGCTTCAGGTGAAGAGGCTTAGCAACTTCCAACCTCACAAGCAGCCCTAAAGACCCTATAGAGCAGGGCAGACTCAACACACCAGCATCCTTCTGAGGCAGTACACACTGTGCCAGTCTGCCAAGTCACCAGGTGGAAGAGGAGGCCTCTTATGTCTGGCTCCTTCCCTGGGGCAGGGTTGGGAGGGAACCATTTTTTCTCTCTCCATTCCCCCAATCTTTTATGCATCCAACACAAATGTTTACTATGTGCAAAGCCCATGTTAAGCTGAATGGTGAGATACAAAACAAATTAGCTTTTACAAAAGAATATTTACTCTCCTTCTGTCTGGTTCCTCCCAGACCTTTCATTTTAAGGAAGAAGCCCAGCCTAATTCTGACTTCATTCCTCACCAGTTTGTACTCTTTCCTTTGCAGGATTTTCTTGACCAGTAGTTCTCAGCCTTCCTAATATTCCCTTCCCATGTTCATTCCTTTGGAAAACTCATCGGTCACACATGAGCACAGGGGAGAGAAGCAGCCAGCTAGCTGATTGGCCTGACCTGTGAAGCACTGGGCCCTCTGGGGAAGACCACAGATGATTATCCAAGCATCAAAATTATAATTATACCAAATCTATTTCAAGTTCTTCCCAGACCCCATACCCAAAAGAAGACCTCTGACTATTTGGCCTTAATTAAATTACTTTACCTCTCTCTATGAGCCTGTTTCCTCATCTGTAAAATGAGGAGGTTGGCTGAGATGACCTCTAAAATAATTTCTAACTTGCAAATACTATGATTCTATACGTAAATCCTGACTCTGCAGGGAAGGGAAAAAAAAAAAAGGATAAATGCCAAAGGGGACTTGGGAAGGTAAAAACTTCTTAAAGCACAGTTCTATGTATCTTCCTATTCAAGAATCTTCAGTGGGCCTTATGTTTCCTCTAGGATGAAATACAATCTTCTCAGTTTCCCATTTGAAAAATCTTGATGCTTTTTGTTTTCTATACACTAATTTCTCTCTGTATGTACTTCCCCAGCCACCCTTCAAGTCTTCCTTTGTAACAAAGATTTAAAAAAAGAAATTTGGCAAAACAAAGCAACATAAGTACTATAGACATGACTGTGCAATATTCCATACCCATAGTTCTCCACCTTTGATAAAGGCAGGAAGATTCAACTTGTCGTTGAAAACCCTCCACAGTATGGTTCCAGTCTACCTTTCCAGGCTTATTTTATGTTATTCCATTATAGGCACCCTATTTTCCACCAAAACTGGCCTACTTGTTCTTTGGACCTCAGCATTCCTTCTTCTTCATTTATGCCACATATTATCCTCCATACCTTTGCCTCTTAGGGCTTACTTAATTAAAGTATAACCTCCTATAAGAAGCCTATTTTGAGTTTCCTTCCCCTACTTGCTAATTTTCTCTCCTCAAATTATCTTATATTTACTTATCAGTGTATATGTTATATCCCTGCTACCCCCACCTCTACCCCTTCTCTTTACCAATGAAATCTCAGGTCTAGTCTCTATCTGTGAGTTAAATGAAATTAAGAATAAGGTAGAATCCTAGAGAATTAGGTAAGGGCAAGCAAGAGGGGAACAAAAGAAACTGAAAATGTGTGGAAGTCAGAGGGAGTGATGAAAATTTTAATTAAGTAGTTCAGCATTTGGGTTCTTAGCTATATGGGCATGAAGAAAAAAATCGGAAAAGTAGTATCTATACAAATATGGGTATTAGTTTATATTGTAACTCACTGATGTCTCAGGATAAGAAGAGGATAAGATTTTCCAATGTGAAGTGTTTATTTATGTGTTTTATCCAGATTTGGTGAAGATGAAAGTTACTGTTACAGTGCTCAGAAATTAGTTTTATATAATCATGACTTTGACTAATTAAATTAAAAATTAAAACTTTTCTTCCGTGCTAGAGAAAACTTGCAATGTTTCTGCAGTTAAAAGATGAAGGAAAGCCCCTATTTATTATGCCTGGGGCAGGGAAAGGGGAAGGGAAGAGGAAACAGTTTGAACAAAGAGGGAAGACTAGAATATCTGTTGGGAATCAGTGGTTGACACTAAAGGAAACACTGGATCTCAAAAATGATGCAGAAGTCATGGAGTTTTGCTGGATTTGTAAGTAAACAAGGGTGATTTGTGAAAATAAAACTTTCTCCTTTAGTTACTTAAGCATTTAATGGAAAAGGGTCTTTTACCTGTGACCCACTCTGTATTCAAGAAATCTACATGTTCCCTGAAAGCATGAGGATTATTGTTAAAGAATAGTGTTTAATTATTTACACATCTATAATACGCTTTGTACCATTTTATGCTTTTTAAAATAAAAAATGAATAGGTTGACTAGAAATACCATTGTGAGTACAAAGATTTCTGTGTTCATTTTAAATGAAGCAGTATTTTGTTTTTAGAGGTAAATTATTCTGCCTCATTGGTTCATTTTCCCCTTTCCCTGGTAAAGTAAAACAGCATTATAAGGGAACAATTAAATTTGGGAACAGCATTATAAATAAGAGATGTGAACAGTTTTCTAGTGAAGTTTTTCAAGGACCATGTGATAGCAGAATGTGGAATGTTGTACTGATGTCATTTTGAAGCAACACTGGTCAAGGATTTGGTGTTTTCTGTGCTGGTCATGTTATTTATCATAAAGTGTGCAAATCATTTTTCATATGAGATTGTAAGCTCCCTGAGGGCAAGGTTTATATCCATCTTCTTTTAGCCCATGCTTTTACATGATAGATACTCAACAAATTTTTGTTTAAATGAATAAGTGAAAATGACTTATGATTGGTCTCATTATTTTATAGATCCAAAACCTTCAGTTTTGTTTTTCTCAAATTTTGTATTACCATTGTATTATGTAACATAAAGCTTAATAAAAGAAAAAAATTTAAGAGGTATAAGCAACTGAAAGAACTAACTTTTATAATAGAGTTTTTCAAAGATTTCAGTGTTGCTCATAATTAAATTTGTTATCACACCAAGAAAATAAGATCAGAGATGATACAATTTTCATGATTAATATGAGGCATATTAATTAAATTAATTATTAAACAGTAAATAATGCATGAGTTGTGTTCTTATACATTTAGCTAAATTCAATAAATGTTGATTGAGTGAATATAATTAAGTATAGTATTGCATTTGTATAGGCATTGAGGTATACAAAAGCAGCATAGTTCCTGCTCTCTAGGAGATTACAGTTTAGTTGGGAAGGCAATATTTATTCACAACAAGCATTATTTGTTATGTTTTTCCTGTATATTAGGAAGAGAGGAGAAGTTTGCAAAATAATGCAAACAACTCTTAATGAGTATGTTAGCTAACTGAAAAGCAGTATGAATTAGTTGATAGACTGCTAGGTTTAAAGGCAGGAAGAATTGAATCTGATGCCTGTCATTAGCTGTGTGACATTTTGGACAGGTCATTTAACTTCTCAGAGTGGGGATTTTCTCATCTATAGAATGAAGATAATAACACCATCACAGGATTGTTATGGTGTTCAATGAAATAATGTGCATAGAGTACTTTCTGGGCTTGTAGGTGATATAAATATCAGTTCTTACTGTAAGTATAAAATCTAGTTCATGGAGGGGGCGGAGTCAAGATAGCAGTGTAAAAGCAGGAAAACTCTGTGGCTGCCCCCATAACCGCCTCAAATACCTATAAAATACGACTTTAAACAGACTTTAGAGGTGCAGAATTCACAAAGTAACAGAGAGAAACAAATCTCCTGCTGAAGGCAGCCCAGCAGGCTGGCAGGCAGAGTTCATCACAGCATGATGGGAACAGAGACCAGCCCATGTGAGACCCTCAATTTTAGCCTCAGGATGGCCCTGATCACCCTTGGCTGGAGGGACTTCAGGAGAGTGGATCATCAGCAGCTGTGGCCATTTCCAGAATTACCAACCCAGAAATGCCAAAGGCAAAGTAAAAAGTTAGTGTGGACTTTGGGAACAGGGGGACCAAGAGTGTGGTCCAGCCTCTGCCCCCAGAGTAAAAAGTGGCAGGCGGCCATGCAACCACCTCCATGTGGCTTCTTCAGAACTCCTGGCCTGCAGACTGTAGCAGGACCAAGCAATCGTTCTAAGGGGTAATTGCTCTTGCTTTAACCTGCTTGGACCTGGATCGCTGTCTTGGGTGGAGGTACTGAGGTGTGTGACCACGTGCCAGAACCTGTGGAGGCTTCAGAGAGGGCATTTACTATCTCTGGCAGGTGCAAAAACCCCAGTGATTTGGGACAAAGTTTACCCCTCTGGAAGCAGAGATCTAATGTAGCAAAAAACTCAAGTCAATTAATTGAGTGGCAACATGAGCAAGCAAAGGAAGCAAAGCAAGCACAGCAATCCAACTTTAGATTCCTGTTTGGGGGACAAAAAGGATCAAATCATGGAATAGCAAGAAGACAAGGAAGTCAGAATTCCTGCACCAAAAGCTTCCAAGAAAAATATGAACTAGTTACAGGCCATAGAGGAGCTTAAGAAGGACTTTGAAAACCAAATAAGAGAAGTGGAGGAAAAATTTGGAAGAGAAATGGGAATGATGCAAGAAAATCATGAAAAAAGAGTAAAAAAACCTGACTGAAGAAAATAATACTTTAAAAAACAGACTAACTCAAAATGGCAAAAGAGGACCAAGAAGCCAATGAGGAGAAGAATACCTTAAAAAGCCAAATTTGCCAGGTGGAAAAAAAATATCAAAAGCTCACTGAAGAGAATAATTCCTTCAGAATTAGACTGGAGCAAATGGAAGCTAATGACTTTATGAGAAATCAAGATGCTATTAAACAGATCCAAACAAATGGAAAAATAGAATGCAATGGGAAATATTTCATTGGAAAAACCACTGACCTGGAAAACAGATCTAGGAGAGATAATTTAAAAATTATTGGAGTACTTGAAAGCCATGATCGAAAAAAGAACCTAGAAATCCTCCTTCAAGAAATTCTCAAGGAAAATTGCCCCAATGTTTTAGAACCAGAGGACAAAATAGAGGTTGAAAGAATTCACCAATCACCTCTTCAAAAAGATCCCCAAAAGAAAACTCCTAGGAATATTATAGCCAGGTTCCAGAGTTTCCAGATCAAGGAGAAAAGGTTACAAGCAGCCAAGAAAAACAATTTGAGTATCGTGGAAATACAACCAATATAACACAAGACCTAACAGCTTCTACATTGAGGGATTGAAGGGCTTGGAATATGGTATTCTGGAGGTCAAAAGAGCTGGGATTAAAACCAAGAATCACCTACCAAGCAAAACTGAGTATAATGTTTCAGGGGAAAATATGGTAATTCAATGAAATAGAGGACTTTCAAACATTCTTGATGAAAAAGCCAGAGTTGAATAGAAAATTTGAAATGCAGATACAAGAAGCAAGAGAAGCATGAGAAGGTAAACAGGGAAAAGAAATCATAAAGAATTTATCAACATTGAACTATTTACATTCCTACATGGAAAAATAGTAATTGTAACTTAATGAAACTTTTCTCAGTATGAGGATAGGTGAAAGGAATATAAATGTATATATGTACATATACACATATATGTCTATATTAGAGGGTATATACACATGTGAATACATATGTGAGTGTGTGTATATATGTGTTCAGGTATACATAGGCCAAGGGCACAGGATCAATTGAATAGGAAGGGATGATACTTAAAAGGAGAAATTGAGAGATGAGAGAGGAATATAATGAGAGGACACAGGGAGAGACAGAATGGGGTAAATTATCTTATATAGAAGAGGCAAGGGAAAACTGTTATAGTGGAGGGGAAGAACAGGAAGACAAAAGGGAATGGGTCAACCTTATTCTCACTGAATTTGGCTTTGGGAGGGAATGACATACACACTAAATCAGGTCTCTCGCCCTACAGGAGAGTAGGGGGGAAGGGGATAAGAGAGAGGATGATGGAGGGGAGGGCAGGTGGGGGGGGAAAAGATAGTTGGAAGCACAAACTTTTGCAAAGTGACAGGGTCAAAGCAGAAAACAGAACAAGTGGGGTATGGGATAGGATGCAGGGAAATATAGTCAGTCTTTCACAATATATCCAATATGGAAATATTTTGTGTAGCTGCACACATACAACCTATATTGAATTGCTTATCTTCCCAATAAGGGTGGGTGACAAGGGAGGAAGGGAAAGAATCTGGAACTCAAAGTTGTAAAATCAAACGTTTTTTTAAAATTATTATCATTGTTATTAGCATGCAACTTGGAAATAAGATATACAGGCACTGGGGTAAGGATATCCATCTTGCCCTACCGGAAAGTTGGAGGGAGGATGAGGAAGGATATAGGAGAGAGTAGATTGGGGGAGGGGGTATACAGTGGGATTGCTGTTTTGGGTTGGTGGGTAGGGGAAAGACAGGGAGAAAATTTGTAACTCAAAATCTTGTGGAAATGAATTATGTAAACTAAAAATAAACACAAAAGTTAATGTAAAAAAAAATCAAGTGCATGTGAGATCTGAGAAATAAGGTTGTTATAAACCTGCATAGCAGAGAATCAGAGATTCTTAAGGGTACTAGTAAGTTGGATTTTTAAGGACTTGACCTCTTTAGGCTCACTTTATGAATGGGGTTTGGACTAGACGACCCTTAACCTCCTAGCTCTAAATCTGTGATCATATGCACATATTTTCTAATGGTACCAACTGCTGGGGCAGTTAGTTGGCTCAGTGTATAGTGCTCTGGATATAGAGTCAGGAAGATATGAATGCAAGAGTGACCTCAGACACATACTAGCTATGTGACCCTGGGCAAGTCCCTTAAGTCTTTTTGCTTCATTTATAAAATGAACTGAAGAAGGAAATGGCAAATCACTCTAGTATCTCTGCCAAAAATATCTCAAATGGGCTCACAAAGAGTGAGAGATGATTGAACCAACCAACCACTAATTGCTCACTAAAATTATGGGGTTTTTGTGAATTTAATTTACAACATTTGGCAGAATATGACTATTACATTTATTATTGTATAACTAACTACTACATATACTTCTTTGGGAAAATATATTCTGAACTTAATTCAGTTCAGCCAATATAAACTGAATACTTTATGTAAGTCATTCAGGTTATGAAAGGATTTAAAAACTAAATAGGTTTTTATTTCATCCTGGAGGAAAAGGGAATCATTGGAGTTTATTAAATGGGGAGCTAATGTGATCAAACCTACACTTTAAGAATATCAGTTTGATGGCTGACTAAAGGATGGATTAGAATGAAGAGTAACTTGAGTCAGAAGACCGACCAGCATACTATTGCGATAGCCCAGGTATGAAGGAGTCCTGCAAAATGGTAACTGCAGTGTCAGAAGAGAAGGTGGCATATACAAGATCTTGTGAAGATCGGAACTACAGGACTTGACAACTGATTCAATATAGTGGGTAGAAAAGAGTGTGAAGAGTCAAAGATAACACCTAAGTTGTCAGTCTAGTTGACTAGGAGGATTACTCTTGACAGGAAAGTTGTGAATAGGGGAAGATTGGGAGGAGGGGGGAAATGAGTTAAGCTTTGGACATGTTACATTTAAAATGTCTAATAGACATCCAGTTCTAAATGTCTGAGTTGGAGCTATAAGAACAGTGATCAGAAGAAAGTTTATGGAGAGAGCTTAAGTTGTAAGATCAATTAGTCATGTGCATATAGATCATAACTGAGATTATGAGAACTGGTGAAATTAGCGAGTGAAAGAAAGTAGAGGGAGAAGAGAAAAGGTCCCTGGACAAAGTTCTAGAAATACTCACCATTGGTGAGCATGACCTAGACAAAGATCCAGCAAAGGAGAGAGGGAAGCTTCCCATGAATATTAGCCAGGAGAGAACAGTTATAGGACTAGAGAAGAGATTATCAAGGTGAAAAGAGTGATTAACAGTACCAAAGACTGCAGAGAGGCAAAAAATGATGAGAATTAAGAAAATGTCACTAAAATTAGGAATTAAGAGATCACTGGTAACTTTGGACAGAACAGTTTCAGTTAAATGATGAGTTCATACACCAGACTGCTAAGAGTTAAGAAGAGAGTGAGAGGAAAATAAGTGGAGGCATCTTTATAAGATTAGGTTATAAAGCAGGTGTGCTTTATAACCTGACTAATGTCTAATGTGAAAGTATTTGCAGATCCTATGCTTGATTGCATGAAGCCATGTGGGGGGGGGGGAGAAGAGAGGAAGAGAGAGAGGGAAAAAAATTGAAACTCAAGGGATTGTGGAACTGAATCTTGTAAATTAAAAGTAAACAAAAAAATTAATAAAGATAAAAAAAACAAAATAAAAAAGAAACAGGTGTGAAGGAGTATTTTTAAATAGTTTGGCTGAAAAAAAAGAGGAAATATATACAACAATAGTTTGAGGGGGATGGTAGAATGCAGTTTAGGGCTTTTTAAGGATAAAGGAGACTTGAACATGTTTGAAGTCAATAAAGAAAGATCTAGTAGATAGGGATGATTTGAAAGGGAAATAAGTTGATTGAAGCTGCAGTTTGCCAAAGTTTGGCATTGACAAGGAGGGCTACTTCTTTATCAGAGACTGGAGAAAAAGACAAAAGAGTAGGGATGAACTCAAGGTGTTTTGAGATGAAAATAAAGGGGAAAGAGGGTGCCTAATATTCTCGGTAAAGTGAAATATAGCAAATCAATTAGAGAGGAACAAAAGTACTGTCTGCTTCAGTGAGGTCCTAGTTGAAGTTGGATAATATGAATTTATAATGTAGTCACTCAGCAAGGTTTGTGTGACTTGTCCCAGTTTGATTCAGCATCATGTGAATAGAGGGGACAGATGGGAGTAATCCAGGGCTTAGGTTTGGCAAGAAATAAGTGGTTATAGGACTAGGGAAAAAGGGATTTGACAGGAAAGGAGTGTAGAGCTGAAATGGATAAAAATAGTGTTGAAATTAGAAATGAAATTAAATCAGAGCAGTCTGAGTCTAACTGGTCTGAGAAAGTACTTAGAAGCTATTACTAAGTCAATGAGAACATGGCTTAAACCTTATATGACTGGGTTAGTCAGTTCTTGGAGACAACTTTCTTGGTTTTTTTGGAAAAGAAACCATCTAACTTGCAAGGGGGCGGGGAATTATCTTCTTTCTCTACTCTTCTACCTTATTTCCTACTATTCTGAGTGGAGGTACCATGAGGTTGCTAAAAACAACAACAACGACAACAACAACAAAGGGATTAAGTTTAAAGTGGGTATAAATTTTCCTAGCATTGTGCCCTGAGACAAGAGAGAGGTAGAAAAAAGGATCTCTTGGTGGTACTTCACTCTCACCAACTGTCTCAAGTCAAGTCAATAAGCATTTATTTTACTTTTTAACAACTTTTTATTTACATCTTTTTATATCACTATAATTTCCCTAATGTCCCTCTACCTTACCCTCTTATTGGGCTTTCCCATATTACATTTTTTTATTTGATCTATTTTTTAATTTTAATTTTATTTTTTAGTTTTTAACATTTACTTCCATAAGCTCTTAATTTTTCCTCCTCCTTTCCCCCCTCCCCAAGATGACCTACAATCCGATATAGGCTTTACATATACATTCCTGTTAAATATATCTTCACATTAGTCATGTTGTATAGAACAATAATAAATGGGAGAAACCATGAGAAAGAAAACAAAACAAAAAATAAAATAATCTGCTTCACTCTGCATTCATATTCCACAGTTCTCTGTCTGAATGTGAATGGCATTTTCCATCATGAGTCCTTTGCAATTGTTTTAGGTCTTTGCAGAGAAGGGTCATCTATCAAAGTTAATCATTGCACACTATGGCTCTTACTGTGTACAATATTCTCCTAGTTCTGTTCACTTCACTCAGCATCAGTTCACAAAAGTCTTTCCAGGTTTTCTGAATTCCACTTCATCATTTCTTATAGCACAATAGTATTCCATTGCATTCATATACCGCAACTTGTTCAGTCAGTTCCCCCAGATGATGGACATACCCTCAATTTCCAGTTCTTGGTCAACATATAAAGAGCTGCTATAAATATTTTTGTACACATGGGTCCTTTTCCTATTTTTATGATCTCTTTGGGATACAGCCCTAGAAGTGGTATTGCTGGGTCAAAGGATATGCACGTTTTTATGACTCTTTGGGCATAGTTCCAAATTGCTCTCCAGAATGGTTGGATCAGCTCACAGTTCTACCAAAAATGAATTAGTGTTCCAACATTCCCACATCTTCTCCAATATTTATCATTTTCCTGTTTTTTTTTGTTTTGTTTTGTTTTTAATTTTAATTTATTTTCTTGGTTACATCATTCATTTCCACAAGGTTTTGAGTTACAAATTTTCTCCCCTTTTTTGTCCCTACCCCCCAGCCCAGAACATTGATCCCACTGTAAGACCCCTCCCACAATCTGTTCCCTTTTATGCCCTCCTCCAACACCTCTCTAGCTTCTTAGCAGGGCAGGGAGCTCCTCCTTGT
>CM053593.1:196362590-196387046 GCA_028646575.1 Pseudocheirus occidentalis | reverse complement strand
ATTGTGGGAGGGGTCTTACAGTGTGATCAATGTTCTGGGCTGGGGGGTAGGGACAAAAAAGGGGAGAAAATTTGTAACTCAAAACCTTGTGGAAATGAATGATGTAACCAAGAAAATAAATTAAAATGAAAATGAAAAAAAAATAATTTGACCACCCATGTAGCTTTACCAAGTCTTATAGGAGAATAGAAGAAAGTAAGGACAGGAAGGTAGATAGGTGGAACAGTGCACAGGATTCAGGGCATTGAGTCAAGGAAGACTCCTCTTTATGAATTCAAATCTGACCTTAGACACTTACTAACTGTGTGACCTTGGTCAAGTAACTTAACTTTGTTTGCCTTAGTTTCTCATCTGTAAAATAAATTGGAGAAGGAAATGGCAAACCACTCCAGTATTCTTTTTTATTTCTTTTCCAGAATTTATTTCTTTTTAGTTTCCAACATACATTTCCACAAGATCTGGAATTCCAAATTCTCTCCTCATCTCTCTCTTACCCCCAAATCAAGATAGCAAGCATACCGATTACCCCATCCCCAAGTCTGCCCTATCTACTGCCTTTAGTCTGCTCTGCTGTCCCCTTTACTCCCTTCCCCCTTACTTTCTTGTATTTCTATACCCCATTGCCTGTATATCTTCTTTCCCAGTTACATGTAAAAACAATTTTTTAACATTTGTTTTTAAAACTTTTAGTTCCAAATTTTCTCCCTTCTTCCCTCTTCACCCACCCCAATTGAGAACAGACAAGCAATTCAATATTGGTTATTTCCATAGTAGTCATATTGTGAAAGACTATATTTCCTTCTATCTCATTCCGCCATTTATTTTTTTTTCTGCTTTGACCTTGTCCCTTTTCAAAATGTTTCCTTCTGACTATCCCTTCCTCCAATCTGTCCTCCCTTCTATCATCTCCCCTCTTATAACTTTCCCCTCTACTTTCCTGTAGGGTAAGATACCTGGCCTGCAGGATGAGCCCCTCCTGCTGAGCTAACCCTCTCTAATCCTTGTTGACTTTATGAGAAACCAAGATACTATTAAGCTGTTACAAAAAAACGAAAAAATAGAAAGCAATGTGAAATATCTCCTTGAAAAAATCACTGACCTGGAAAATAGATCCAGGTGTGTATGTTGTTCCCTCCTTAAACCAAATCCAATGAAAGTAAGGTTGACTCATTCCCTTTCACCTTCCTGCTCTTCTCCTCCATTATAACAGTTTTCTCTTGCCTCTTTTGTGAGATTTTACCCTTTCTCCTCCTAAGACATTCCTCTCTCACCCCTTAATTTTATTTTTTAGATATCATCCCTTCTTATTCATCTCACTCTGTGCCCTGTGTCTACACACACACACACACACACATGCACACACACACACACATATATATACATAAGTATATATACACACACATATGCATATATACAGCCATCTACCCAAACCTCCACATATATGTATACATTACCTTCAACTATCCAAATACTGAGAAAAGTTTCATGAGTTACAAATATCGTCTTTCATGGAAGAGTTTAAACAGTTCAGCTTTAATAAATTACTTACTACTCTTTTCTGTTTACCTTTTCATACTTCTCTTGCTTCTTGTTTTTGAAAGTCAAATTTTCTGTTCAACTCTAGTCTTTTCATCGAGAATGCCTGAAAGTCCTTTATTTCATTGAATATCCTTATTTTCCCCCTGAAGTATTATACTCAGTTTTTCTGGGTAGGTGATTGTAAAATTAATGGGAAAGTGGTTTGGATTTGCTCCTACAATAAGACACACCCTCCAAAGGAAATAGAAGCTTTATTTAACAATTGATAATCAGATAAGCATAGGAATAGGAAGACAGTGATTTTGATAACAACAACAACATAAAATAAGCAAAACTACACAGATAAGCAGTAAAATACAGATAATGACAAAAATAGAAAACATCACCAATTTGGGGAAGCACCAACTCTTAATATCTCTGGCTGGGGAGCCCTGGGACAACCAATCAGGGTTCCAATGGAAAAGTCCCAGGCAGAGCATCCTCTCCATGGGTGAGACTCCAAAGTCAGAGAGTATGTACAGTTCTTTAGTACTAGTTGGAACAAAGAAGGCACAAAGCCAAGACAGATATATGGAACAGACCATATGCCCCTGGATTTTGCCAAAACCCAAGGTGGATATCAGTTCCTAGCCATCTTAAGTGTGTTTTGTGAGAATTTGGCCTTGTTTTCCCAAAACATGCTTCTTTATCATAAAAAGAGGGAGCTTAGCCAAGCTCCCAGTCACATGAGTTTGTTGACTTTAGCTGCTTCCTTGCTCCAATGATTCTCAGGATTAGTGTCAGGGTTTTTGGCAGTCCTCACAGGTCACACAAAGGACATGGAAGAACTTATAATATTGATTAATTATTGATTACTGATCAATCATTATCTTTCAGCAATTCTTTTTTTTTTTTTGGAGGGCAGTTGGGGTTAAGTGACTTGCCCAAGGTCACATGGCTAGTTTTTTGTATTAAGTGTCTGAGGCCGGATTTGAACTCAGGTACTCCTGACTCCAGCGCCGGTGCTCTATTCACTGCGTCACCTAGCCGCCCCTTCTTTCAGTGATTCTTTAATCCTAGATCCTTTGACCTCTGGAATATCATATTCCAAAAACCTTCAATCCTTTAATGAAGAAAACGCTATATCTTGTGCTATGCTGATTGTTTCCACAATACTCAAATTGTTCCTTCCTGATTGCTTGTAATATTTTCTCCTTGATGTGGGAACTCTGGAATTTGGCTATAATTTGGCCTGGGGGTTTTCTTTTTGGGATATTTTTCAAGATATGATCAGTGAATTCTTTCAATTTCTATTTTATCCTCTGGTTCTAGAATATCAGGGAAGTTTTCCTTGATAATTTCTTGAAAGATAAAGTCTAGGCTATTTTTTGTTTTTGATCATGGCTTTCCGGTAGTCTAATAATTTTTAAATCATCTCTCCTGGATCTGTTTTCCAGGTCAGTGGTTTCTCCAATGAGATATTTCACATTGTCTTCTGTTTTTTCATTCTTTTAGTCTGTTTTATAATATCTTGATTTTTCATAAAGTCATTAGCTTCCATTTGCTCCAATCTAATTTTGAAGGAATTATTTTCTTCAGTGAGCTTTTGGACCTCATTTTCTACTTGACCAATTCTGCTTTTTAAGTCATTCTTCTCCTCATTGGCTTTTTAGACCTCTTTTGCCATTTGCGTTGGTCTTTTTTGATGGTGTTTTTTTTTCAGTATTTTTGGAGTCTTCTTTAGCAAGCTGTTAATTCATTTTTCATGATTTTCTTGGATAAATCTCTTTCTTTTCCCAATTTTTCTTCCCTTTTTTTGAATTACTTCTTTCTCCAATTCTCTTATTTGGTTTTCCAATAGTTTTTGAGCTCCTTCATGCACTGTGACTAGTTAATATTTTTTTTTTGGAGACTTTTGATGCAGGACTTTTGACGTTGTCTTTTTCTGGTTGTATTATTTGTTCTTCTTTGTAACTGTAGAAAGATTCTATAATCTGATTTCTCCTCCCCCCCCCGCCCCCGATTGCTTATCTTCCAGCCAATTACTTGACTTTTGAGCTCTTTGCCAAGGTAGGACTCTGCTTCCAGAGTGAAAACTGCTCTGTCTTAAATTTCTGGGGTTTTGCACAGTTGTTATCAGAGCTACTTTTAGGCACCTGCAAAATTTCAATTCTTCTAGGGTAATATGATCAAAAGAGAGGTATTTACTCCTCTCCTTGCCTGTACTCTGGTCTGTGAGTGAGCACAAGCACTCTTTTCTGCATTGAAACTATGAGGAAGACTCCTCCCCCACTACCAAAAGTTCTGCCACACCACCATTCCTCCTTACTCCAGGACTGCAACCCAGAAAGAAGCAGGAAAAAGAAAGAGAACCCTTCCTCAGTGCTAGTAAAGAGATCCCTGCAATTGCCCTCTGATCAGCTGCTTGATCACTCCACCCAAAAAAAGTCCCAAGAGTACAAGTGTTTCTCACTACATGAATTTTACATGGGATATGATCAAGGAGCAACCCACTGAATCCAGCTTCCTGATTCTTGTCCATTCCAGGGATAATCAAGGAAGATTCCTTTTTCCGTGATGAATGACTTCAGAAACTATCTCAAAGACATCCTTGGTACGTGATATTATTGTGGAGTTTGGTATTTCATATGCAGGATGATGAAGAAGAATGGAAAGAAATGAATATGTGTAGACTACCAAACTCTGAGCAAATCAAAATGCTAAGAGTTCAAGATATCTGTCTGATATCCAGTGGTTCTTACTATTGGATTTTCATGGTAGTTACTACCAGGTTCCTATGGAAAAGCAACAAAAAGAAAAGACTGCTTTCATATGTCTAACTGGATTTTTAACAGTTTGAGCATATGCCCAAAGCATATTCAGGATACCCACCAATTTGTCATCTGCAAACAGAAAAATCATACATCATCACTCTCTCCACTTTGGTCTTGGCTTGTAGCCTTTTCAAGTTGAATTTGCTATCAGTGCAATAGCTCACCTTGATGCTATATTCACCCTCATTAAAAGCATTTGACAACATGGATGAAGACTTCATGCTAAAAAAGCTTGGGAACAAACACACAGCCTTGTTCTACTCCAGTGGTGACTGGAAAACATGAGAGCATTGTCCATCATCTAGAACCCAGGCAAGCATGTTGTCATGAAATTGATGTACAATGCTGATGAAATTCTCTGGGCAACCAAAGTTTGACATAATTCTTCATAAGCCCTCATGACTGGCAGTATCAAGAGCTTTGGTTTGATCTACAAATGCATATGAACCTCTGTTCTGCTTTAGGCATTTCTCCTGGAGTTGTTGAGCAGCAAACATCATATCAACTATTCCTCAGCCCTTTCTGAGGCCATGCTGGGTCTCAGGTAGATGACTGTCTTCCAGGTGTACGATCTGCCTATGAAGGAGGCCTCTGAGAAGAATCTTGCTATCAGTGACTAAGAGAGAAACACTCCCTCTGCTTTGATTGTCACAGGACAATCTATTTCCCTTACATTTATAGAGATGGACAATAGAGGCATCCTTGAACTCCTAGGGGATAACCTTCTCTTGATGTATAACTTTGAAAATTTCAGCCAGCATTTGAATGAGCAATGGACCCCCAACCTTGTAAACCTCAGCTGGAATAGAATCAGGACTAGGTGCCTTGCCACATGAAGGGCACATAATGGCATTCAAAACCTCTTGTTCAGTTGGAATTTCAGCTAGGGAGGGATTGACTTCAATCTGAGGTAAATTGTCAATGGCATCAGCATTGATTTATGATGGTCTATTGAGAACACTATGGAAGTCTTAAGCCCTTCTAGGATCATGTCCTTATCACTAATCAATGTGGCTCCATCAGCACTAAGAAGCTGAAATGCAACATAGGTCTTTCCCTCATAAATATCCTTCAGGGCATCATAAAAGACTTTGGGTTATTACTATCAGCATAAAACTGAATTTTATCTGCCTTCCTGCTGAGCCAAGAATCCTGCATTTCTATAAGCTTTGCTTGTGTTTTACTTTTGATGGGATTAAATGTTTCCTTGTTAGAGATGGATGAACTATCCTTCTTGTAAACCCTGTGGAGCTCTTGTTTTTCATTTAGCAGCTTCTGAATTTCCCTATCATTTTCGTCAAACCAGTCTTGGTGTTTGAGAGTGTTAGATCAGCAAAGGCAGTGCTATACACCAAATCTCTGAAAGCTGCTCACTCCCTTTCTGCTTCACTGTTGTCAACTGTATGTCGGCTTCACTTTCTCTCCAAGTTAGCACACTGTTCCCACTCAGAGAAGAGCTCCAATCTGTGACATTAATTCTTCTGGTAGTCATTTTGCCTTAGGGCGGCTGCTTTTGTTGATTGCAAATATTTGGCTTGGAAAGGATGTCTATGATCAGTTCTATGATCTCTGTGCCACACATTGCCTTCCTCACTCTCACATCCTGTCTGTCTCTTCTCCTTGCAACCACATAGTCTATTAAATGCCAATGTTTGTTGAGAAGATGTATGCGTTAAGTTTTATTGCATTTAGGCAAATGGAAGACAGTGTTGGTTATGAGGTTATGAAATGCACAAGTCCTCAGTAGTAAGTAACCATTGCTGTTGCTGTTTCCAGTTCTGTTCCTCTCTTCTAAGTCTGGTTGTCTGAGCCTACTCTAGCATCAAAGTCACTCAGAATTATAAGTTTGTTCTGTTTTGGCACACTGATGATAAGGGTCTCCAGGTTTCATAAAATTTTTCCTTGACCTCATTCGGGTTCATCATGGTAGGAGCATAGGCACTGATAATGGTGGTGTGACATTTTCCTGCAAGTGGCAATCCCTTTGCCATTGGCCTACTCTTTACTCCTTTTGGTAGGCATATAAGTTTGCTGACTAGATTAGTTTTGATTGCAAAACCTACTCCAGCTTCATAGCACTCCCCTTTGCTGCAACCACTCCAGAAAAATATGTATCCAGCTCCAGCTTCAGTAATGTGGCCCTCATTTGCCTGCCTTGTTTCCCTCAAGCTGCTATTTGGATGCAATACCTGCTGAGTTCTCTTGCAACAAGTCTTTCAGGTCTACTGGATTTTGTGTTGTCTGTAAGTGCACATACATTCCATGTGCCAACAGTGAGTAGAATTGTCTTTGCAGATTTTTTTTCTTTTTGGAGGGCAGTTGGGGTTAAGTGACTTGCCCAGTGTCATATGGCTAGTAAGTGTTAAGTGTCTGAGGCCGGATTTGAACTGAGGACCTTCTGACTCCAGGGCTGGTGCTCTATTCACTGTGCCACCTAGCCGCCCCCTGCAGATGTTTTTGTACATTATTTTGTGTTTCAACTACAGAATGGGATTCCCTTCCTGCCAAGGCCAAGGTTGCATAAGGCAATTTTTATGGCACCTTTTCTTTCCCCTTCCTCACACCAGGAAGTGAGCAGTTTGATTTTTGAAAGGCAGCTCAGACAGTGAGGGGGCTGCCAAATCCCTCTGCTGCTTCCAGTGAGAAAATGACCCTATGGCCTGGGCCACCTATGTCCAGGATTGTGACTATAGCTCCCAGTGTATCTGCACCTGCTCCTTTGTCACTTGCCTGTTGCCACAGGACTTTGGGATAGGTAAAATGGTATGGGTGATGTCTTTTGATTCATGCCTAAATTGTATTTAAGTGAGGCAGAGTTGTATGAAGTCATCAGCCTCATTCTTTCCTCCAATTATTTTTTAATCTAGCTCAATCTGCACTCTAGAATGCCGAGGACATTAATGCAAGTGATATTTGATACCTCTGGTTCATAACTCTATATGGAGTCATAACCCACAGTTTAAGAAGCATTGAAATGTTTGTGAGTGGAAAAAGTTTAAGAAACTTTGGTCTCAGAGGCACTGCTATTCCCAGAGCTCTACAATTCAGGGACTTGGGTTTGTCTCCACTGAAGTCTGAGGGGGGATTGTGGTCAGTGTAGTCAATTGCAGTGGTTTGACTCATCTGGCACAGTTTACTGTGTCTCTCTACATGTTTTACTGCTTCAGGTAGGTTGTCTTGCCTGCCCTGTGGGTGGTTGTTAGTCTGCAGGAGGCAGGAATAGCCAATCCCTTTTCCACAGTAATTGGCTTCCTGGGATGATGGCTGTGGGAGGAAAAACTGGTTGTTGGATGAGCTAGAAGAAAATGGTCCAAAGCTTTGAACTGACAAATGCCAATTTTGCCTCTGTCAAGTATGTGAGTTGGATAGTATTTTAACAAGGTAAAAGGATTAACCCAAAGAAGACAGGGTGGCTCACAATTTGGCCTTATCCTCTAAGGTTTTTTTTTTTTTCCTAAACTTTAGTAGTTATTATCCCAAACAGCTAGGTGGTACAGTGGATTAAAGAAACCTCTTCTTGAATTCAAATCTGGCTCCAGACCCTGCACAACCCTGGACTTAACCTTGTTTGCCTCAGTTTCCTCAACTATAAAATGAGCTGGAGAAGGAAGTAGCAAATCACTCCAGTATTTTTGCCAAGAAAACCACAAATGGGGTCTGACATGACTGAAAGACAACTGAACAAAGTTATTGTCCCAAGTTTGTTTAAAAACTCTGTACTCCTCTTCCCAACTATTGAGATTATAATTCACTATTGGACAAGAACTGGAAAATGGGAAAGAAGTCTGGCAGCAATTATATTTTGATCTCACATTATATAGTGAGATAAGCTCCAAATAGTTAATGACTTATATACAAAAAGTCTCATCATAAATGTACAAAATACACTAGTGTAAGCCTTTCCACCCACAATTCCAACATTGACTATTTTCATCTTCTGTCATCTTTGCCAATTTGTTAGGTGTGATGTGAAATCTCAGTATTATTTTAATTTACACTTCTTTTAGTGTTAGTGATTTGGACTTTGTCATATGGTTGTTAATAGTTTTTTGCATTGACTTTCCTTTTCTGGAGAAAAAAAACTATGAAAATAAAATTAAATTCTAGTGTGACTGACCATTTCACAAAGTATGTCCAACCAGGAACCAGACAACTTCCAGGGTAGCTAAAGCATTGTGGGAATATTTCTTAGTGTATATATTTCTTGTCAGGATATATTTGGACCAAGGTACACTAAAAAGATGCAAAGTTTGTCTGGCATTAAGAAGTCTAGAGTCATGCCTTACCATACCCTTCAAATCCACAACAATAACATTAATACAATTTAACCACAAGCAGTAGTTTGTATGCAAAACAGTTAAACCACATTGTTAAAGCATGAACATAAAATAAAATGACATGACAGCAAAATAAGAAACGAGTGTATTCAAGCATGTAGTAATGCACATGTATAGCAGCTGTTGTTCATCATTCATTTTCTGAAGAGGCCCAGTGACATCTTGGGATGATGTCTTGATTTGCACATGAATTGGATCTAAGTGAGGTAGAGTTGCACAAAGTCATTAGCCTCACTGTGTCTTCCAGAGTCTAAAGGCAAGACAAAACCCAAGATGACTGGCAATGGCCTGGGATGCAGTCGATGACCTTCTCATTTTCAATACCTGATCAAGTTCTAAGCACTCCAAAGAACCTGCTTCAACCACTTTCATGGGCACTGGAACAAATTGTTCTTATTCACCTATTTTGTCAGGAAAGGAGGTCTTTGCATGCATGGGGCAGACATCTCCCTGATTAACCAGCAGATTTGAGGCCTGTTGGCTACTCTCAACCTGTTTTAGTCTGTTTACTGAGGCAGTTTACTGAGTGTGACTGTTGTGCATGCTGCAATTTCCTGGAGCCACAGGTGAGAGTTGGGTGAATCAGATGGACACCAAAGGTGGATGAGCAGCCCTGAAGGGGCCTTAGCAAGTCCTCACAGTGGAGATACCAGTCCACTTATATACACCATACAGCCCAATACACGTACAGCATTAAACATATGCTTACATGCAGGCACATTTCATATGGTCAATCTCTAGTACTACCATATGTAATGTGTTATGTATCTTCAGTTTTACCTATAACATCACACCTTACCCTAGTGACTGATCTGATAGATTTAGTTCTCTTGTTACTGACTGATCTCTCTGTTCTTATAGCATCATTAGCAGTTGGTGTGGGCTGGCCATCAGAATCATTATCAGAATCAATACTACCTTATTTGTCTACACCTGGGCTGGCACACATGCCAGGTTGGCTACCAATATGTTCAAGCTCATTTGGTTGAATCTGTACTCTAGGAGTCTCTGTAGAAGTTCTGGTCAAGAAAGAACTTGCTTTTAGGTTCAACTCTTCTGCCCAATAATAATACATATAGTTTCATTCACTGAATGCATCACTTCCAGCACCCGTATCTGGGTTAGAAGGTCTTTGTATAGCTAATAGACAGTTGTTCCTTTTTCTCAGTGTTTCGGTAGGTAAGTGTCAGAGTCAGAGTCAATAAACATTTATTAAATTCCCACTGTGTGCCAGGCACTAAGCTAAGTCCTGGGGATACAAAGAATGGCATAAGACAGTCCCAGTCCTTAAAGAACTCACAATCTAATGAGGAGAAGACACTGAAAATGGGGTTGGGGGGAAAGAAGTGGTAAGTGTATCTGTGGCTAAGAAGGAAAATAATTTGAGTAAAAATTTCAGAGTTGGTTTCATTTTTTCAGAATGATGAATTTCTCCAGATCATAAAGTCCAGGAAAACAGCTGGTAGGAATTGATGAGGTGAATACCCTGGACACCCTTCTTAAAATGGTGGAAGATCTAGGAGGAGCTCTCCAATGTCCACTTTCCATCTTCTCTAACCCAGAGGCAGGGGGTGCTAAGGAGATATGAAATTCTGAAACTCATGTTTCAGAGCTGATTTCGTCTTGAAGAATAATGGGTTTCTGAAGATTATGAAGCCCAAGAAAGCAACTGAGTGAGAAATTATGAGTATCCATCAGTTCAACAAAGTCCAACTAACTCTTCTATGGGCATTAGGTGGTTTTGGTGAATCGTTCTAATAGAACCCCTTCCATGACTCTGGAACTATGTTGTAAGCAGGTAGATTTCCCAGTCTCTCAATTATTTTGAATGGGTTAGCTTTCCACTGGCCAGCTAAATTGGGAGTCCTTAAATGCCAAGGCTTCTTCACAGAATTCTGTCTCCTTGTTGAAAGCTTTGATACCATACTGTATATCATAACTTCTTTTGTTTCTGTCATAGAACTTTTGAGTTGAAACTATAGCTACTTAGTAGGCATTTCAGCTTCAACTTCAATTGAGAAATTATTGAGTATAAGTAGTTATATCAACTTTGTCATCAGAAATACTGAAACACAAGTGAATAGGCAGGTGTGGTTCTCACCCAAACATAAGTATTATGTAAAATCTATAGCATAATTCCTGGTGGAATTGGATGCGTATGCTAGAAATGGGACACATTGACTCCACTGTTTTTTTCTGTCTCAAAATTCCTGACATCTTCAACAGATATGATTAAAATATTAAGTTTATAGGTCTCCTTGACAGGAGCATACAGCCCAATACACGTACAGCATTAAACATATGCTTACCTGCAAGGCATATTTCATATGGACAATCTCTATTACTACCATATGTAATGTATTATGTATCTTCAGGTTTACCTGAATGGTAAAGAGTAGTAAAGGTAGAGTAATGATGTAATATGGTGGTAAATGGTCTTAGACCTTTTGCTACCTGCCAAGAGGTCAGCATTTCCTTGAGTAGTTTGCTTTCAAAGTCTCTACCTTGGTCAGAGTGGATACTGGCAGAAAATATATATACTGAAAAATACTTTTTATATAACACTTAGCAACAGTAGATGTTTTTGATGTATACGTATGTATGTTTGGGCATATTTGGTGTAATAGTTACCAGCTAGATTTCATTCATTTCATTCATTCACCATGTCCTTCCAGGGATAGAAAATAAAAATGGAACAAGTCCAAAGACTTGATGATACTTGTGTTCTCCAAATATATAGTATGAGTTGGTAGTGTTTTCCTTTGTATATATCTGGCACACATTCTACACTTCTTGGCGACATCTGCACTCTTAGGTCAATAAAATTGGTTTCTTAACAAGTTCTAGGGTCCTTTCTTGACCAATATTCCAAAGTTATCTTATAAGGCATTCATGACAATTTAGCAGTATGCTTTGGGTGGCAACACCTGTTCAGCGTATGAGAATAGTCATATTCTAATACAGCACTCTATTGCACCTCTCTAATTTCATTGATTCAGTGGTAGGATGCCTTCTGTCTGGAACTTCAGATGAGTGGTATCATTACCCTCTGTTTTGGCTTATATTACTTACTCCTTCATCAACCATCTGTTCTTGTCATCAGTCATCTGCAGCTAGTTGTGGCAAGGAAGACTGATTCAATGTCATGAGATTTACATATGTACTTAATATGCTGTCTGGTGGAAATTCCAAAATCTCAGCTATCCTTCCACTCATTTGTAGTCCAATACCTTGAGTGTCACAGATCGTTCTCACACATTCTTCTGGTATCATCCTAGATCTAGTGTACTATGGCATTCTGGACAACATTAGTCTGTCTAATTTAGTCTAATTAGTCTGTCATTTATAGACTAATAATGCATACTGAAATCACAACTAATCAGTGCTGCCAACCATGTCTGACAAACTGCAACTTGTCACTGGTCGATATATAAGTTAAGGAATTGTTAGTAATCCATACTTAGAGTTATTGTCCGTATATAGTCTCTGAACTTCTCATAATGATTCACTTTAAAGCCAAAAACTCAAGTTTATGGTCAGGATAGTAAAATTTATTGTCAGTCAAACCTCTACAGACAAATGCAACTAACCTTTGGTGACCATCACTTTCTTGGTACAGGACAGCTTCAAAACCTAGGCTGGCATTTGTGTGGAGAATAAACGTTTGCTTGTGTCTGCATAAGTCAGTGTGAGTTCATAGGTAATGCAGTTGATTAAGTTCCTGAAGCCCTTTTCACATTTGTGAATGTATCTCCAAAAGACTTTGTAGATTTTAAGACAATTTTGTCTTTTTGGTCTCTGCAATCTCATGTGCACAAATGAGGCACTTTAATTATTTAGCAACAGCAGCATAGATAGTAAAATTTTTACATTAATAACCACCACATCTCAAAAAATTTCTTAGCATAACCACTAGTTGACACTATTTGGGAAACTGAAAGTCAAGTGTTTGCTTTAGCTTTAACCTTCATCTTCAGAACTTTAGCCACCTGAATCTTGCTTACTCATGACTCAGTAGCACACAGATGATTGGTCCTAAGTCACATGGTTCATAAAAGCATAGTTTTAGAGCTGAAACAGGCCGTGTTTCAACTCCCTCATTTTACATTTAAGGAAATTGGGCCTAAGAAAAGCTGAGAGATTTTTCCAGTCACATTCCTATGAAGAATCAGAATTTGAATCCAGGTCTTTGATTCCAATTCCTACTATCTTAGGCATATAGAGGGTGTGTGTGTGTGTATTATTCTGCTCAGCAGGAGCTAATGAGTTGTTAATAAAATCAAAACCATAAGATTCTCTCTCATTTTGGTTAGTTCCCAGTTGTGGGCATAGTGAAAAAAAGACTTGCTTACCCTTTTGCCCCTGATGATCACATAAAGCAGGGTCAAAATATGTCTATTTATGAATCATAAGCTCTTCCCTTTCAGTTTCTTGGCATGTAATTAAGTAATAGACACGAATCATAGAGGACATATGGTTGGCCAGAGTTTATAGGAAACAAAAATCAAGAATTAGAAGTAGCTTAAAGAAAATTTTAAAATTATTTTTTAAAGCACTTGCCAGCTACAGATGCCAGGGAATAGAAGTTAAAGCATGACTGTCCTTTCACTGATCTCAATGAGGATCACCAGATAACATCCTCAGTTTGTTTCAGCTATATACCCCTCTCTGGAGTTTTCATAGAGTGGAGAACAAGGGAGATCTATCAAAATAAATACGCCCTACTGCCAATATACAAATCTTCATTCAGAATTGCTTCTTTGTTCCTCTTCTGTTCTACAACATCCCCTAGAGAACCATAAACATTTTCCTTCCAGGCAAAAGGAGCTTTTGCTATCTCTTTGAACTATAATTCTCATAAGAAAATGCAGCCATGCTCTTGAGCCCAGTAAGATTCCTTCCCAAGGTTTTGAATTGTATAGTTCCTTGCAAAATTGAAGTCCCTTGCAGTTCACTTGACATCTGGAATTATACACCACAGCATCAAAATAAACATGAATATTTTACAAAACAAGGGTGACTAACCCAGTGTCCCAGGTGTCACAGCAATATGTATCATCAGTACATGCAATAGACATAACACAATGCACTCAGTGGGATGCTTTAGGGACTATAAGTCTAAATTGTATATACAGGATATAGTACTTTCACAAGCCTCAGTGGTGCATAAATATCCATAAAAGTCAGCAAAAACATGTGATTGCAAGCACAATTAAGGCAGTAATAACATCAGTAAGGCTACAAAATATGAAGGTATGTATAAAAAGCAGTGTATGTGCAAATAATAGCAAAACTGTACATAATGAACAGATAATTACAACACAGGTATAATATTAACACAAAAGTAAATAAGCATAAAAGGAAAAACAGAAAAATACTCAACTCGTGAATCAACGAACATATGTACAATGTACCTATTGAATATACACAATATAATATGCACAAAAGACAATCTCACACAAACACTATTATGGTCATTTGGTTATATGAGTGGCCATTTTTTTAGTTTCTTTCAGGATATTATAAGTTAATTTGGTCACTTGTTAAATATGGCTGGATCTTCTACAATATGATTGATGACTGTCTACTCCTATATACAAACTAGGTGATGATATAAATTAATCATAGTCCTTATCAGAACTATAATCTGCTTCTTTAAACCTGAATTGTAGAGGGCCCAGGCTGGTTAGCAGTGTTACTATGCTCTGCAGGCTATATATAAACCGTAAGTTATATAAACTACCAGTTATATATAAACTACCAGTTGAAGTGCTAGGCAGGATAGGTATTCTCTCTAAGTTCAGTTACTATTATCATTTGAATTAGCAGATGAGTTTCAGTATTGCTGTATTAACTTGACATGTCCTTTTCCAAGTCATTGTCTGCATCAGGAAGTCTTTGTACGTCTGGCAGATAGTATCTCTCATTTAGTTCACTGAAATGGGCATCCATTTGTCTCTATATGCTCAATAGGGAATGAAAATAATTCACCTATTGACAATAAGTTATTGAGGTAGATTTTCTGTAAAATGCCTCTGCCAGTCAGTAGGAATATTTTGTATATTTCCCATTCTCTCCAACACTTAGATATAAAGTAGCTTTGCAGAAATCTGTGAACTTGTATGTTTTTTAGGGTTTTTTTAGCTGAATTTGTAGCTAAACGATATGTTTCCTTTTGTTTCTCCTTTAGCTTCTCTTATAATAGAGATATATTGGTTGGGAGTGTCTGCAATCTTTCCATCCTTAGAGAATACAGAAGACATCAGTAGGAAAGTGTGGATCATGCCTAAACAACAGCAGAATGTAAAGCCAATGGCATCATTCTTGAATAAATTATGTTAATGCACTAACAAAATAAATTGGTTACATAAAGATATTTGTTCTGGTGTCTGTGTCCGTGACATGTTCATAAATGTGTGGTTGAAACTTCCATGTTGTGGGTAACCATGAAGACGGTAATTTGTTGTGGGGCCAGACAATGCATAGAATACATTTTTCTTCTGGGATTTCTTCTTTTTTTAATTAATTAAATAATTTACCTTTAGTTTACAACATTCAGTTCCACAAGCTTTTGAGTTCCAAAATTTCTCCCACTCCCTCTCTTCTTCCCTCCCCTACTATGGCAGCATGCAATCTCATATAGGTTCTTCACATACCTTCATATTAGACATTAGTAAAGTTGTAAAGAAGAATTATAAGAATGGAATGAATAACAAGAAAGAAGGAACAAAACAAAACAAAAAAGGGAAAGAGCAAGTAGTTTGCTTCAATCTACATTCAGACTCCATAAATCTCAAATTTCAATTTTATTAATCTCTCCTTTGGTTTTCAATATTTCTAATTTAGTATTTAATTGGGAATTTTCAGTTTGTTCTTTTTCTAGCTTTTCAGTTGTATGCCCAATTTATTTATCTCTTTTTTCTCTATTTTATTCATGTGAGCATTCAGAGATATAAAACTTCCCCTAAGAACTGCTTTTTGCTGTGTCCCCCAAGTTTTGGTATATTGTCTCACTATTGTCATTCTCTTGAATGAAGTTACTGATTGTTTCTATTATTTGTTGTTTGACCCACTAATTCTTTAGAATTAAATTTTTTAGTTTCCAATTAGTTTTTAGTCTACATTTCCATGTCCCTTTATTACGTATAATTTTTTTATTGTATCATGATCTGAAAAGGATGCATTTAATATTTCTGCCTTTCTGCACTAGAAAAACCTAACGGTTTTTATGCCCTAGTACAAGGTCACTTTTTGTGTATGTGCCATGTACTGCTGAGAAAAAGATATATTCCTTTTTATCCCCATTGAATTTTCTCCAGAGGTCAATCATATCTACCTTCTCTAAAATTCTATTCACCTTCTTAACTTCTTTCTTGTTTATTTTGTGGTTAAGTTTATTAAGTTCAGAGAGGGGGAGGTTGAGGCTCCCAACTCTCTTAACTTCTCCTCAAAGAATGTGGATGCTATACCACTTGGTGCATCTATGTTTAGCAATGATATTGCTTCATTGCCAATTAATGCCTTTTAGGAGGATATAGTTTCCTTCCTTATCTCTTTTAATTAGATTTATTTTTGCTTTTGCTTTGTCTGAGATTAGGATTGCTACCCCTGCTTTTTGCTCTTTAGCTGAAATATCACATATTCTACTCCAACCTTTTATCTTTACCCTGGGTGTATCCCCTATTTCAAATGTGTTTCTTACAAACAGCATATTGTAGGGTTATGGTTTTTAATCCTTTCTGCTATCTGCCTCTGTTTTATGGGAGAGTTCATCCCATTCACATTCACAGTTATGATTATTATCTGTGTCTTTCTCTCCATCCTATTCCTTCCCCTGTTTATGCTTTTATTTCTCCCTTCTCCTCTTTAAGAATTTTCCTTTTGATGACTGCCTTCCTCAATATTCCCTTCCTATCAGTCTCCCTTCCTTTTCCTCCCCTTTCCCATTACTATTTCTTCCCTCCCTTCTAACCCCCTAATGACAAGCAGTTATTCATAGGTTGACCTCCCTTTTTCAGCTCTTCAAGTGCCTTTGAGCACTCACCTGCGATTATATCAAATCTTTGTTAGAAACAGAACCTGTGAAGGCCACAGTGAGAGGAACTTGTCAGAGACCAGGAACAGGAAGGGCATAAGTGGTGGGTAAAACAGGAAAGAGCTGATGGTATAAAAACTCCAGCACAGCTAGGACTGAGCAAAACTGAAAGGGAGAACACTTATGGTGTTGTCATGCTGTCTGTTCTATCTGTGTTGATTTGTGCTTGTGTTACTTTGTCAGACGGACGCATTCTGTCTGTTGACTTGTGATTGTGTTACTTCATCAGACAGAAGAATTCTGTTTAACTGTGTTACTTTGTCAGACCTGTCTGCTGATAGAGGATGTTGCTGCTATTACAGAAGCCCTGAAAGAGGACTTTCTTCTTGTCCATCTACAGAAGTCCTGAAGGAGGGTTTTACTGATGTTTTCAGATGTCCTGGGACTTTACTGATGTTTGTATTAATTTCTCAGATAGTGGCCCTGTCCATTGGTCTGTATTGATTTCATAGGCAGAAAGTGAATTGACAATGGTGCTGGGATTATGTGTGAGTATTGTTGTAACTCTGCTAAGTTTGATGTGTGCAACTGGACAAGAAGTTGGACTGGAATCTGGACCAGAAGCTGGACTGGGAGCTGTGAATTGCCTGCCTGTGAATCCAGGTGAAAGTTGGGTGAATTCAGACAAGAACTGGAACCATGGAAGAGGAACTGTGGAGTTTGGAAGTCAGCCTTGAGTCACTGATGAAAGGACTTTCACTTGAGTACTTAGTGTTGACTGACAAGATTATGACTTATTGTGACCTAAGGGTGGGAGACCTTTGTACTTTATACTTTGTACTCCTAAGGATGTTTGCTTCTTAAAGATGATTCAGTTAAAGATGATTGGAAGCCAGTATCCAAGTAAGATAAAATAAGACTTTAGATGGGTACTTTATATTGATTGATTCAGATTGTGACTTACAGAATGATATCTTTTATTTAAGAGCATGTGACCATGGGGGCAGAGCAAAGATGGCAACATAGAAGTAGGAAAATGCCACAACATGTACATAGCCACCTCAAATACCCATAAAGTATGACTCTAAACAAATTTTAGGGCTCCAAAATTCACATAAAATACAGAAAAACACATCTTATGCTGAAGGCAGCTCGGCAGGAAGGGCTCATCAAAGCACACTGGGAGCTGAAACCAGCCCAGACTGAAACTGCAGCTTGGCCCTGGGGTGGCCAGGAGGAACCCCAACTGGAGCCTTCAGGAGAATGGATCAGCCCCAGCTGTGGCAGTTTCCAGAATTATCAGGCCATAAGAAACAAGGACAAAGTGAAAGGTCAGTGGAACTCAGCTAAATTGGGGGGAGAAAAGCAAACTGGCCAAACTGCCTCCAGGGCAAGGAAGTGGCAGAAGTGGCAGAAAAAAAATTGTACACAATTACAGACACATCATATGTATGATGAACAACCTTGATACACTTGACTCTTCTCAGCAACACACAGGTATAAGACAACTCTATAAGTCTCATCATGGAAGGAGATATCTACATTCAGAGAAAGATCTAGAAAGACCAGAATTTAAATTGAGACTGAAGCAATCTACATGCTATTGTTCTTTTACATGTTTTGTTTTCTTCCTTTTTTCCCATTGTTCACTCCACTGGTTACAACCCTTCTATACAACCAGACTATTGTACAATGTGAAAGTATTCACAGATCCTATACTTGATTGCATGCTGCCATGTTGGGGGGGGGAAGGAAGGGGTGAAAATTTGAAACTCAAGGGATTGTGGAATTGAATCTTGTAAACTAAAAGTAAATAAGCAAATCAATTGAAAAATAAAATTAAAAATTATGCTCAATCTTGTTGGGTAGTTTATCCTTCATTACAGTCTAAGCTCTTTTGCCTTATGAAATATCATATTCCAAACCTTCTGATCTTTTAATGTAGAACCTGCTATTTCTGGCTGCTTGCAGTATTTTCTCCTTGACCTGGTAATTTTGGAATTTAACTACAATATTCCTTAGAGCAGTGATTCTCAACCTTGCTAATGCCATGACCCTTTAATACAGTTCCTCATGTTGTGGTGACCCTCCAACCAAAAAATTATTTTCATTGGTACTTCACAACTGTAATTTTGCTACTGTTATGAATTGTAATGTAAATAGCTGATATGCAGGATGTATTTAAATTGAACATTTAAATTTAAATTTGGCTTTTAAATTCATTCTTGAGCTCTTCAAAGAATGATTTTGAGGCTTTAGAGCAGTTCATACTCCCTTTTGAGGTTTCATATAGGGTCAACGCTATCCTCTTCTGAATTTGGTTCTCCTTGCTCACCATAAAAGGATGCCAAGGGTTTTGTTTTTCTAATTAGTTTTTTGCCCATTGTGATTGACTATCTCTTGGCTTTTTTTTTTAAGGCACTATGCTTAGCCTGCACTACGCAAGAGTGCACTATCTGGGTCCTTTCTGTCTATTTGTTTATTTTTCAATGAGTTAGCAAAATAAACTTTGTTTAGGAAAAGATCAATTGTCTAGATTTTTTTCCCCTTTTATCCCAATTATATTACTCATTTACTTCACTAAGGAAAGGAGAAACTCATATGTTAGACTTCTTACTTGTTATATATGATGAAAGATTTAACTGGGAAAGGAATGTGAAGCAATTGGTTTAATGAGTTTCAGGCATTCTCCTGAATTCTATTTACCTTGCTCCCTTTTCTTCATAGAACAGGGGAGAATCAAAGCTGCATGACCTGTGAACCTATGGTAGAGACCTATTGACTGGTTGATTGATGCATAGAAAGTTCCCACCTACAAAACAGAGATTCCTCAGAGGAGGTAATGGGTCAATGTATTTCTGCCCCAAGGGTTCTCCATTAATGATGTTGTTTTTCTATTTAATATATGTAAATGTGAAAAGTTTGATTTTATTAATTTCTTTTTATTTTTTCCAATTTATTTATTTAAGTTTTGAACATTGATTTCCACAAGATTTTGAGTTACAAATTTTGCTCCCCATCTTTCCCCCACCCCCAAATAGCTAGCCTACTGAATACTTGTTTCCCAATCTATTCTCTCTTATATACTTCCCCATTAATCACCCTTCTCCCCAACTTTCTAGTAAGGCAAGATGGATTTCTATACCCTGTATGTCTTATTTCTCAGTTGCATGTAAAAAAATAACATTGTTTTTATACACACTTGTTTTTAAAATGTTGATTTCTGGATTTTTTCCCTTCTTCCCTCCTCAACCACTCCCACTGGGAAGACAAGCAATTCAGTATAGGCTGCACATGTGTAGTTATGCAAAACATTACCATAGTAGTTATATTGTGAAAGATTAACTGTATTTTCCTTCATCCCATCCTGCCCTTCACTTATTCTATTTTCTCCTTTGACCCTATCTTTTTTCAAAAGTGATTGCTTCTAACTATCCTCTACCTCAACCTGCCCTCCTTTCTATCATCCTCTCTCTTATCCCTTACCCCTCTATTTTCCTGTAGAGTAAGATACCCAATTGAGTGTGTATGTTATTCCCTCCGTAAGCCAAATTCAATGAGAGTAAGGTTGACCCATTGCCTTTGGCCTTCCTGTTATTTCCCTCCATTGTAATAGTTTTCTCTTGCCTCTTTTATATGAGATAATTTACCCTAATCTCTCTCTCTCTTCTTCTCCCAATATATTCCTCTCTCACCTCTTAATTTTGTTTTTTAGATATCATCCCTTCATATTCAACTCGTCCTGTGCCCTTTGTCTACCTATACATGTACATACATATGAACATCCTCACATATACACACACACACACACATATAAACACCTATCTATATATTCCCTTCAACTGTCCTCATTCTGAGTAAAGTCTCAGGAGTTACAATTATCATTTTTCCAAGTAGGAATGTAAATAGATCAACTTTAATAAGTTCCTTATGATTTCTTTTTCCTGTTTACCTTTGTAATGCAAATCATAATATAATATCCAGAACATTACATCCTATCACAGAAAATCACAATATAATATTCATAACAGCTTAATATTAGAATGGCCACATGGTTTTCACTACAGTGGCCACAGTGTTTAGAACAAGGAACAAAAGAATAATCATCTGGTTTCCCTAAGGGGGAAACCCTCCTCACTTAATCATTCAATCAATTCACAATACAATAATCAGTCTTCCACTCCTGGGGCAATCATACATTAACTTAATCAGTCACTTATCTAACAATCAGTCACTAAGAATAATTAATCACAAGAGACGATCATTTGAAAATTACACAAACCCTCCACCCCTCGGTGTCTAGTAAACACATTCAATATCCAAGGAGAGGCCTTTTCTTCATCTTGACTCGGGGGTGGTCTTTCAGATTCCCTGGATCCCCTTTCATGGTCCCAGCTCCTACATGAATCCACCAAACAGTCACCTGGATTCAGGGGCAGACAGCTGCCAGGTCCTTGTCCAGTCCGCCAGGCAGTCCCTGGCACAAGCTGAAGTTCACAGGGTCCAGCACATCTCAAACCCTTCACGACTTCTGTGGCCGAGAACTCAAAGATCAGCCAAACCATGAACCAACAAAGGCTTATCCTGGTTATGCTTCTTCAGTCCTCCAGCAGTTCAGCTAGCCCTAGGACCTGGGAGAAATCTCAGCCTTCCAGGCAAGCCTTCTCAGCCTTCTCTCGGCCTTCACCAGATTCTGGTCTCTGGAACACTCCAACTCAGTTCTCAGTCAGCTTCCAGAGGCTGGGAGAGAAAGCAGGGAGGAGCTATACCATACATAAGGAAGAGAACCAGCAGGACCATCAGATTTTTCTCTCAGTCACCACCTGGAGACTGCACCTTTTGCTGAGATCCTCCTTCTGCAGCTTTTACTGAGAACTTCCAAGGAGCAGGCTGAGGAAATATCATGAGTCTGAGAGGGATCCCTGCTTGAGGGAGCCTGTTCTATTTGTGAAAGTTTGGGAATGTGGGTGTTTACTGCATTAACCATGTGTATCAACTTTGTGACCACTATAATGACTTTGGCTTTCTGGTTCTGGGACTTGTCCTTCTGGTTTGGGGACTTGGTGTTCTGGTTTCTAAATAAAAACCTTGGTTCTGCCCTCCATGTGGAGAGTTTGCTACATTTTGTGATTCATAACTATACCAGTATATTCATAACCACCATGGGTGTTGTGAATATTGCATTATTGATACAACATTTCAAGCAATCCACACTTATTATACTCCTCCAGCCCCTTCCTTACTGATTCTCACCATCCAAGACACTTTTTGGGTGAATTGGCTTAATATATCAGTAACCTCTTCCTGAGTGAAATCCTCAATTATCTCCCTGAACTCTGTTTGGCCTCCCTGGTTCTCTTGCTTTCTTTTTAGTATAGGGCAAATGTCTGCCCACGTAAAAGCCTCCTCATCTAACTTTGTTTCATTTTCCTCCCACACAGTATCCTGGCAGTGGTAACCATGGTAATGAGGCTCAGCCTCTGCCAAAGCTGCATGTACGTTCCTTTTATTAGTTTTTCACTTCTTTTTTCTGAGCCAAACATATTTCTACCACCTGAGATGCCTGAGACTCCCCAGCTTTATCTTCTGAAGGAGAGCCTGAATGTTGTGGCATAGAAAGTTTCTGATACAAATCAGTTAACTTCCTCTCCATCTGAGTTTTCTTCTGCAGCAGTTCACCTCTGCTTGTACATAAAATATGGTAAATCTTTAGTAAAACCCAGCCTCTACTACGCGCTGCCTCCAGTTCTTTCTCTGGTTTTTATTTGTATTCCTGACAAACATGTTTCAAAATCTCTAGGTTCTCCATTCTATAGCCTCAGTATCCAGTTTGTACAGAGCCCTGTACTTTTAGCCCATTCCCTTGCTAGAGAGGATTAAGGTAAACTCTCCCATCTTGGGATATCCATTTCTTCCTATAAAGTCCTTCTGCCTTCAAATAGAGGTTCAATATTTCATGATCCCACCCTTGTGGCCAAATGTAATGCCAAGGTAATATTCACAGCACCGATGGTGACTACGAGTATGCTGGTATAATTCTGAATCACAAAATATAACACTCTCCATATAGAAGACAGACACCAGAAAGCCAAATCCCAACACCAGAAAGTCAAATCCATCATAGCAACAAAGAAGTTAATACACCACAACACAGCAAGGAGTCATACCATCCTTTAGCCTTCCTACAAACACTCACAAGCCTAACTGTATCCTTGCCTGCATCTTCTCTCCTCCCTCTGTTTAACTACTCTGACTTTTGATTTCCTGTGGGCTCTGCTCCACCCTTCAGCAAATTCCTCCTACCACAGACTGCTTGTGTTACATTTGGCATATTAGGAGGCAGGGAAGACCTTCAAAGCAGGGAAAATTTTCAAATTCCTTTAGGTCTATTAAGGGGAAAGGAAGATTTTCAAATTCCCATTACCATTACACCCTCTAACTGGAGGAGCAGAGGAACTGATGCACTCTTTTTTTATATAAATTTTTTATTTGTTTTCTTGTTTACATCATTCATTTTCATGAGATTTTTGAGGTACAAACTTTCTCCCCGTCTTTCCCCTACTCCCAACCCCAAAAGAGCAATTCTACTGTAAAGCACCTCTCCCAATCTGCTCTCTTTTGTGCCCTCCTCCAACACCCCTCTAACTTTCTGGTAGGGCAGGGAGGGTTTCCCTACCCCAGTCCCTGTATATCTTAATTCCTAGTTGCATGTATTGCAGAGGTTTAAATTCTAGATTCTTTCAGTTCCTCCCTTGTCACCCACAGCCACTGGAAGGACAAGCAATTCAATACAGTCTGTGCATTTGTAATTACACAGGACATCTTCACAGTGGACATATTGTGAAAGTCTGATCATTTGTCCCTCGTTCCCATCCCGTCTCCACTTGTTCTGTTCTCTACCCTGTCCCTGTCTCTTTACTGAAGTGTGTGCTTCCAGCAACCCTCCACCAGACCCTGCCCTCCCCTCCATCATCCCACCTCTCATCCCCATGTCCCTTACTCTCCGGTGTGGCATGATACTCAGTTTAGAGATTATGTCAGATTCAATGAGAGTAAATGAAAGTAAAGTTGTAACAATTATCCCTTACCTCTTCTATATGGGATGATTAACCCCATTTTGTCTCTCCCTGTCTCCTCTCATTCTAGTCCTCTTCCACCTCAGAATTTCACCTTTTAAAGTATCATCCTTTTCTATTCAATTGATCCTATACCTTCTATGTACAAATATACACACATGTTCAGATATGTATTCATATGCATATATAATCTCCTATATAGACATATATGTAGGTATCCATACATATACATTTTCACCTATCCTTATACTAAGAAAAGATTCATAAGTTACTATTATCATTTTTCCATATTGGCATGTATATAGTTCAACTTTGATAAGTTCCTTATGATTTCTTTCCCATATTACCTTCTCATGCTTCTTGTGTTTGAGTGTCAAATTTTCTGTTCAGTTTAGGTTTTTTCAGCAAGAATGCTTGAAAGTCCTCCACCTCATTGAATGACCATATTTTCCCCTGGAACATTATACTGAATTTTGCTGGGTAGGTGATTCTTGGTTTTAATCCCGGCTCCCTTGATCTTCGAAATATCATATTCCAGACCCTTTGATCCCTCAGTGTAGAAGCTGCCAGATCCTGGGTTATCCTAATTGTGTTTCCACAGTATTCAAATTGTTTTCTCTTGGCAGCCTGTAACATTTTCTCCTTTAGCTGGGTAT
>CM053593.1:196342874-196352987 GCA_028646575.1 Pseudocheirus occidentalis | reverse complement strand
GCCGAGGGGGGCGTTGGGAGGGGGGGAGGGGGAAGGGAGAAAATTTGAAACTCAAGGGACTGTGGAACTGAATCTTATAAACTAAAAGTAAATAAACAAATCAATTAATTTTTTTTTTAAGTGTTAAGTGTCTGAGGCCACATTTGAACTCAGGTCCTCCTAACTCCAGGGTCAGTGCTCTATTCACTGTACCACTCAGCCACCCCAGCTATGGTCTTCTTAACATAATCGAAGATAACATGGACTGTTTTGGCTGCCATCTCACATTACTGATCCCTATTGAGCTTGCAGTCCACTAAAATCCCCAGAACTTTTTCAGAACTGCCATCTTTTTATGCCTACAACATCTCACATTTGTGAAGTTGATTTTTTTTTTGTATCTGACTGCAAGACTTTACATTTGTTCCTGCTGAATTTCATCTCACCAGGTTCAGTCCAGTGCTCCAGACTGCTAAGATCCTTTTGATTCCTGACTGTCATCCAGTCTATTAGTTATCCAATCCCAGCTGAGTCCATTTAAACTTGATACTATAACAAAATGAGGTATCTGGCAATGATTCAGAAATTTACAAAAAGAAATGTACTTAAACTGTTATTCACAATTACAAATTACGTAATTAAATACTGAATACACAAATGTTTTATACCTTTTTTTATACCTTTTCTATATATAATTAGGTACATGCTATCTCCCCAATTAAACTGAACTCCTTGAGAATTGGGTCTGTTTTTGCCTTTCTTTCTATTAGTACAGCACCTGGAAAACAGCAAGCACTAAATAAATATTTATTGACTTGCCTATGTGTCTTTGTACTGGTCATGCCAGGAATGATCTCCCTCTTCACTTCTATTTCTTAGTTTTTCTGGCTTCCATCAAGATTCAGCTAAAATACTCTCTTCTAAAGGAAGCCTCTCCTGATCTCTCCAGATGTTAGTGCCTTCCCCTCTGAAATCATTTACCACATATATGTATCTGCGTGTGTGTGTGTGTCTCCGTTATGTTGTCTCCCTCACTAGACTATAAGGAATCAAGGGCAGATTGTTACTACTTTTCTTTATATCCTCAAATGCTTAACACACTTCTTGGCATAAAGTAAGGGCTTAATATTTTTTGATAGAATGATTTTGATGAGAGATAATGAAGAGAGAAGTGGCCTCTTTGTCACAAAGACCTAGGCTCATATTCTACCTCTGACACATAGTGGCTGTATGACCTACTCAACTTGGGTCAATTCAACTAACTAACAGATCCCACGGGAAGAGACAGAAAGATAAATTCCATTTACAATAACTAAACAATGAACAAAATACTTGGGGGCCTCTCTGTCAAGCCTCTCATAGTAATGATATGAATACATTTACAAAACTCTTTAAATAAAGGCAAATTTAAATAATGCAACAGATATTAATTACTCATGGACAGAAGAGTTCAACATAATAATAATAACAATACTACTACCTAAATTAATTGCTTTATTCACTATCATACCAATCAAACAAATAGAGGATTACTTTACAGAGGCAGAAAAAAATAAAGAACAAAAGGTCAAAAACCTTAAGTGAAATAATTTTTAAAAGGAGTCTGGAAATACCAGATCTCAAACAATACTGCAAAGCAGTAATCATCAAAACAATTTGGTACTAGTTAAGAAAGAGGTTGATCAGAACAGATTATGGTTCATAATATAGAAAAGTAAATAAACACAGTAGCTTAGTATGTGATAAGCCCAAGATCTCAGCTACTAGGTAAGACTTCATTATTTGACAAAACCTACTGAGAAAACTGGAAAGCAGTCCTGCAGAAATTATGTATAAACTAACTGTATAACAGGATAAGCACCAAATGAATACATTAATTAGCCATAAAGAATACTATCCTAAACAAAATAGATGAGCAAGAAAAAACTGCCTTTCAGTTCTATTCACAGGAAAAGTGTTTATGACTAAGAAAAGGGTAGAAAGGATCAAAAAAAGATAAAGAATTTTAGATATATAACATTTTAAAATTTCTGTACAAACAAAATAAGAAAATACATATATAACTAGGTTTTTAAAATCTGCATCAAGTTTCTCTGATAAGAGTCTTATTTTTAAAATACACAAGGAACTGATTCAAATTTATAAGAATAAGAGCTATTCCCCAAATTGGTTGTCAAAGAAAAAGAATATTCAAATGTTCAATGTTCTAAAGGGAAAAAATCCAAGCTATCAACAATCAGATGAAAAAATGTTACAAATCTATGAGGGACACAACAGAAAAATAATTAGATATATACAGAGTAGACAAGAGATAACCTTAGAAGAGAAGACATTAGCATTTGAAGGGCCCAGGGAAGTGCTCCCTTTAGAAAGTGATGTTTGAAATCATTGAAGGAAACTGGAAAAACTAAGAGGCAGGGATTAAAAAAAAAAAAAAGAGCATTTCAGGAATGGGGGATGGCCCAAGCAAAGTTCTAGATAACAGACAGAATGTCATATGTGGGCAAAATCCAGTAAGTCAGCATTACTGGATCACAGAGTGCATGGAATTCCCCCCACCCAAATAAAAATCAAAAAACCACACAGTGCATGGAAAAAAGTGTTAAGAAGGTTGGAAAGACACCAAGAATCTTGGTTATGGAGGGATTTAACTGCCATAATACTTTATATTTGACTCTGAGCCACTAAAGTTTAATGAGTAGGGAAGTAATATGGTCAAACACTCAAGCACGCAAGAATTCAGCTAATAGTAAAAGTCATTATTCATTATATAGCACAAACAACTTACCCTTAGGATTGTAGCAGGTTTCAAAGACATGCAACTGATGGGGATTGTGTGTGAAAGTAAAAACCTTAATCATGGAGTCCAAAACCACCACAATTCTGAAACAAAAAACATTATCCAATTTTGTCTTCAAAAATTAAACTCAAGTCAGAGAGTCATTGCTTGGGCTTATCTCTTTCAAATTCAAACACACCACCCACAAAGAATATAAATTAAAAGAAAAACTCTTGAGTTAGAATAAAATCTCACCAATTCCTCTGGGCAAATTAACTTAGTTAAAAATCTGAGTCATAGAAAATTTTTCCAAAAACTGTTATTTGATTACTTTCAAATTTCATCCATACACTAATCCTAACAGGGAGAGAAGGATATGTACATAAATAATATATAAAAATAGACACATATACATACATCTTCAGCTATTAAGGCCTCTACAAAAGTCTCTTTGTGTACACACATATACACATGTGCATATATAGTTATATCTACATATTTGTATAGATATATCCATATCTCCATAGTTATACACATAAAATGTACACATATGTATAGCTATGTGTATTACATCTCTATACAGTTATCTCTATGTGTGTATATTTATACACAGACATCTGGATAGCTATATCAGTGTTTCATGTGAAAAAAACTGGTTTTCAGCAATAATCTTGGAGGACAATCATTGATTCAGCTCTACAGAATGATAAGTGGATGAAATCATTTCAGATTAAAAGGTAAAGAGAAATAGGAGGGGGGGAGAAAAAAGAGACAAGAGCATACGTATTCAGATTCATACATATATCTTTTAAACTCATGTAATTTTAAATTCATATTTCTTTTAAATTCATAGATACACATACATACATATATATCTTTTAAATGCTTACAGAGACTAAGAATAATTTATCAGCCCAACAATCATTATATAACAAGAGTTTTTATTTGTTTATTTTTCGTTTTCAGCATTCACTTTTATAAGATTTTGAGTTGTAAATTTCCCCCCTCTTTCCCTTCTGCCCCCTCCCCAATATGACATGCAATACAATATAGGCTACGCACATGCAATCATATTAAACACATTTCCACAACAGTCATGTTGTGAAAGAGGATCAGAAAAGAGAAAAACCAAAAGAAAGAAAAAAGAGAGAAAACAGTATTCTAGCAAGATTTTCTGACAAAATAGCTTAATAATATTTATTTTATTCTAGCAAACTATTTGCCTTCATTGTAAAATATTTCCTTTGTTTAACAAGTTAACTTTTATGGTAAATAGCTTAGCAACTTTGCTACCCCACCTGCAAAAGAAACTGTATAGGTAAACTTTACCCCATGCGTGAAATTTACAAAAAATTAAGGGAATTTGTAAATTAACAAAGTTTTATCATGTCTCTTGACATATATCATACTGCAGAGAGCCATTCATTACTGTCCTCCAAAATTATTGCTGAATATCAGTGCTTTCCATGAAGCACTGTAACAATGATATTTGTATATAGTCTCATGGAGTCTTAAACTACAACTGAATGATATTTAATGAATAGTTAACAAGGATTTTTACAATTTTTTTCCTTCCTCACATATAAATATTTTAGCTGTCTTCATAGAGAGCAATTGTTTCATTCTATTTCAAAAAGCATACTAAGCCTACCTGTCTCGTCTCAGTTTGACTGCTTTGACTTCTGTAGAAAATTCTATTTCAATAACCGTCTTCTTTTTTAGGTCATCCCATATCATCACTGAAATGTCAGAAATATCTTATTAATACAATAATTATATTAACTTATAATTGGCCATCTTTCATCATAAGATTACCTCTGAATACCAAACCATTTAATGTACAGGCATCCCTAGAGTCCTTTATTTTAGGCTTTTGCTAGTAATTTATCATAAAATAAATACTTAGCTGTCACTGAAAATATAATTTTAATGCCCAAAAATATATACGTATGCAAAAAGTAAAATAAGCTATGGCTCAGAACCTAAAGTTTTAGGATCTTACTAAGCGGAGTCAATCTTGGAGGCTTTTGTCTAAAAATTTATTTTTAGACATACCAGTTGTTCTTAGTAAGCATTTATTAAGGGCTTACTATATGCCACTCTTTGTGCTAAGTACTAGCGATTTAAAGGAAGATAAAAACATAAACTTTGCCAAGGCACTCAAATTCTAACTGTAGAGAAAACATGCAATTAATTCTGCATCTGTGTGTGTGTGTGTGTGTGACAGAGAGAGAAAGAGAGAAAGAGAAAGAGAGAGAGAGAGAGAGAGAGAGAGAGAGAGAGAGAGAGAGAGAGAGAGAGAGAGAATCTAATACCCTGAAAGCATACCATTCTGAAACCCCTACTGATATCCTCCTGAACTCATTTGGCAATGATTAACAAACTCCTGCTCAGTCATACCCTCCCCATTCCAGTGATCCTGAAGCTCTGGTTATCTTTATACAAACCTGTTCTTCCTCCCCTATTACCCATTCCCTTATTCCCATTCCTCTCAAATATCACCCCTCTCCCAAGATCACAGTAGAAAATAACTCTGCAATGTGCTCTCTAAAACACACACTTATTTTCATCTTCAGTCTTTCCCTTTCTTACTCCTTTCATCTTCTGGCTCTTATTGAGTCTTGGCTCCCTCATGATGAAATGGCAACTTGACCACCCACTCCAGCATTGGCTACAGATTCACTCATTCCTCTTCACTCACATGTCAAGGTGAGGCAGCTCTTTTACGCCCCACTGCAACTTCAAGGTATTCCCTCTATCTTCATAACTCTGAGGTTCACTCAACCCATATCTACCACCTCATCAAATTTCTGGTGTGCTGACCTCAAGGATATATCCCTTCTTTCTTCAATGAGTTCAGGACCTAACTCACAGCCTCTCTCCTTCTCAACTCCTGCCCACCTACTAGAGAACTTCAATTTATATAGTGATATTCCCTGAAGCACTCTAACATCAAAGATTCTCAACTTGATCATTTCCTATAACCTACTCCTCTACACTGCTTCAGCTATACAAGAGACAGTCACACCCTTTATCTTGCCATCAGGAACAAATTACCACTTCTATATCCAAGAACACAGACTCCTTTATCTCAGGAATCTATTGTTATTACACTTCTCCCTTTACCTAGCAACTCCAAGCCATGTTTTTTTGACTACATTGTGACCTCCCATCACTAGACCCCTTAGTTCTCTTAAGGGATAGATTTTGTTGTTTTTCAAATGTTTCAGTCATATGGTATAACTGTAGTTATATACTGTATTGCTGTCTACCTTAAGCCTGTTAATGAACATCTGTAAGAACTTTTCGTATGAAAGAAATAAATAGCTGTCCTATAGTTGAATTATATAGTACATAAGAGTAACTTTCATCTTTTTTGTTGTTCTTCAGTTATATCAGTAGTGTCTGACTCTTCGTGACACCATCTGGGGTTTTCTTGGTAAAGACAGTGTAGTGGTTTGCCATTTCCTTCTCGAACTTATTTGAAAGATGAGGAAACTGAGGCAAATAGGGTTAAAGTGACTTGTGCATGGCTATACAGCTTTTAATTGTCTGAGGGCAAATTTGAACTCAAGCTTTCCGGACTCCAGGCCCAGGGTTCTATCAGTGAATACTACAAAAACCATTTACCTGCCCTGGCTTGGAGAACTAGCTACCCCACACTATGTTTACTTTCCTCCCTTCCCAGTACTGGCAACGTCATCGAACCTGTTCAGCTGTCCTCTTTTCTCGAATTCCTTTGTCCATTTAAGCCTCAGTCCTGCCATCACTCCAGCTTATATGCTGACCAATGAAGCTGGGGAAATTGATCTACTACAAAAGCTAGAGAAAAGTATGAACTGGATCTACTACAAATTCATGTTACATAACCTCAAGTGGTCTTCAATGCCATAAGGCAATCCTTTTACACCTCCCTAATTGCATTATGCCCCTCACTCACAGTTTTTCCAAACATTTACATCCTTCCTCAAATCTCCCTTTGCTTTTTCTTTTCCATGGCTCCCTTTCCCCCACCCTCTCAGCTGTGACCTTCATATTTTAATGAACAATTTGAATTTACTCCCCCAAAACTTCCTCTTCTCTCTTCTTCCTTATCTCACATCATTTAGATTCTTTCTGCCACTTCTGTTTCTCTTCTCCCTGCCAAGGCAAACCCCTCTAACACATACAAGTGATTACATTCCATCTTCTCTTGTTCCTTTTATCATCTCCATTCTCTACCTTATGTTCCGTCTCTCCTGTCTACTGAACACTTTCTTACTGCCTACAAACACGAACATATTCTCCCTCATCTTCAAAAAATCTTCACAATCCATCCATCCCCACTACCATCCCGTATCTCTTTTCTTTTGTGGCTAAACTTCTTATGAGGTCTCCTCCATTTCCTTTTTTTTCAATCTCTTCTTCATTCTCCATAGTATAGATTCTTTATTTCATCATTCAAGTGAAGATACAAAGTTACTAATGACCTTTTAATTAGAAAATCTAATGGACTTTTTCAATCCTCTTCCTTCTTGATTTCTCAGCAGTCTTTCACACTGTTGATCACCCTCTCTTCTCCCTACTCTGTTCTCTCTAGGTTTTTGGGACTTTGCTCTCTCCTAGTTCTGCTCCTACATATCTGACCATTCTTTCTTGGTATCCTTTGCTGGATGTTTATCTAAGTCAAGCCCAGAAAGATCCCCATATTCCCACATGGCTTTGTCCTAGGTCATTTGTTCACTCTATGGACTTCATTTGGTAATATCATCATTCTCATGGATTTAATTATCATCTCCAGGCTAACGGTTCTGAAATTTACTGATCCTCTCTGCTGACTTCCATTCTCCCATTTCCAACTGCCTATTGGACATCTCAAATTGGATGTCTTATACATGTCTTAAAACTCAACAAGCCCAAAGCCACACTCATAATCTTTCCACAAAAATTCTCCTCCCTTCCAAACTTCACTATTTTTCTCAAGCATAGTACCAATCCTTCCAGTGCCCCAGGTTCCCAAACTCAGTGTCATTCTTGACTCTATTCTCATTCATCACCCTCATCCAATATGCTGCCAAGGTGTGCTAATTTTACCTTTGTGACATCTCTTATTTATGCCCTCTTCTCTGATACCGCTACCACCCTATTGCAGGTCCTCATTACCTCATACCTGGACTACTGCAATAGTCCGTTGCTTAGACTTCCTACCATAAATCACTCCATGCCAGTCCATCTTCTACTCAGCTGCTAAAGTGATGTTCTAAAAGCACAGGTCTGAATATGTCAACCTGACCCCACCCCAGACTTAATAAACTCCAGTGGCTTCTTATCACTTTCAAAATTAAATATAAAAAAGTTTTCTAGCATTCAAAGTCTTCATAATCTGCCTCTATCCTTTCCAGTCTTTTAAGACCTTATACACTCACACACACAAACTCGGCAATTTAGTGATACTGGCTTCCTTGCATTTCCTCACACAAAACACTCTATCTTCTTACTGTGCATTTCAACTAGCTGTCTCCAATATCTAGAATGCTCTCCCTTATTTCTAGCCCCTACCTTTGCTGGCTCCCTTGAAGTTACAGGTAATATTCCTTCTACAGGATGCCCTTCTAATTCCCTTTAATTCTAGGGCATCCCTGAGTTACTTCAAATTTATCCTGTAACTAAGCTTGTTTGAACAGTTGTTTACATGTTGCTTCCCCACTAAGAATGAGTTCCTTAGGGACAGCAACAGTCTATTTCACTCACTGACAAAAAGGTAGACGGTACCAATCTATTATATTTGAAGCTCTCCATAACTCAGAATTTCCCCTAGAAGCATCATTAAAGAAAATGTAAAAACAATCTTGTGCTCAAGGGTAAACAAAAAAAGGCGGGGGGGGGGGGGGAAGAGCAGGTTTTGTTAAACCTACGGGTTCTACTGATTATCTCATTTAAAAAGTAATTACACCTGTTAAATAAGAATATTTATTGACTACATCAATCAGAACTGAAAGTAAAAAGGGCCTTTACACCTCCCTGAATCAATCAAAGTCACTGCATGAGAGACTTGGTTATGTGTTGACGAACTTGTATAAAAAAGAATCTCTCAATCAGATAAAGATTACAGAGGTCTGGAAGTAGATAGGAGGGAGTAGGGAATAAACAGAAATGAAACAGAAAAAACATTAGTTTTTTTGTGAAAGTAGAAAGGAGAAAGAGAAGGTAGAATTGAGCTATAACAGAGAAAAGTATTATCAAAGAAGGCTCTACAGGAGTCTTGGATAAGAAAACATTGGTTGATGCCACCAGCTGTATCTACCTCAAGGACTGAAAGAAGTTCCAAGACAATGTCGGTTCTTTGCCTAACTTTCTCCACTGCTGTCTGTCTATTAACAGATGCTACAACATAATCTGCTGCTTTATTACCCAAAAGTTTATAGTAACCTCAACCAAAGACTGCAACAGAAATAAATGTAAATTAAGGGAGAGAAACAAACCTCCACCTAAATTAGTATTATTTCCCTAACTGAACGTCTGAAGTTTTGTAACTGTATTTACATCTTACTGTCTAAAATAAACTTCCTGAAGACATAGAGAAGGAAGCCTGGCAGACCATTATACTGCCTCTTACACTTAAAAACAACAAATATTTTAATTATACTGCAACAGTATTAGTATAATGAGTATGCCTAGTCAGTAAAGTACTAGGAAAAACTAAAATCCTCCTTATTCTCCTGAACATGGAATAAATTCCTGAACAAGGTAAATTCTTTGATGAAGTATGAATCCTCTTGTCCTGGGCTCAACCAAAAAATACAAAGACTCAGATCTAAGTCAATAAATAGTCAAGACACTTCCACTTCCTCTCTATATTAAGCCTCTGCCTTTCACTTGGGACTTACACAGTCCTCCAGGCTTATAGTGCTACCATAGATAAGTCCCTCTCATGATAGGCTAGAGCATGGGTTGCTAGGGAACCAAATAACACTCTCTTCCACTTCCCATAAACCTATACAGTGCTTCAAATGTATAGTGATAACACAGGGCTGAGGGCCCCCAGAGAGGATTAAGAATTTAGGGTTTTCCCATATGTACAAAAACATTTATAGCAGTTCTTTTTGTGGTGGCAAAGAATTGGAAATCAAGGGGATTCGGAAATCAACTGGGGAATTGGCTGAACAAGTTGTGGTATATGAATGGAATGGAATGGTACTGTGCTATAAGAAATGAAGAGCAGACAGACTTCATAATAACACAGAAAGACTTATAAACTGATGCTGAGTGAGGAGAGCACAATCAGGAGAACATTGTACACAGTTACAGACACATCGTATATGTGATGACTGGGCTCCTCTCAGCAATGCAATGCAACGCAATAAGACAAGTCCAAA
>CM053593.1:196319594-196342774 GCA_028646575.1 Pseudocheirus occidentalis | reverse complement strand
AACAGTTTTTAAGGTTCTGATTACACAGTATAGTGAACACTCCATTTATTCCATTACAAATCAAGGGAAACATTCACAACAAATCACAATATAATATTCACAACATAACATCTTATCACAGAAAATCACAATATAGTGTTCACAACAGCTTAACATTAGAATGGCCACATAGTTTTCACCAAAGTGGCCACAGTATTTAGAACAAAGAACAAAAGAATAATCACCTGGTTTCCCTAAGGGGGAAACTCTCCTTACTTAATCATTCATTTATTTTACAAGTCGGCCTTCCACTCACAGGGCAATCATAAGTTAATTTAATGAGTCATTTATCTAGATTCACAAGTACTAAGTATCGTTAATCACAAAATACAATCATTAGAAAATTACATAAGCCCTCCACCCTAGGTGTCTACTAAACTTCAATTTCATCACAGCATTCAATATCAGAGAGGCCTTTTCTTCATCTTGACTCGGGGCGGTTTCTCAGATTCCCTGTATCTCCTTCCATGTTCCCAGTTTCTACATGAATCCATCAAACAGTCACCTGGATTCAGAGGCAGACAGCTCCCAGGTTCTCATCCAGTCCTCCAGGCAGTTCTTGTTACACACTGAAGTTCACAGGATCCAGCACATCTCAGAACCTTCACCACTTCTGTTGCTGGGAATGCAAGGATGAACCAAGCCACAAACAAAGAAAGTCTTATCCTGGTCATGCTTCTTCAGTCCTCCAGCAGTTCAGCTGGCCCTAGGATTCAGCCTTCCAGGAGTCAGCAGCCACTTTGGCCTTCCAGGAGGCAACAGTCACTTCTACCTTTACCAAATTCCGGTCTCATAGAAAACTCCAACTCAGTTCTCAGTCCAGTAGCAGCCCAGTTCCCAGATGCTAGAACAATTCTGCTTCTTCCACCAGGAGTAAAAATTCTTGATTCTGTCTGTCTGTCCTCTGGAGCTCTTCTTAAATACATACATACACACACACACACACACACACACACACTGGCTTCCTGGCTCAGCCAACCCCTTCCTGTTATGTCAGCAATAGTAGACAGAGCCCTTAGTTACTAAGAGCTAAGTATCTGCTAAATTAATTACCATTATGAGATTGAAGCAAACTACTTGCTCTCTTTTGCTTTGCTTTGTTCCTTCTTTCTTGTTGTTCATTCCATTGGTTATGTTTCTCTTTATAATTTGACTAATGTTTAATGTGAAGATATCTGTAGAACCTATATTGGACTGCACACCGCCAAAGGGATTGTGGAACTGAATGTTGTAAACTAAAAGTAAACAAATAAATAAATGGCTTATTTTTAACTTATGGTCTTTCCCATGTATCTTCACAATCTATATAACTCACAATTTAATGAAAGTCCACATTTGTCCTGCCTGTCATGATTTTATTCCCTTTGCTCATTTCTGGTTGCCACAGCTTCTGATCAGCTTGTTCAAGTGACTCTCCAATACAAATAACAAGTCAATTAAATAATATTTTTCCTTTCTCTATTATATGATCCACATCTTAGTCCATTATCTAAGTATAGCATGATTGTGGTGGAATGGGAATGGGAATTTGAAGATCTTCCCTCCCCCTTAATAGAACTAAAGGAATTTGAAGATCTTCCCTGTCCCTTAATAGGTAAAATGTATCACTAGGAACCTGTGGTGGGAAGAGTTTGCTGAACAGGTGGAACAGAACCTAGAGCAAGATGGGAGTCAGAGCAGTTAGAAAAGAGAAAAGAGGACACAGGCAAGGAGACAGCTAGGCTTGTGAGTGTTTGTTTCTGGCTTTGGGATGGTATTACCCTCTGCAGTGTTATTGTGTACAGATTTCTTTCTTCCTGTGATAGATCTGGTTTTCTGGTGTTAGGATTTGGCTTTCTGATGTCTGAATAAATGTTTCTGCTTCTGTCTTCTCTATGGAAAGTCTGTTATATTTTGAAATTCGTAACTATATTGGCATGTTCATAGTCATTATCAGTGCTGTGGATATTGTCTTGGCAATGCATCATGAACAGTATCACAAGGAAACACATTTCTATTTGTAGAAAGAAGGGCTTTAAAGGAAGAAATGAATATTCCAGGATGGAAGGATTTACCTTATTCCTCTCTTGAAAGGGAATGGGGTAAAAGCAACAGACTCTGTGAAAACTGGGAAACAAGGCTACAGAAGGGAGAACATAGAAATTTAGAAAGACATTTGCAAGGAAAACCAATACCAATAAAAAAGTGGGTAGAAGAGGCTGGATTTTACCGTAAAAGCAGAGTGTAGAAGAAGCTAGGTTTTAGTAACAGGCTACCATAAAAGCAAACGCAAACTGCTGCAGAAGAAAGCTCAGATGGAAAGCTAACCTAAGTTAGCTGATTTGCATGAGAAATTTTCTGTTACAACATTTGGGATCTCCAGAAGAGCTAGCTGGGGGTCTCAGGTGGTAGAAGAACCAATTACTGTTCAGGAAATGGCTGATTTGCATGAGAATCTTTCTGTTCATTCAGCTAGAAAGAAGCAGAAAAACTAGCAAAAGGAATATGCATGCAGCCCTTGCACAGACTGGGTCTAGTTGCTCCAACACCTGCTAAGAGAACACATGGGAGGAAAATGAACCAATGTTAGATGAGGCTTCTCAGGCGGAATTTTGTTCCGTAGTGAGAAGAAAACAGGAGAACCAGGGGGGAAACGCAGTCTTCAGCAAGATAATTGTGGGATTTTACTCAGCAGGAGGTCACTGACATTAAGTCAATTCACCCGAAGAATGAGGGAATCGTTAGTGTCTTGGATAGAGAGAATCAGTGATGAATGGCTCAAAGGAGTATCCACAGATAACATGGAATGCTTGGAATTTATTGGTATTAGTCAGAATCATTTTGAAAAGCAAGCTTTTAGGACTGATCATATGTTAGGAGGTAACAATATGACCAATCTGTTAGCTTCAGCAGCAGATGGATGCAACAGGTAATATGCTACTGACTCTAGGTGGGCTAGTGGTTCATAGAACTGGGAGGGGCTGAAATCTCATCCAGACAAATTAAACTAACAATGTAAATTGGACAATTATCTAAGAAAGAATATACTGTGGTTACTGTACCCATTCCAGAATACTGGTATAGATATACTGAGAGGTATGACTCTGAATTTACCTGAAGGAAGATATCAGTTGACTCTCTACATAGACGAGAGAAACAAAACATTTATTCAGACACCAGAAATCCAACTCACAACACCAGAAAACTGAATCCATTATAGCAAGAAAGAAATCTGTACACAGTAACACTGCAGAGGGTAATATCATCCCAAAAGAAAACCAAAGAAAGCCAAAATGTACTCTCAGGATTTTCTAGGAAACTCCCTTCATCTGGAGTTCAATATACCCTTTTTGGAAAGCAGTTGTTAGAAGCATATTAGGCTTTGGTAGACACTGATCAACTGACTCTGGGCCATGAAGTGATATTAAGGAAGATAGGAATTAATACAGTTTTAGTGGGGAAAATAAAAACGGACCCAATCACTTTACCTGAACCTTCTGAAGTAATTACTTTAAAGCAGTATCATGTGCTAAGTGGGCAAGATGAAATTACCAATACTATAAAAGAATATGTTGCAGCAGGAGTGTTAGTCCCTACAACCCCTAAATGGAAAAATCCTATCTGACCGGTATGAAAGTCATATGGGAAATGGAAAATGGAAGTGGATTACAGACAACTGAATAAGATGACTCCTCCTTTGTATGCTTACTGTTCCAGACACCATTACCTTAATAAAAAGGATCCAGAAATATAATGGAATTTGGTAAGCACTTATTGATATATATGACCAATGTTTTCTTCATCATGCCAACAGACTCTAAACAATGGGACCAATTTGCTTTCACTCGGCAGGGCAGACAATATACTTTTACCTGCTTGCCAGAAGGATATCTACATAGACCCACTATTTGTCAAAGGATTGTGGCTGAACATTTAGATGAATTAGAGCTATCTGGTGTGCAGCTTACCCACTACATAGATGATACTGTGATACAAGGAAAATATATAAAAGAAGTGGAGAAGAGTTTGATGCTTTTAACTGAGCAAATGAAAAGCAAAGGGTGGGAAATTAATTTCATAAAGATTCAAGGGCCAGCTCAAAGTGTAAAAGTTTTAGGTATACAATGGGATAAGGGGCTGTGGGAGATTCTCCCACAAGCCTGACAAAGATTGAGGATTTTCCTATCCCCACCAATAAGAAAGAGGTTCAAAAGTTTATAGTATTATTTGGATATGGGAGGCACCACATTCCACATCTGGGTCAGATTTTGAAACACTTATATAAAGTTACTAGGAAGAAATATGTATTTGACTGGAGACTTGAGCATAGTAAAGTTTTGAAGAAGCCAAGGCTGCTATACAATTGGCTCTAGTTATATGGCTTATGTACAATGACCCAGTGGAATTACAAGTGACTGTATAGGATGAATATGAAAACTGGAGTTTATGGCAAAAACAAGAAAGCCAAAATGTACTCTTAGGATTTTCTAGGAAATTCCTTTTTTCTGGAGTTCAATATACCCCTTTTGAAAAGCAGTTGTTAGCTGCATATTGGGCTTTGGTGGACACTGAACAACTGACTCTGGGCCATGAAGTGATATTAAGGCCTGGAATCCTGATTATGACCTAGGTAATAAGTACCCCAGCTTCTCACAGAATTGGACATGCACAAGAGGCTACCAAAATTAAATGGAAATGGTATACTCAAAATAGACATAAACAGGCAAAAGTGAAATTTCAACTCTACATGAATCTATAGCAAACACAGATACTGAGGGAAATTATACATATCCTGAACTAAAGCAACAGCTGGTACAGTCCTTGGTAAAATGGAAGAAGGATATGATAGATTAAGTGAAGAACAAAAAAAACATGCATGGCTTACTGATGGAACAGTAAAATATTTGGACCATAAAAGACACTGGGAAGTGGTAGCCTCTAACCCATGTACCAGGTGGACTCTGGAAAGCATTAGGACAAGTGGAAGTAGTCAATATGTTGAAATTATGGCTGTACATTAAGCCATTAAAATAGAACAAAGAAGACAGTATTATATGTTTACTGATTCATGGGCAGTAGTTAATGGGTTAGCTACATTGATGTCCATGTGGAAAAATCAAAATTGGTAAATTCATGGCAAATGAGTCTGGGGCAAAGAATTGTGAGAAGATATACAGGACACATCTTTAGTTACTAATTTCTGAGTTTTTCATGTAGATGCTTACACAGCTCTCACTTTGCCAGAACATGCATTGGCACATGCTGATAGACTAGGAAAGATTCCTATTCAACATACTGTCCCTGCTCTGACACCAATTGATGATCTAGTACTAGCAAAATGAGTCCATCAAATGGCTGGCCATTTAGAGGTCCAGGCCACACTGGTGAGCACAAGATCAAGAATATTAGTATCTCATATTCACTGTTAAAACATGTAGCAAAGGAATATTATATATGTCAGCTCAAAAAGGCACAAACTGGAGAGATAGCAACAGGAAAAGTCCTAGCCCAAATGTGGCAAACAAATTATATTGATCCCCTACCCCAAGATAAAGGATGCAAATTTATATATGTAGTTGTATTGACACCTATTCAGGTGTACTAGTGGTTTCTCTTTAAAAGAATGCGACCTGGGGCAGCTAGGTGGCACAGTGGCCACTATGGCCAGCAATGGCCCCTGAGTCAGGAAGACCTGAGTTCAAAATCAGCCTGATAATTGACACATTTACTAAATGTGTGACCTAGGGCAAGTCACTTAACCCCAACTGCCTTGCCTTTCCCCCCCTCCAAAAAAAACAACAATGCAAACCAGAAAAATACCTGCAAAACTCTAGATCTCATAAGTCTATATTATGGAACCCCAATGCAGATTCAAAGTGACAATGAGTACATTTCAAAGGTAATGAAATGAAGAGATACTGTATATTTAAAAATATAGAATGGATATATTATATTCCATATTATCCACAAGCATCTGGGATAACTGAAAGAATTAATGGATTACTGAAAAGTTAAGGAAGTTAAGTTCTAATAATTCATAACAACATTGGAAAGATAATTTGTTCACTGCTTTACATAATTGGAATAACAGACCACTGGGATAAAGTACACCTCAAGCAAGAATAATGATGCCAAATCTGCACATTAGAAAACAACAAACAGGGGCAGCTAGGTGGCGCAGTGAATAGAGCACCAGCCCTGGAGTCAGGAGAACCTGAGTTCAAATGCGGCCTCAGACACTTAACACAAAAACTAGCTGTGTGACCTTGGGCAAATCACTTAACCCCAACTACCCTCCAAAAAGCAAAAAAAAAAACAGAAAAGATCCCAAAGACTGAGTATAGGACTGTGAGGCCAGATGTCTCAGCACCGTATCTAGGAACAACTGAATGGGCAGAATTTGATTTACATTGTGGACTTTTGGTTGAATAGAAATGAAGTAAGAAAAATCTCCACTGGAGTACGTATGAGAATACGTAAAAATCATTCTGCATAAATGTTACCTAAATCAGGATTAAACTCAAGGATTACATGTATTGCCTGGAGTAACAGATCCTAATTATCAAGGAGAAACTATCATGACATTCCAAAATTTAGGTGAAGAACCCATATAGTTTTGTAAAAACAATAGAATAGGTCAAGTGATTATTTTTCCTTTTGAAACAATACCCTTTATGAAAACTGACCCTCCTTCTGAAATAACTACCAGAGGAACTGAAGGATTTGGTTCTACTGATAAAATAAAATAAGTAGCTAAAGTACTGGCAAAACGGAAGCCAGATGAGGTTCCAAAGGCTGTGGAGATTATAACACAAGGGAAAGATAATACTGTAACTGTTGTTTATTCAGGAGAAGATGATTACTAAATTGTACCCTTAACTTCTATATTCTACTGTGACTGAAGTTATAATCATGAGTTCCCAGACTCCAGAAGTAGAGCTGACCCTATATCTACCCTGTTTCTGGTAACTGTCTCCTTGTCTCTTTTTGTCTTTTTGCCTGTTAAACTTGTTTGCTAGATTTGTTTCCTGCAAGTTTAATACCCTCCACCTGCAGATTCCTGATCACTGAACCCAGATGTCACCCCCTATCCACAACTCTGATGTGTCACCCATGGACCTGGAGTCAACCAATCTCCAAATGCCAGCTAAAGAACTGACCTCTCGAATGAGACTTCTTGGGTAATGGACAGTTCTACCTCCAATTTCAGCAGGAAGTGGCTATGGAAGAAGAGACCTTTACCCTTTACTCCCAAGATTTTGGGCCCTATTTGTTGAAGGGTGGAATGATGGGGTCCTTGTGCTCAAGCCCTAACTTCATATATTGTTTTATGTGCTTATTTTGTGCTATCCCTGCAAAGTTCTGTTGACACCAGTTACCCCTAAACTCCCATTGACCTATGTAATAAAATGTATTGTTAATGTATTTTTTACTATGTAAGGGACATGAAAGATCTTAGGGCCAAATGTAATAGTAATGAGATTCTGAAGATCTTCCCTGTCCCTTAATAGGTCAAATATAATTACATGGATGGAGCCTGTGGTGGGAGAAGTTTGTTGAACAGGTGGAAGAAGAGCCCAGAGAAAGCTGGGAGTCAGAGAAATTAGAACAGAAAAGAGAGGATGCAGGCAAGGAGACAGATAGGCTTGTGAGTATTTGTGGGAAGGAATGGGCTGGCACTGCCGTCTGAAGTGTTATTGTGTACAGATTTCTTTGTTGCTATGATAAATTTAGTTTCCTGGTGTTGGGATTTGGCATTCTGTTGTCAGAATAAATGTTTTGCTTTTGTATTCTATATGGAGTCTGTTATAACTTGTGTGATTCAGAACTATGTCTGCATATTAATAGTTGCCATCAGTGCTGTGAATATTGCCTTGGCAATACATGGAGCTATATCATTTTACATCATCTTGTTTTCATGTTATTTTACATTATAATTAGGATGAGTGGAATGATACCTAAATGCATTCAAATTCAAAGAACTGCTACAGGCCAATTACATAAGGTAATGCCAACATGCAATGCACTCAGTTTAGAAAGTAGAGGGCATGCACCTAAGTTGAGACTTGAGGTAAAGAATTTTAACAAAGAAAGGTGTATGTATCTAGGGGAAAGAGAAGAATGGGCACAGAATTCATGGGTTCTATTTGCATGAACAAAGACAGGAAAGGAATACAAATGATACTTACTGGGGTGAAGAGACTAGAAGAACAGTGACTTCTGAAAATGAGAAGAGACTTATGATAGTCTTATAACCCCTTGATATACATCAAGTATATCAAGTATATACATCAAGGTATACATCAAGGAAAACAGCTTTAAGTATCTGACTGGCCTTGAGTAAACAATCCCCAGGCTGAAAGCTATTAGAGTTTGGACTCTGGAAGAAGGGACAAAGAATAACCAAATACAGGAAAGAGCCTATAGAATGAACTTTGCTAAATAGACTAAGCTTTATGCGGGTAACCAAAAGAACTAGGTTTGTCAAAAAGGTCTTGTTATCATTTCTGGATTCTCCTTTATTAGAAATAGAAAAACCCAGAGTCCTTGGCAAAGCATCCATGATACAATAAAGCCTAGTTGCTTTTTTTTTTTTTTTTTAAGATTTTAGGGGACACAAAAAGACCATTAAATTGGAAGTGGTACTGTCCTACAAAAGAACCCTCTGGTATTTGCAGAGCAGTGCATATAGGCATATAAGCATGCTCCAAATGAATAGAAGAACATTACGTCCCTTTATAAGTAGCAAAGTAGTAATGAGGAAGGAAAAGAGATGCATTATAGTGGCTCCTTTCCCCTACATGGATGAGTATGTGAGAAAATATGGGAATTTTACACAAGGAACTTCTGGCAACTTCCATTGTAAGTGGAGTTTTATACCACAAAACCTTTAAGTGTTCATACTCTCCTTGGTATAGGAGGAAAGAATGGGGAAGGTGAGAGAGTAAAAGACATTTTAACTACAGTGGCTCCACCCCACTTCTGGTCAAAGTATGTTTTGTATTTTTTTCCTCCCTTTTTAACTCCTTGGCCCCCTTTATTTTGTGGACTGACTCAGGGGTTTGTGCTGGGTGCGAAAGGGAAAAACTGTCCTAACAATACATTTTAAAGTTTAATCTGCATTACTGACATTTTCTCCATTACTTTCTTAAGTCTAGACAATCAACAAAATAACAAATAAAGCCATGATTTCTAGTGTTGGTCAGTTTCTGATTTCCAAGATGTAAATATTCACACCAAAATTTTAACAATGAGCTCTGTGAGCCAGTTCTAGCTAACTCCAGAACACTCCTAAACTGACCAATGTCACAATCAGGAAATGAAGGAGGTAGTATCATTGCTTCAAAATAGAGTGAAAGAACCAAGCACATCTTACAGGATAAGGAAAAAGAGATAACACTGGCACTGATCTCTGAACCACAGGAAAACAAGAATAAAGTTTTTTTTTAAGTACCAGTAAGAGGTAATAATTTACTTGTACCCCTTGCCCAAAGATAGAGTGGTTTTCTACTTATAACTTTCCTATTTCCAATTCTTGTTTACCTAATCATTTGACCAAAACGAAAGTAACTTCATGAAGGTATATTCACGTTTTGCTGTACTGCATCTTTGGAGCCATACTAAGGAATGGCAGTGTGCAGCCTATTTACAGATAGCGCTATATACTATAAATGAGTCTGCATCAATCTTCTGAAATCATATGGAAAAAGAAGTTGAACACTAATGACACATAAAACACTTCACTTTCAAAGAATGCTTCCTTCCTCATTTACTGTAATAATTTTTTCTAGAGCTAAGATCTCATCATTTTTTCTTCAGAATGCCCAATACAGAAAACCATTCTATTGTTGCAGGTCTACAACTTGCCTATAAATTACAGAGTCAAAAAATAACTCAAAGCATTGGAAAGCTAAATGACTTACCAAACGTTACAAAGCTAATATATATCAAATGCAGAACTTGAACTCTGTAATTCCAAATTCAAAGTCCAACCTTTCACATTACGTTGATTCCCTCTGACTACAATAACTTAAAGGAAACAAAAGGAAAGAAACACACATTTCTGTTTTCTAATTTGACAACAACGCTGGGAGGCAGGTACTATTATCATCATCATTTTACAGATGAGAAAATTGAGGCAGACAGAGGTTAAGTGGCTTACCCAGGGTCACAAATCTATTAAGTATCTGAGGCTAGAATCTGAATTCAGGTCTTCCAGGCTCAGCATCCTATCCACTGCACCACATAACTGCCTCAAAAACTATATCAAATCCTTCTGAATATGGCTTAAAATTAATAATGAGGAATGCAGCCATTCAGTTTCATTTCATCTAGCTATCAGGGCAACTCAAAAAATAGGATGCTGTGGCTAGCTCGATTCAGAACAGAACCTCCAATGGTTTGAAAGACTATCTAAACTGCTGCAAACAGCCGTCAACTAGCTAACAAAAAAATCAAAGGACAGTGAAACAGTGATAACATTATGAAGTACACAGAAGAAATTAAGAGTAGGATGTAAACTAGACAGAATACTGGAACTATAACTCATCTGAGCTATACTCCTGTGTTTATGCATTTCTATTTTGCTGTCTCACATCTTTGGTTCTCTTTCTTTCTCTAATTTACTCTCTCTTCTTTCAAATTCTTCTTTCCTCATTTACTCTGTTTCTAAACTAAATAATTTAAAGCTTATCTGTTATGTTCACTAGCACCTGATATTCACTGTTACCAATTAAGGTGAAATTTTTCTATCTATCAAAAAACTTATCAAGTTGCTTTTTAGTTACATATGGATATTAATTATTTTACTAATTTATTTTTTTAAAGGATTTCTCATACTTCTGTTTAAAAAAAAAGTCAAAGGTTAGCAAATGAAAAATGACCCACACATGATGTCACTGTGGGAATGGACTGTTATCTTGTAATTTCTTTTCCTAGATACAGTAAAGAAATAAGATACTTGTCTTTTTTCCTACCTCTTTGGTAACTCACAAGTGAGAAGATTAAAATTAATCTTGTATCATTTTCTTCATCTTATTTATAAATAATTGATTTTGCCCTTTAACTACTTTTGTCCTATAACTGCTTAAGTTGTGGTTCTCTGTCTCTGAACTTATTTCAGAGTTCAGGGGGCCTATGACAGGTTAAATTTTAAAATCCATCTATACTTAACTCAAAGAATTCTGCTAACTTTGGGAAATGTGTGTGAACAGAAAGGGACAGGGCCCAATTATCTTTACCAAGTTTTCCTTCAAGATGTCTGACTTGGTGTCCAGAAGTGGGCCACTATTCAACACTGGACTCAAAGAATGAGTACTTTTTAGACTCATGAGAGAAGAAGGGGGATAGTTACTATCTCCCACCCAAACTTCCAACTAATCATGGTATTCCCTATGCCTCAGCATTACAACCAATCATGCTGCCCTTAGTTCCATGATGTCCTGTTCTGTTCTTTGTCCTGTATTCCCCAAAACCTACATAAGGGGAACTATTCTTTTGCTTGGGGTACTTGGCATTAATGAAGGCAAGCCAATGACCTATTTACAGACAGGTAACATGCCCCCTGCTAATAAATCTTATTTTGCTCAGACATCTATCTCAGTTTACTCATTTGTTAAATTAAATCATGACACAGGATAAAACTAGGAAAGAGAAATGAAAGCACCTTGAAAAGTAAAAGTTTTATACAATGTAAAAAATTATTAAATGTATAACTACTGTACCTTTATTAGGTGGATATTTTGGCTTTTTTCCACCACCAACTAATGCTAAATAGTTGCAACGAAACAACATTTCCACATGGCCAACTCCTCCTTCAAGGAATTCTGAAAAGAATTAAAAATAAAAAGTTAAAATACATCATACTCGATGCTTCAGTTTAACAGACAAACACATGCAATGTCCATTACTGCATTTTTATCCTTAAAAAAAAAAAAGAGACACTAGGATTACCAGGGCAGGAAGTTATGAGAAGGACCAAAATTTTGATATTTACTATATCAATGCTCTTTAGCATTAACATAATAAATAAAAATGCAAATAATAGGAAACATAACTCACATCATAAGTTTGGTTAGTCTTCATAAAAAATTTCTATTTAGGTGACATATTAGGAGCAATACCTAATTATCTGAGAATATCCTAGAAAAGCACATCTTCAAAATTCAAAATTACTAATTAACTGTATGAAAAGGAAAAATTAAGAAAATTTCCATATGAACTACAAGATTAAAAAGGTTATCTATGATTTTTTGGCAACCGTGTGAAAAATGAATTGAGGAGGGGAGAGGTTAAAGAGGTGGGGAGAGAGCAGTTAGAAGATACTAGTTCTGATGAGAGGTAGTTGTTGTCCTTTGTTCTAGAAGAAGACCAAAACGACATCAAAAAGCTAGAATCAAGTTACAGTGCCTAATAGACAACTATGCCTAATCAAACCAATGCAAGCTCAGAAACTCTACCACAGGTCATGCACAAATAGTTCATGTGAGCATTTGGGGTGGATTCTCTAAAATTGTGCATCTCGTGTTTCTTTTGAGCTACTTCAATTCTGCTTTGCTCATAGAACACGGCACCTTCTATGATACGGCTGTCCTGTGCCGGTGCCTCCCATGTCACACAATCAATTCCAAAGTTCTTAAGAAAGACCTTAAAAAGAGAAAAGGACCCATGTGCACAAAAATATATATAGCAGTACTTTTTGTGGTGGCCAAGAACTGGAACTTGAGGGGATGTGCATCAACTGGGGAATGGCTGAACAAGCTGTGGTGTATGAATGTAATGGGATATTATTGTTCCATAGGAAATAATGAGCAGACAGACTTGAGAAAAACCTGGAAAGACTTACATGAACTGATGTAAAGTAAGGAGAACCTGGAGAACATTGTACACAGTAACAGCAACAATGTGCAATGACTTACTTTGATAGAATTAGCTCTTCTCAGCAATGCAATGATCTAAGACAATTCCAAAATACTCATGACAGAAAACGTTATCCACATCCAGAGAAAGAATTATCAAAGCATATTATTTTTTCTTTGTTTTTCTCTCATGTTTTTTTCCTTTCACTCTGATTCTTCTTTCACAATATGACTAATGTGGAAATATACTTAATATGATTGTATATTTATAGACTATATCAGACTGCATGCTGTCTTGGGAAGGGGAAGGGAAGAAAGGTAAAAAAATTTAGTACTCAAAATCTTATAAAAGTGAATGTTGAAAACTAAATAATTCATTCATTTTAAAAAGAGAGAAACCTTGAGTGTCTTTGTATCACTTTTTCTGACCACTATGTGAGTTCTCTGTAAAATAGTCTTTTTGGCAAGCATACATTTAGCATTCAAACAACATTACCAGCTCATCAGAGTTGAGCTCTCTGCAGCATAGTTTGAATGCTTGGCTGTTTAGTTCAAAGACCTCATATTATTCTGCCAGGTGATCTTCAGAATCTTCCTAATACAATTCAGGGTTTAAATCAGATCTGCACAACTTGTAAACTTCCTCAGGTCACAGGTAGGTCAGAGACAGACTGACCATGGTTGACTGCTGTGGGTTATGTGACAAACCAGAGAGTGTGCAACAACCCTACATTTTTTCAAAGGCCTGATTTAAATGAACTAGGGCAATTGTGGTGCTAGTAGAAAAAATGCTGACAAATTCAAGAGATTACCTCATAAATAAGTTACGGGTTATTTCAGGAATGATTTTAAAAACAATTTTTACTCTTACTATCATTTATCTACTGTGTGCAGAAAACATGACTAGATAAATCTAACAACTTAATTCATTTAATCTGTCAAATATAAAAACAAAGAACCAATAATTCCCAAGGAACCAAAATACTTAAAAGAGACAGAGAGAGGAAGAAATTAAGTTAGGACTTTCTTTGCAGAAGAGAAATATATCATAAAAAGATAACTGGTACCAACATCAAAAGAACTAAATTTGAGTCCTGGATCTAACACTTCTTTCTCAATTTCCTCATGTGCTTAATATAGGAATATTTATATCACCCATCTCAGTGCTGTCAGCACAACATAAACATGAATATAAACACAAGCACAATAAACTACCTTAGTGATTGTGATTTTTTAACTTCATGAGGCTAAGTTCCACATTCAAAACCCATACTCACTCGTACATTAATATAAATATTGCTTTGAAGTTATTCATAAGAATTTTCTTCCATCCATACATAATTTAGTCAAAATAATAATAAAGTAGAACAAAGTACTACAATAAAGTTATCTACCTTTTCATAATATTCAACTCCCTTTTCCAATGAAAGATGTCAAATCCCTCACCGTTAACCATACCCAACAGGATTTTCCAATAATATCTATCAAAAACCTCACTGAAATATGATGAGAGAACCTGGTCTCAAGAGCTGAGACAGAACAAGTTTTGAGAGGTTCTACCAAGCTTGAAAGACATCAAGAATATCCAAACAATGGAATGTCTGATACACAAGGAACAGCCTGGTTATAACTGAAATGGTTCACAACCACATAAGTGGTCCACCAGTTGCTAATTCTTTGGTCAAATAATATGTGAGATATACACAAAAGCTCCATTAGTCTCAAGTATCCTCTTTCTATTTCCAAGATGACATTAGAAGAGTGACAGAAAAGGGGGCAAAAGGTACTAAAAAGGACACGTTTTAGAATACCAAATATTAACTTTAAATGTCGAACCTTGGTCAAACTAAGATGATTATTTACTTCTAAAGAAACTGAACTTTATCCATATAGGAATTTCTGCTATTTAAATAAAATCAGAAGACAAAGAGAGAGCTAGGTAGATAGAGTGCCAGTCTTTATGTCAGAAAGACTTATCCTCATGAGTTCAAATCTGAACTCAAACCCTTATTAGCTGTGGGACCATGGACAAATCACTTAACCTTATTTGCCTCAGTTCCTCATCTATAAAATAAGCTGGAGAAGGAAATGGAAAATTATTCCAGTGTCTTTTCTAAGAAAACCACAAATGGAGTCAAGAGAATCAGGCATGATTGAAAACAACTGAACAAAAAATGATAAAGTACTTGCACCTAAAGACTGCTCAAAGGGTCCACAGCAAGCTCAAAATGCTACTCCAAGGGGTGAATATATGAGAAGGTAAAGCTGTAACAGGATATACTTCCAGGCATTATTTCTGGCATGTTTGACTAAAAGTGGGTTTCATTATATGTCCAAAGTTAACAAATATATTTCATGAGGATTCTGGGAAAATGGTAGAGTAAGTCAGAAAATTCCATGCTCTCCAGATTTCCTCCACAAACAAGACAAAACAATGCCTCAGGGTGAATGTAGAGGTGCAAAAATTAATAAGAGCTGGGGTGGGGTCCACCTGGGACAACTGGAGAAGGCCCTGGGAAAGAGGTATGGCCCAAGTGAAGTACAAACACCTCCAAGCCCTCTCTGCTAAAACAACAACCAATCCTGAGAGTAGCTGGGTTGGGAAGCAACCTCAATCTCTGCCACAGGAACTTTTACCTCACAGACAGTGTGGTGGTTAGGCATCTGTGTAAGGCAAGACTGAAGCACCCTCTGCTGTTGAGGGACTCCAAGCCCAGCAGTGCTGACTAAAATGTAGTTCAGGGATCCGGCTGACTGCCTGAAGGAGCCAGCACATGTCCCGTGAGTATGTTGGAGAGGAGCATGGTACAGAGAATGTAGTAGCAAGGAAGCAGGTACACTGCTAGCTGAGGGCACTTACAAGAGAGCTGAGTCTCTAGTTTTGGTTCCAGAACAGAGGGGAGAGGTAAAGGTGGCAGTTGAAGGGTCCACAGCAAGCAAGAACATTTGCAAACACAGTGTGGCCGAGGACCCTAGCAATAACTTTAGAGTGTTGCGACTGGAATCCCAACCTCAGAATATAACAGTAAAGAGGACCTGAAGACTACAGCACCATTCCTCAGAACCCAGGAATAGACCTGATTATAATAAGAAGCTGCTAAAAATAATATAAAACAAAATAAAAATGAATAAGCAATGGAGAAAGAACCAACCATAGACTGCACCTACAGGGATAGAGAAGATATGGGTGCACATCTTCAGAGGAAGATAAGAAAAAAAGCTACTCCAACCCAAAGAACAATGTCAAATGGTCACAAACCCAAAACAAGTTCTTAGAAGAACTTAAAAAGGACTTCAAAAATCAGAGAGATCAAGGAAAAACTAGGGAACAAATAAAAATAAGAGCAACCCAAGAAAATTGTGAAAAGAAAGTCAACCAAATGGAAAAAGAGAGCCAAAATCTTAAGGAAGAAAACCGTTCCTTGAAAACTAGAATTGGGCAAGAGGAAATAAATGACATGGTAAGACAACAAGCAATAAAAATCAAACAAATGAAAAAATAGAAGAGAATATGAAACATTTCATTAGAAAAACAACTGATGAGGAGAAAAGATAGGAGAGACTATATAAGAATTACATCAGTTACAATCAAAAAAAGAATCTTGATACATTACAAGAAATAATCAAAGAAAATTTCCCTAAAGTTCTAGAACAAGGGGGTGAAGCAGAAATAGAAAAATCCGGAGGAGCCAAGATAGTGGAGTAGAAACAGGACTTCCACACAGTTCTGGCTTCCACTTCTTCCAAGACATGTAAAAACTGACTCTAAACAAACTTTAGAGCTACAGAACCCACAAAGTGACAGAGAGAAGCAAATCTGCTGAAGGCATCCCAGCAGGAAGGATCTATCACAGTGTGCTGGGAGCCCAGCACAGACCCGACTGAGCCTTGGTTTTAACCTCAGGGCAGCCCCAACCAGCAGTACCTGGAGCAGATTTCACCAGAGTAAATCACTAGCAGCTGTATCCCTTTGCAGACTTCTCTTTTTTTTAGATTATCTATAGCCACTAGGCATTCTTCAACTGTCTTGGAAGTATTTGGTGTGGGAGTTCTGACTGTGTTGTCTTCCTCCCGTTCCATGCTTTGATCCTTTTTGTCCACAAAAAAGGATTCTAGAGTTTTATTGCTCTTCTTATTTTGCTTCCTTTTCCTCATGTTGGCCAGTCAATTAATTGGTTGGTTTTTTTTAGCTTTGTGAAACTCTGCTTCCACGAGGGAAAGCTCTGTTCCAAATTGCTGGGGTTTTCCCAGCTGCCAGAACTATTGGGGGGTGTTGCAGCCTCCCCTAGCTTTGGCTTGCTGTAAGTGCTCCCCAGGACCACCACCCAAGACCACTATCCAGATCCAGGCCACTCAATACAAGAGCACTTAGCCCTGATCAATCAACTCAGCCCCCCTGCAGGATCCACAGGCCAAGGGCTCTGCAGCGCAGTGGGGGCATCCGCAGGTTACAGCAATTTCTGCCCTTCCCTCACTGCTTCCTTGCCCTGGGGGTAGATTGGCCAAACTGCTTTTCCTCCCCCAAATTTAGCTTGAAAGCTTCACTCACTTTCACTGACCTTTAATCCTGGCTTATGCAGATTGCTCCAGGTGCTTTAGATCTTCTCTGAAGTAGACTCACACTGTGGCTTGGGAGGCGCGGTTCCTCCCAGTCGCCCTGGAGCCTGGCCTCATGGTGGTTTCAGGCTGGGCTGGTCTCAGCTCCCAGCCTGCAGGCCTGCGGGGATGAGCCCCTCCTGCCGTGCTACCTTTTTCAGATGACTATTTTTCACACCTTAGTAGACGTGGAGGTGCTGGAGGCTGTAGATCTTCTCTCTTGTAGATTGGCTGTGGCTCAGCTAGGCTCCTTCCTACCGCCCCAGGGCCTGGCCACAGTTTTGGTTTCAGGCTGGGCTGGCCTCGGCTCGCATCCTGTCCGATGATTCCCTTCCGTGAGAGGTGTGTTTTCTGTATTTTTGTGAGTTTGAGAGTCCTAGGATTTGTCCGGCGTCATATTTTTATGGGTGTTTAGGGTGGCTGACTGGGAGCTGTGGGACCTTACTGTTTCTACGCGGCCATCTTGGCTCCGCTCCCAAAGTCTCCCTTTGCAGATTTCTCAATCCACAAATGCCAAAGACAAAGTAAAAGGTCAGTGTGGAACTTTGTTAGAACAGGGGGAGCACGGTCCAGCTGCTACCCCCAGAGCAAAAAGGAAGGGACGCACAGTGGCTGCAGCCACTTCCATGTGGCTGCTCCCAGAGCTCCTGGCCTGCACACTGTAGGGGGACCAAGTGGGTAATCACTCTTGCTTTGACCTTCTTGGATATGAATCGCAGTCTTGGGTGCTGGTCCTGGGGTGTGTGAGCCAGAGCATGTGAGGATTGTGGAGAGGGCACCCATATAATAGTTCTGGCAGGGGCAAAAATCCCAGCAATTTGGGACATAGTTCTCTCCATTCTGGAAGCAGAGTTCAACCATGGCAAAGAACTCAAATGTCAAGTAATTGGCTGCCAATATGAGCAAGCAACAGAAACACAAACAGATGATAGAATCCTTTTCAGGGACAAAAAGGATCAAGGCATGGAGCAGGAGGAAGACATGAAGTCAGAACTCCTGCATCAAAAAGCCTGCAAGAAAAATATTAACTGGTTACAGGCCATGGAGAAGCTCAAGAAGGACTCTGAAAAACAAGTAAGAGGAAGCGGAGGAAAAATTGGGAAGGGAAATGAGAATGATGCAAGAAAATCAGGAAAAGCAAGTCAACAGACTGCTAAAAGAGACCCAAAAATACACTGAAGGAAATAACACCTTAAAAAATAGACAGACTCAAATGGCAAGAGAGGCCCAAAAAGTCAATGAGACAAAGAATGTCTTAAAAAGCTGAATTTGCCAGATGGAAAAGAAATTTCAAAAACTCACTGAAGAGAATGAGGCCTTCAAAATTGGACTGGAGCAACTGGAAGCTAATGACTTTATGTAAACTCAAGATACTATAAAATAGATCCAAAAAAGTGAAAAAAAGAGAAGGCAATGTGAAATGTCTCACCGGAAAAACCACTTACCTAGAAAATAGATCCCAGAGAGATAATTTAAAAATCATTCGTTGGCCTGAAAGCCATGATCAAAAAGAGCCTAGACACCATCTTTCAAGAAATTCTCAAGGAAAATTCCCTGATATTTTAGAACCAGAGGGAAAAATAGAAGTTGGAAGAATTCACTGATCACCTCTTGGAAAAGATCCCAAAAAGAAAACTCCTAGGAATATTATAGCCAAATTCCAGAGTTCCCAAGTCAAAGAGAAAATACTGCAAGCAGGCAGGTAGAAACAATTTGGGTATTGTAGAAACACAATCAAGATAACACAAGACCTAGTGGCTTCTACATTAAGGGACCAAAGGGCTTGGAATGATATTCTGGAGGTCAAAGGAGATAGGACTAAAACCAAGAATCACCTACCAGCAAAACTGAGTATAATGCTACAGGGAAAAATATTCAATGAAACAGAGGACTTTCAAGCATATTCTTGATGAAAAAACCTGAGCTGAACAGAAAATTTTATTTTCAAATACAAGAAGCAAGAGAAATAGGAGAAGTTGAACAGGAAAAAGAAATCATAAGAAACTTATTAAAGTTGTACTTTTTACATTCCTACATGGAAAAATGATCATTGTAACTCATAAGGTAATTCGTGATACAGGGCATTAGCAGTGAGAGGATCAAGAAAGGCTTCATGTAGAAGGTGGTACTTGAGCTGTTTTAAAGAAAAAGATTCTATGAGGCAGAGATGAGGAGGAAATGAATTACAGGTGTGAGAGACAGACCCAAGGGCAAAGAGACCAGAGATGCAGTATAATGTATGAAGGGCAAAAAAAAAAAAAAAATAATGCTAAAAATAATGCTAATGATCTAATCAAGATCACAGACTGCAGAAATGGAAAAAAAAACCAGCTTGAGTCAAGGTTACCTTGTGAAGGAAATCAAAAGCTAAAACAGAAGAGTTTAAATTCTATCCTAAAAGGCCATAAAAGTTGATCACATAGAAGAGTCACATGGTCAGACTGGAGTTTAAGGAAGATCATTTACCAGCAGTGTGGAGGGTGTACTGAAGTAAGGAAAGACTCCCCCAAAAATAAGAGGGGAAAAAACAGGAGTCCACAGCAATAATCTAAGCAAGAGGTGATGATGGCCTTTAGTAAGATGGTAGCCGTGTAAGAGAAAAGATGAGATGCAAAGTAAAAACAGCAAGATCTAGCAACTGATTAGATATATGGGGTTAAAGAGAGAGAACTAAGGAGAAAAACAAGATTATGGAAAAAGTCAAATAATGGTCGTACCTTTGACAAAAATAAAGGATTTTGGAAAGAGGAAGGATTGAAGGAAAAATAATAGGCCCAGTTATGGCTATGTTGAATTTGAGATGTTTTCAAGACATCCTGTTTAAATGCCCAAAAAGCAATTGCAATGCAGTATTAAAGCTCAGGGGGAAACCCTGGGGTGAGATTTATAGATCTGGTAGTCATCTACATAAAGTTGATGCAAGCTGATGAAGTTTATATGTGTAGAAAAAGAAAAATAGGGGGCCTAAGACAGAGCCTTGTGGAACACTCACAGTTAAGGGTTATGAGCTGAATAGTGAAACAACCAAAGACGGAGAAAAGTGGTTAGACAGGTAGAAGAACCAGGAAAGAAAAACCTAAGACAAAAATGCATCCAGGAAGAAAATGGTCAACAGTGTAGATAGATAAAAAAAGGAGACTAACTGAAAAAATGACCATGAAATTTGGCAAATTAAGAGATCACTCATAACTCTGAAGGGTTCAGCTTCAGTTGACTAATGCAATCGGAAGACAGACTACAAAGGGGTTGAAGAGTAAGAGAAAATGTGAAGACAATGAGTGTAGATGACTTTCTAGGAGTCTGGATAAAAAAAGGTAAGTGATGACAATTTGACAGGATAGAGGAGGAAGCTAAAACAGAAGAGTTTAAATTCTATCCTAAAAGGCCATAGAAGTTGGTCACATGGAAGAGTCACATGGTCAGACTGGAGTTTAAGAAAGATCATTTAGCAGCAGTGTGGAGGGCATATTGAAGGAGGGTATCTCCTCCCCAGCAGGAGACAGGAAGAGATTGCAGATTAGAGAAAGGGGTAGGATGATTAAAGTCAAAATAAGGAAAAATTAGGAGGAGATTGGACTAAGGGCATATATAATAGATTAGCTTTGACAAGGAAGGAACCATGCTGTGTTTAGAGACTGGGGAAAAGAGGAAAGAGTGGGAGATGATGTCCAAAGGTTTTGAGAGAAGACGCAAAGGAAATAAATGTCCCATTAAAGTTCATGAAGAGATGTGGAAACAACATTTTCTTTTCAAAAAGACTCCAGGGTATAGACCAACGGTCTGACACTAAATACCAGAATAAAGTCCAAATGGGTACATGATCTTTATATCTATAAAGGGTGATACTATAAACAAATTAGGAGAGCAAGAAATAGTTTATCTGTCAGATTTATGGAGAATGGAGGAAGTTATAACCAAACAAGAGAGAGAACATTATGAAATGCAAAATGCATAATTCTGATTACATGAAACTAAAAAGTTTTTGCACAAACAAAGCCAATGCAACTAAGATTAGGAGGGAAACAGAATGCTGGGAAAGAATTTTTAGAACCAGTGTCTTTGATAAAGGCCTCATTTCTAAAATATATAGAGAACTGAGTCAAATTTACAAGAATTCAAGTCATTCCCCAACTGATAAATGGTCAAAGGATACAGTTTTCAGAGGAAGAAATTGAAGCTACCTACGATTACATGAAAAAAAAAAAAACGCTCTAAATTACTGATTAGAGAGATGCAAATCAAAACAATTCTGAGATACCACACCACACCTATCTGATTGGCTAACATGGCAAAACAGGAAAATGACAAATATTGGGAGATGATGTAGGAATGTTGGAACACTAATTCAATGTTAGTGAAGCTGTGAGTTGATCCAACCATTATGGAGAACAATTTGGAACTATGCCCAAAATGCTATAAAAATATACATACCCTTTTGACCCAGCAAAATCACTTCTAGGGCTTTATCCCAAAGAAATGATAAAAATGGGAAAAGGAACCACATGTACAAAAATATTTATAGCAGCTGTCTTTGTGGTGGCCAAGAACTAAAAATCGAGGAGGATGCACATCAACTGGGTAAAGGCTAAGTAAGTTGTGGTATATGAATGTAATGAAATACTACTGTGCTATAAGAAATGGCGAACAGGCAAACTTCAGAGAAAACTGGAAAGACTTGTATGAACTGATGCTGAATGAAGGGAGCAGAACCAGGAGAATATTGTACACAGTAACAACCACAGTGTGCAAGGACTGATTTTGACCGACTTAGCCCTTCTTCAGCAATGCAAGGACCTAAAACATTTCCAAAGGACAAATGATGGAAAATGCCAGACTCATTCAGAGAAAGAACTATGGAGTCGGAACGCAAAATGAAGCAGACTATTTTCTTTTTTGTTTTGTTTGTTTTTCTTTCTCATGATTCTTCCCATTCATCATAATCCTTCTATGCAACATGACTTATGTGAAAATGTGTTTAATAAAAATGTATGTGTGGAGTCCATATCAGATTGCAAAGCCATCTTGGGGAAGAGCGGGGGAAGAAGGGAGAGGGAGAAAATTTAAAACTTATGGAAGTGAATGTTGAAAATTAAAATTAATAATTTAATTTTTTTAAAAAGAGATTCCAGGGAAATATCTGAAGAAAAATTAATAAATTTTCAAAGTGGAGGTGGAAAGGAACTCAAGGCACACATTTCTCACCTTGTTTCTCTTTTTCTTTCAGTGGATCAGTATTGTAGACTCGGAATCCATTTTCCATCCCACATGAAAAGCAACCTAAAATAAGAAATAAAAAGAGAAGCATGTTAATAGATTCTGTGGGATTATTAACTAATCAAATCATGCCCAAAGGATAAAATAGATGTGGAATCTGAAAAATAAAAGTCTTAAAAGTAAATTAAGAGTATGAATAGACTCTTATAAAAGTAAATTGGGGGGTGGCTGGTGGCCCAGTCAATAGAGCACCGGCCTTGGAGTCAGAAGGACCTGAGTTCAAATCCGGCCTCAGACGCTTAACCCCCAACAAAACTAGCCATGTGACCTGGAGCAAGTCACTTAACCCCAACTGCCCTCCAAAAAAAAAGTAAATTGGAATTCAGTTTCTCAAGTATTCAGTTCATTTTTTAAAATTACAACTTTTTTCAAAAGATGATCAACCCTTCCCTCATATAGAATGCAAGAAAAACAAAATTTCCTGGCCATAGCAGT
>CM053593.1:196287900-196311818 GCA_028646575.1 Pseudocheirus occidentalis | reverse complement strand
GAGAAAATTTGTAACTCAAAACCTTGTGGAAATGAATGATGTAACCAAGAAAATAAAAAATTAGGCATAGACCAACATCTCATACTGTACACCAAAGGTACGGTCAAAATGGGTAAATGATTTAGATATAAAGAGTAATATCATAAGCAAATTAGGGGAGCATAGAATAAATTACCCATCAAATCTATGGAAAAGGAAAATGTTAATAAACAAGTAAGAGATAGGAAGTAGCAAATGAGAGGTAAAATGGGTACTTCTGATTACATGAAAAGGGTTTTGCAGAAACAAAATTAATGCATTCAAAATTAGAACAAGAGAAACTGGAAATATTTATAGTAACTTTCTCTGATAAAGGCTGCACTTCTCAAATAGAGAAATTAACCAAATTTATTTTTTTAAAAAGAATCATTTCCCAACTGTCAAATGGTAAAAGGATATGAATAGGCAGTTTTCTTAAGAAGAAAATCAAAACTAGTAAGAGGCACATAAAAAAATGCTATAAATCACTAATAATTAGAGAAGTGCAAACTGAAACAACCCTGAGATACCACCTTATACCTATCAGATCTGCTAACATTACAGAAAAGGAAAATGCCAAATGCTTGAAGGGATATGGTAAAATTGGAACACTAATGTACTGTTGGTAGAATTGTGGACTGGTCCAAATATTCTGGAGAAAAATTTGGTACTATGCCCAAAGGGCTACAAAATTGTGCATACCCTTTGATCCAGCAATACCTCTACTAGTCATACCATACTAAGTCTGTATTCCAAAGAATTCAAATAAAAAGGAAAAGGACCTATATATACAAAAATATTTACAGTGGTAGCCATGCATTAAAAACTGTGGGGGGGAAGAAGGGGAGAAAAATCTGAAACTCAAGTGACTATGGAACTGAATATTGTAAACTAAAAGTAAACAAACAAGTCAATAAAAAATTTTTTTTTAAATAGCATTCAAATTTTAAAAAAAAACTGTGGGAATATTCATCACTTGGGGAATGGATAAACAAATTTTGGTGGTTGTCCTTTGTTCTTGAAAGAGGACCAACCACCATGCTAGAGTCGAGTTACAGTTTGTCCAACTGTGGCTGATCAGACCAATACAAGCTTAGAATGTTCTACTACCACAGGTCGGGTACAAATAGCCCATGTGAACATTCAGGGTGAATTCTCTGAATTTGTGCATGTTGTGTTTGTTTTCAGCTACTACAATTCTGCTTTGTTCATAGGGCACAGTACCTGCTCTGGTAGGGGCACACCATGCTGAGCAGTCCTGTGCCAGTGTTTCCCATGTCACACAATCAATTGCAAAGTTCTTAAGAGAGACTTTGAGAGTGTCCTTGTATCACTTCTTATCACCATGTGAACCCTTGCCCCCTGTGAGTTCTCTATAAAATAGCTTTCTTGGTAGCTTCTCAAACTTGCCCATTCTCCTACCCTCTCATTCATTTATTACTTCCTTTCACATCCTCCAAGCTCCAGTCAAACTGGCATACATGTTTTCCCTGTAACATTCCATTTCCTATTTCAATGCATTTGCACAAGCTATTTTCAGCTCCACCCCTGATTCTCCTCAGGTTCAGCTCAAGTGCCAGCTCCTTCAGGAGGCTTTTTTTCTGATTCTCCCAGTTCCCCACTCCCAATACTATTTTGTATATATCCTATATTTAATGATTTGTGAACATGTTGATACATGCAGAATGAGTTCTTTGAAGGAGGAAGCAGTCTCTCATGTAATATGTATTCCCAATACCTATATAATGTTTGGAATATTACTGTTATATAAAACATGACAAAGGTGATGGTTTAAGAAAAACCTGGGAAGACATATCAACCAATGTAAAGAAAACAGAACCAGAAAAACACTGTACACAATAACAGCAATATTACAAAAACGATCAACTTTTAAATAGATAGCTACCCTGATCAATACAATGATCTAAGACAATTCCAAAGGATTCATGATGAGCAATATCTGCCTCCAGAGAAAGTTCTGCTGATTTGAGTGTGAACTAAATCACATTTTTTTCACTTTATTTTTCCTGCCCTTTTTTTTTTGGCAACATGGCTAATATGGAAATATGTTTTACATTTTTTAAAAAATGCAAATATCTAAAAAAAAAAACCCAAGACCACCTCACTGTGTTCCATCCAAACAGACCTTAATTTACACATCCCACATATGACATTCCATCTGCCACCTACATGCCATTACATACACTGACTTCAATTCCTGGTTTATGCCACCTCTTTATTTCTACTTGGCTCCATTTAAAGGACAGTTCATGTACTACCTCTCAAGCAAAGTCTTTCCAGATTCCCCAACTGTCAACGTTCTCTACTTCCTCAAATAATTACACACACAAAGAGAGTTTACATGCAGCACTTCAACCAAAACGAATACAAATTCCTTGAGCACAGAGACTATTTCTCATTTTGTCTTTGCATCTCCAGTACATACTAAAAGTGCTTAATAAATCCTTGTTAAACTAGGTATTTATAAAACTAGACATAATAACAACAAAATTCATATGGAAGAACAAAAAGTGAAAAGCAAGGAAATAATGAAGGGGATTTGTCATTACAGGATTACAAATATTTTAAAGCAATAACTCTTAAAACTATCTACTACTGAAGAAAAACAGAAAAACTGATCAGTGCAACTGATGAGATAAGCAATACAATTTTTAATAAACCTAAGAACAGAAAATGAACTATTTCTTTGAATTTATATAAATTCAACAAGAAATACTATGAAAATTTGATTGAAATCTGACAGAAAATAGGTTTAGATTGAGTATCTTTATACTGTATATCAAAATAAATTTCAAATGGATAATAGAATAGTTAGCATTTATATGGTACATTAAAGTTCACAAAACACATATTAATTCATTTGATTTGATTCTCAAAATAGCACTATATGGTAGATACTATCATCCTCGTTTTACAGATGAGGGAGTTCAAGATATAAGAAGTTGTGACTTGCTCAGAGTCACACAGCTATTAACAGTACAAGGAGGGATTTGAACTCATGTCTGTCTGACTCAAAAGTGAAGCACTAACCACCTAGCTTCTCAAACCTGCCCTTCTTCCCACCCTCTCATTCATTTATTACTTCCCTTCACATCCTCCAAGCTCCAGTCAAACTGGCATACATGTTTTCCCTGTAACATTCCATCTCCTATTTCTTTTTTTTGGGGGGGGGAGGGCAATTGGGGTTAAGTGACTTGCCCAAGGTCACATGGCCAGTTTTTGTGTTAAGTGTCTAAGGCTGCATTTGAACTCAGGTCCTCCTAACTCCAAGGCCAGTGCTCTATTTTCCATGTATTTGCACAGGCTATTTTCATCTCCACTCCTAATTCCCCTCAGGTTCAACTCAAGTGCAAGCTCCTTCAAGAGACTTTTTTCTGATTCTCCCAGTTCCCCACCCTTAATACTATTTTGTACATAGTCTATATTTACTGATTTAGAACATGTTGATACATGCAGAATGAGTTCTTTAAAGACAGGGGCCATCTCATGCATATGTACTGCCAATACCTAACAGGGCTCTAGCACAATAGGCAGTTAATAAATGCTCATTTATTTATTCAGTTCTCCTAAGATTAAACTGGACTTTCAATCAACAAACAAGTACTTATTAAGTACCAGTTATATGTCAGGCATTATTAGGTGCTGGGAACACAAAGACAAAAGTTACATGTAAAATAGATATAAAACTGATACAAGATAATTGGGGAATAAGGAATAATTTACAAAGACTTGTAGAATATAACGCTGAGGTCCTTGAAGAAAACTAAGGATACCAACAGGAAGAAAAGGGAATTCATTCCAGGTATGAAGGGCAGAAAATTCAAAGGCTTGGAGAAAAAGGGTAAGAGTATGAAAAGGTGAGTTTGGCTAGAGCCAGTGGTTCTCAATCTTTGGGTTATGTTCAATTTGTAACAATGAAAATACATTCTGCATATCAGATATTTATATTACAATTCATAAGAGTAGCAAAATTACAGTTATGAAGTAGCAACGAAAATAATTTTATGGTTGGGAGTCACCACAACACGAGGAGCTGTGTTAAAGGGTCGCAACATTGACAACCACTGAGCTGGATCATTGGTATTTGTGAGGGGAAATAATATGTAAGAAGCCTAGAAAAATAGTTTGGGATCATGTTGTAAGCTCTAAATTCTAAACTAGTAACTTACTGACATGAAGTGAAGTGATATGGTCATATCTACACTTTAGGAAAAACACTTTAGGGCAGCAGTTCTCAACCTGTGTGTTGTGACCCCTTTGGGAGTGGCCTAAGACCATGGGAAAGCACATTATTTCAGATGGTCTTAGGAACTGAGACACCGCTCCTCTGTCTCCAGGCAGGTCCACCCATATGCAGATATGCCCATATAACAGTATTAAAGGGTCACGGCATTAAGAAGGTTGAGAACCACTGCTTTAGGGGGTGGCTAGGTGGCACAGTGAATAGAGCACCTGATCTCGAGTCAGGAGGACCTGAGTTCAAATTCAGCCTGAGATACTTAACAATGACTAGCTTCATGACCTTGGGCAAATCACTTAACCCCAATTGCCCAGCCTTCCCTCCTCAAAAAAAAAAACAAAAAAAAACACGGAAAGAAAAACACTTCAGCAGCAATGTGAAGGCTGGTCTAGAATGGGGGAAGGACATGTGTGGCAGAAAGAACAAACAGAAGGCTACTGCAATATACCAAGCAAAGGATGATGAGGACCTGAATCTTGGGGGGTGGCTGTGAGAATAGAGAAAAGAACGCTTACTCAGAGAATTTTGTGGAGAAAAACCCAACAAGATATGGCAACACACTAAAATAAGGGAGGTGAAAGTGAGGAGCTGACGACAACATAAAGTTGTGCCTTCAGAGTGGAAGGACTGTGGTATTCTTTAATGCCTTTTTATTGGAGGGGGGGAAGGCAAGGCAATTGGGGTTAAATGACCTACCCAAGATCATACAGTTAAGTGTCAAGTGTCTGAGGCCAGATTTGAACTGAGGTCTTCCTGACTCCAGGGCTAGCACTCTATTCACTGCATCACCTAGCTGCCCCCTGAGTGTGGTATTACTGACAGAAACAGGAAGTTCAAAAAAGTGATAAATTCCAGGGGAAAAGAAAAGAAAATTGTTTCTTTTCCAGACATGTTAAGTTTGAGATTTCCACAGGATATCAGTTGGAAATGTCTGACAAGCAGTTGATGATGTGGGATAGAGCTGAGCAAAGAGACTTGATATGTAGGATATGTAGACCTGAGAGTCACTGGCATAGATATAGTGAGACTTTCAGTAGAGTTCACCAAGAGAACAAGAACAGAGGAAAAAGAGGGCCTAGGACAGAGCTGTGTGGTAAAATCACAGTTAAGGAGTTTGAGATGCATTTCATCTAGTAAAGGAGACTGAGGGAAAAGTTACACAGGCAACAGTAGAACCAAAAGAGAATATCACAAAAATCCAAAAAGGTAAGAATATCCATGAGGAGAGAGTGATTAACAGTATCAAAAGTTACAGAAAGGTCAAGAAGGATGAGAATTTGTAAAAGACCATTGGTATACACAGAGTCAAAGATGGCTTTGAAATTTCAGCCTGGAAAACTGAGAATTATGAAAATTCTTACAAGAGAGACAAAAAAGAGAATTCTTTCTGGAAGAGATGATAAGTAGGTTTGAGATATCTTGAGTTTTGAATGATGGGCAGGTCACCTAAATAGATGACCTAGAAGCAATTTAAAACATCAGACAGGGGCACAATTAAGAGGTTAGAGCTAGTTACAGAGATTTAATTGTCACAGATAAGTTAATGTTAAGACAATTGGTGAACTCATCAATCTATTAAATACATAAAGAAGAGAAAAAGGAAATAAAGACATAAAGACTAAGAGAAGGAAGTTAAGAAAAAAAACTAAAAGTACAATAATAACAACACTGTAAAAACAAACATCTTTGAAGTCTTAAGAACTCTGAATAGCCAACCATGATTCCAAAGGAATGAAGAAATAGGCTACCTACCTCATGACAGAGAGGTAACAGACTGAGAGGGCAAAATGAGTACCCTCATATTTTGGGAGTCAATTCAGGAATTTGTCTGCTTGACCACAGGTATCTGTTATATTTTTTTTTTCCAATAAGGGAGAAGAAATCAATTTTTGTTAATATTTGTTAAAGTAATGATAAAAATTTAAATTTTAAAAATAATTTTTAGAAGAAAAGCAAAGCTAAGAGTTTAAAGAATTGCTGGGTGTTAGAGAAGGATAAGGGCTAGGTAAGTTCTAAACTTCCATCCTTACTGTGATTGGCATATGTTTCCCAGATAACACAGGAACTGCAATTCTTGGTCTCCAGCCTCTAATACAGTGGTTCTCAACCTTCATAATGCCACAACCCTTTAATACAGTTCCTCATGTTGTGGTGACCCCCCAACCATAAAATTACTTTCGTTGCTACTTCGTAACTGTAATTTTGCTACTGTTATGAATCATAATGTAAATATCCAATATGCAGGATGTATTTTCTTTGTTACAAATTGAACATAACCCACAGGCTGAGAACTGCTACTCTAACAGGTTCACTCTTGATCTGATCAGATAGGCAGACAGCTTTGAAAGGTTTAATAATCAGTTTTATTCTAGTCTAGTCTTCTCAAAGGCTTGCTGGGAGAACCAGCTCCTACAGCATTCTCTAATCACACTCACTGCCCTCTTCTATTCCACCATTACTACCCCCCCCCCAAGAAGGGAGGGAAACTACCCCTATATCTTGATGGAGTCAATGGAGACAGGCACAGCTTTGTGCACTCCCCTAAATCCCCTCAAGCCTCAATGGGAGCCAGCTGAGGCACACACAGATTGTCCCATGGATTCCCTGTGGTTTCTCCCCCCTCACTGACCATGCCCACTTGCTTTATAGGGCAACAGACAAAGAAGATATGTTGTCAACATTAAGCTCACAGGTTAACTTTAGCAATATCATCATTCTGTGCAAGCATGGTAAATATTACATTATGTCACCCCCTTATCTCACAGTGCAGTCTCAGTAGGACTGTCTGTCACTATGATTCTGGGAACTTCTATCTAGACTTCTTGGGGCTGTTGAGGGACTTATTATCAAATACCTGGAAACTAGCCATTCCCATGGCCATAAATCCTGAGAAATTAACTCTAAGAAGGATAACAAAATCCTCCTTACATACAGACATCTAATTATCAGTCTAGTCAGTCTGCCAATAAACATTAAATAGGCACTTTTCCAGGCACTGTGCTGAGTTATAGGAATACAAAAAAACGTAAAAGAAAGTCCCTCTCCTCAAGGAGACTACAATCTAACTGGAAGAGACAACACGCAACAAGCCACATACAAGATAAACTGAAAATAATCCACAAAGTGATGGCAGAAGAATTAAGAGGGATCAGGAAAGGTTTCTTATAGATGGTGTAATTTTGGCTGGGACTTGAAGAAAGCCAGGGAATCCAGTAGGCAGAGATGAGTGGGGAAAGCATTTGAGGCACAGGGGGCAGCCAGTAAAAATGCTCCAAGTTACCTTATGCTATATTCCACCATACATTCTAAATGGATGTGACCTTAATTTTATTAAAGATCATACTATTAAAAAACAGAAGAGAAAGAGATCATATACCTCCCACACCTAGAGGTAGCAGACGTATTATTAATCAAATAAGGGAGAAAAGCAATTACAAAAGACAGTTTCGATTATATGAAACTGAAAAGCCTTGCAACAGGAAAAATATTTTCATCAAATTTCTGTGATAAAGATCCAAGTTTTATAAACAATTAACAAAAATGTAAGACTAATAGCCATTCCAAATAGATAAGTGGTCAAAAGACATAAACAGTTCTCAAAAGGAGAATTACAAAGTATTCCCAATCACATAAATGAATATTTAAAATCACTGAGAAATGCATATCAAAACAACTCTGAACTGTTTACTTCACACCCTGAAAATTGACAAAGATGACCAAAAAATGAAACTGTCAGTGCTGGAAAGGCTGTGGTATCATAGGCACACTAATGCATTCTCAGTGGAGCTACGAATTAGTGCTACCATTTTGGAAAGCAAACTATAATTATGCAAATAAACTGAGGAAACTTTCTATACCTTGAAGCCACTATTAAGAAGAAAGCCCCAAGGGAAACTAAAATATTTACAGCAGCTCTTGTTGTGATAGCAAAGAATTGAAAACAAAGTAAATACCCATTGACTGGGAAATGACTCAACAAATCATGGTATGTGAATACTGCCTAATTTTACTGTGTCATAAGAAATGTGAAGGTGATTAAATAGAAAAGCATGGAAGATCTACATGAACTGATGCTGAGTGAAGCAAGCAAAGCCAAGAAAACAACCTACACAACAATGTAAATGTAAAATACACACAAAATCTCAAATGAGCATAGCAAAATTATATCAATCAAGTATGACAGAAAAGGAGAACTATAAGAGAACACACCCAATCCACCCCTTTGTGGAGGTGGGAGCTCCACAACTAATCAGCTGTATTGATTTTTTCTTTTTTCATTAAAAAAATACAGTATGTTATATGGGATGGCTCTCTAAAAAGTAAAGGGAAAGTGATACTGCAGAAACTATGGTGATATAAAAAAATAAAAGAAATTATTTAAGAAAAAGAAAGAAATGAAAACGTCCAGAGTCTAAAAAGGAATTTCTTATTTGACAAACAGTAAGGAGGCCAGTGTCACTGGATATCAGAATACATGGAAGGGTATAAGATGTTAAGAAAACTGGAAAGGTAAGAAGGGCATAGAGGATTTAAAATTTTATCCTGGAGGTGGAAGGGAGTGGGGAGGCCTCCACTGAATAGAGGATAGAGTATGTGAGACTTGTGTAATAAGACTGACCAAATATAACAGTAATCCAGGCATGAAATGATGAGGGCTTGCACCATGTTGGTAGCAGTGTCAAACCATAGAAGGACCCATCTTCAAGAGATGATTTGAAGGAGGCAAAAATCAACAACTGGGAAACAACAGATAGAGAATGAAGAGTCAAAGATGTTGCCACAGATGCTCATGCCACTGACAGTAACAGTGAAGTATGAAAGAAAGACAAATTTGGGGGAGAAAAACGAGTTCACTTTTGGACATGTTGAATTTATGTTGTACATAAAACACTGAGTTTGAGCGGTCCAATAAGCAGTTGTAGTTGTAGTTGTTTGCCCTTGAAGAGAACCAATGACATCAGGAAGGTGATGTGAGGCAGGGATGTACAAGGACACCAGTCTCATTCTCTCCTCTAGAGCCATCAGTGTTCAGTGGCAAGATACAGATCAGAATAACTGGAGATGGTCCAGTGGGGGAGGCTTTTTAAGCTAAGGTCTTTCCCAGGTTTCAGTTGGTCTGAGGCAACGCCCATTTGGCCATTAAGGATAGGTAAGAAATGAGGCAAAAAAAATGACCTCTTATTTAGTAAAAAAAAAAAAATTAATCTTGGAAGGATTTGACCAAAAACAGAAGTTAAAGTTGGGAGAATGAAAATCAGCAGAAAAATTAGGGCCAGCTAAGCAGATCTGAGAATCATCAGCATAAAGACAAGTGAATCTAATAAGATATAGTATAAAAGAGAAAAGAGCCCAGGAAAGAACCCTGTGGGATCCTCATGGTTAGCAAGCACAACTCAAGATGAAGCTCCAGCAAAGAGAAATGGAAAGGAATGCTCCAATAGGAAAGAGGAAAACATGCAAGAGAAAGAAAATGACAGCAAAAGAAAACAAAAAGGGAAAACAAAGCTTTTTTCAAGGAGATTTTTTGAGGCAGACACTAAAGAGCTATAATCCATATCATAACTGATTATAATTTGCCTGAGAAAAAAACTAGATCACATAGAGATAACATATAGAATGGTTAAAAGGGGGGGGGGGGGGAATCTTTAGAAGCTTAATTACAGACTATACATAAGTCTCAATGTTATTCTGTCTCTCTGATCATCATGACTATTTACTCCCTAAGGTTATTTTTGGGTTTTTGCACCTTAGGTTATGATGTGCTAGACTTTATGTTCTATGAACATGACGTGCATTCATTCTCAAATATTTTCAATTAAATTAAAATTTCCAGAATTCCAGATCTGTAATTTTATTGGTATACTGAACTAACTACCTTTGAGGAAACTCTGGCACCGGCCCTGGAGTCAGTAGAACCTGAGTTCAAACCTGGCCTCAGATACTTAACAAAAAAAAAAAAACCTAGACATGTGACCTTGGGCAAGTCACTTAGCCCCAACTGTCTTCCCAAAAAAAGGGGCAACAAAAATAAAAAGAAGTTAAAAAAAAAAAAAAGAAAAGAAAGTTATTCCCTTAAGGCAGTCAGACAGCATAGTAAATAGAGTACCCTGGAGTCAGGACGATATGGATTCACATCCAGCCTCAGACACTTGACAATTAACTAGCTTGTGACCTTGTGCTAGTCACTTAACCCCAATTGCCTTGCCTTTCCCCCTCCAAAAAAAAAGTTTCTCCCATGAGGACCCTAAATAGTTCCATTATATAATCTTAACATTATTAGTTTAGTAAATCTTCATGCCAGTTTTATTCCCAATTCCTGAATTAATAAGGTCAAATAAATGAGACCAGTGGATGCTTCCCCAAAGGCCTGCTAACCTAAGGAACCCCATGATGAAGGATCCCACATCCTTGTGCTTCCTTGGTCTAACCCTAGTCTCTATACTAAAAGCAAATATTCCACACTTTGAACAAACTGTCATTTGCCCTTTTAGGGCAAACTTTTACTAAACTCTTAGTTTTTACTTTTACTAAACATTTAGTAACACTAAAACACTACTACATATGCTGCTACCCTAAATAAGCAACTTATACTCAATTACAATGTTAGGTAAGAAGGAAAAAAGGGTACAAATACCCTGATATACGTATATACTATATATATGTAAGGCATAAAGGAACATGGAACACAGAAAATGGCCGTAAAGAAAAAAGATAAGTATTAGAAAAAGACAGTAAATTCTATTTTGGACATGTTGAGTTTGACATCAGTTAAAAGTGAGGGAAGGGCACCTAGTCAAAATGCTGAGTGATGCAGGATTAGCTCTCAAAAAAACGGTCAGGCTTACAAATTGAGACACTTGTCTCAGAATAAGGCACAGTTTTATATTAAAGTATGTTAATCTATGCATAACATATTAAATTACTTACTGTCTCTGGGAGAGGTGAGGTGACAGAAAATTTGGAACTTGAAATTTCTTTAAATAAATGTTAAAATTTTTCTTTACATGTAAATGGGAAAAAATTACTTAAAAAATAAAGTATGTTAATCTAACAGTCTGTATTATATAGTTAATATTATATAGTTAATTGTTCTAGATGTATTGCATTTTTATCTTTACTTAAAAAACTTAATTTATTTTAATTTATTTAATTTATTTTATGCATTTATTAGCGTTTGTAATGATAAATTTATGTTTATTCTGGAAATACATTTCAAAAAGATATTTACCAACCAAAATAAATTTGATTATCCTTCATTTTTACCTATTTCCTTCTAAAACCAATTTTTTTTTTTTTTAGCTTTTTGGAGGGGGAAGGGCAGGGCAATTGGAGTTAAGTGAATTGCCCAAGGTCACAAAAATAGTAAGGGTTAATTGTCTGAGGCCAGATTTGAACGCACATCCTCCTAACTCCAGGGTCAGTGCTCTCTACTCAATGCACCAGCTAACTACCCCAGAATTTCTTTCTGGTATACATTTATTTACATGATCCTTAAAGAAAGGTTTTGGGTCAATTTTTTTACCTACTTCCTTCTAAAATAATTTATTTCTTGTATATATTTATTTATATGATCCTTAAGGGCAAGGTCAATTTTACTTTTGTCTTGGTATCCAGTTCCCAGCATGCAGCAAGCACTTAATAAATGCATGTTGACTGAATGACAAGTACAAATAACAGTAATAACTTATATTTGCATAACACTTTTAACTCTATAAAACTATTTCAAATCTACTAAATCAATTACTACACTCCACCATTTCAAAGTGATTATCTTTACTAACAGGGTTATATCAGGATTTATTCCATCTCTTCAAAAAACTAAGCTTCCAAAAGAATACATAAAGGAAAAAAAAACTAACTTATTTTTGATAACTACCCTATTTATTTATTTGTTTCTTGACTATAAATTATGTTAACTAATAAAGTCAGAAAATATTTATAAAATACTTCTCTCCCCAAAAGTTTGTAACAAAAGGCTTCCGCTCTCAACACCACCTCCACAGTTTGTATTTTTTTCCCCCAAAAAGAATGCAAAGATACTAACTAGAAAGTAAAAGACCATAGCTTGAATTCTGGCTCTGCCATTTTCTATCAATGTGAATTTGGGCAAGTGAGTGAAGGTTGTGGGCCTCATTCCCTCATTTGAAAAATGAAAGTACTGGACTTAATATTTAGGGTCCTTCCAGCTCTAAGCCCAAGATCTTATTACCTATTAATAATGAGATAAAAAGGAGCTCAGAGCCCCAAAATTTGTTTTTATGAATACTATCAACCCCAACATTTCTATAAAACTTAACTGTACTTAAAAGTCAGAATAATACAGAACTTAGAGTCAGATATACTCTCAAGATTTTCTTCAAATACAGCATAGAAAATAATTCTCAAGATTATTTGATTACAATGCTAAATAAGCAGGGGTGGGGTGGAGGGAGGAGAGGGTAGTGGACAACTATCTCCTGCCAACAACTAGGTAAAGTATTAAGTGGCAATTTTTAAAATTAGGATTTATATCATTCAAGAGGATGGTGAATACAACCACAAGTAACTTCTGTGACAGTCCCTGTAAGTATTGTTTGTAAGAAATCAGAAAATGAGGGGTGGGGAGAGAAGAAAATTAAACTTGTCTCAATTTCTTAATTACTGAGTTTTCCTTAGATCTCAAGGGGGGAGGGGCGCCTTATTTGGAACAGATTATTAGTTCAGGTCAAAGATTTTTGTTTGTTTTCGTTTTTTGTTTTTAAAAGGATGGGAGGTTTTCTGTGGTCAAAACTGCCGCGGTTCAAGCAAAAGTGAATAGGCAAACCGTAAAAGCTATGGATGGGGGCGGCACATCAGGAAGAGTGTAAAGAGCTAGAAGGGCAAAAAGGCAAAGGGCTTTAAGAAAGGAAAGGGCATTCGGGGCAGGGAAGAATAGGGAAACTTGCAGGCCTAAGAGAAAAGAAAACCTGCCCAAGAGTTCCCAGGCCTTCTCAGTCCTCCTCTATCGCCTCCCATTCTCCAGGCTCGGGGACTTAAAGACAGACGGACTAGGGCAGAAGCTGGAGTGGGCTAGGCCGGAGTGAAGGCCCAGGAACCGGCCAGCGCCACCCCGCTCCCCTGGTAGGGTCGCAAGTCGGCGGGGTAGTGGAGGGAGCAAAGGCCGTTACCGAAGGGCTCTGCAGGGCCGAGCAACGAAGAAGAGGAAGATAACGGAGGAAGCTGCGCAAGAACCTGGACAGGTCGTGCTAAAGGGGAAGGCGGGTTGACAAAAGCCAATCGACGCGGTCTCCTCACCGTGGTCCTGGTTGAAGCCAGCGAAGAGGAGCCCATTGCCGTGAGGATTAGAAGGCAACAGGTTCATGGCGCTTCTGTAAGTCCGGCCGAGGCCAATCACCGCCTCATCCTCGCCTCCAGGTGCCGCTCACCAGGCCTGGAGAAAGCAAAATCCTGTCACTATAGGACCTCCTTTTCTCTGCCACAACCCCAAAATGCCAGGTCAGGAAGCAGCAGACGAGACGGGCTACCGGCCTGGTGAACTAGGCTTCTCCAACTAGTGAGTTCCCGAGCATCGCCAGGAATCCTCGCAGAGCACCGAGCACATCCACCACAGTACAGGAAAAAGGAGCAAGCGCCGAACACCCGCCCCCACCTGACCTCCCATCGAGCCCAGGGCGGGGCCCTTTCCCCCTTAGGAGAAAGGAGAGGTGTGTTCTTATTGATGACGACATTCCTACTGCCTGGGTTCTTAACTGGGTGAACGTGGATAGGTTTTAGGGAGTCCATGAACTTGAATGGGAGAAACTGAGTCTTTATTTTCACAATAATTGATTGCCTTTGTAATCATATGTATTTTATTTTATGCATATTGAGAAAGGGTTCCTAGGTTTCACCACACTGCCAAAGCGTCCGGGACAACATAAAAGTGGTTAAGAACTAGCATCCTCCTTTTGTGAAGTGTAAGTAAGACCAGTTCTACAATCTGGAAAGGTGTGAAGGATATACGTAGTAAGAAGACCTCGTTAGATATTTATGTGAGGGGGGGGAGGGGAACTATTACTCTGGTTCTGGGGGCTACACCCAAAACTTAGGTCTGGTCCCACAAAGAAGGGCAACCTCAGATTCAAGGTATAGTGAAAGTTCTTATCCCCTAAAAGGGGCTCAGGAGCCCCCACAAACGTGTTTATCTTTAATAGCTAGAAAACAATTGTTCCAAGTGAAGGCATTTAATGAAATACCATAGTAATAAGAATAACAAAATATTTCCTTAGGTTACAATCTCTCACAAATACATATAACATCAGTAAGAGTGGACACGAATAGGTAACACGGGGGTGGGAAGGGACATGGTCAGGCACTGTGTGGAGAGCAGTTTGGGCTTGTGTGCTAAAGGACCACTGATGACATTTAGTTAATGCCATCTCGTTGTCCCTACTGCTCCCTGGTGGTCTCTAGTCTCTACTAAGCTTCAGATCAACTGGGAAACTAGTCTGATTCAAGTAAACACCTTGGATATCTTTTTCAAGGGAATGTCAGACACTACCAATATACTCTTTTAGCTTCAAGCCCATAGACTTTTTCTTGCTACAACTTTAAGAAAAGTCAAAAACTCTTACCTGGAAACAGCAAAAAGCCTCCTGTCAGGTTTTTCTGTTTGTCCTCTCAGAGTCTTAGCTTACAATATCAGTCATTTCCCTCACAAAAGGAAAGTCGATTCTTTTTCATGATCTATTGTCTCCTATGGAGATTGTTCATTACATGTAATCTGAATTTATTTGAATTTTAGTTATTGTCTTGGTTTTTTTTAAATTGTAGTTGTTATATATTATTCTCCTAGAAATAGTTCAGTCATCAAGTATTTATTATGAGCCTCCTATGTACCAGACTTTCAGAAAGAATTAGAACCTTTACTCTAGCTCAGTTCTACCGCTCCTTCCTCTCTCCCCTATCCCCAACCTCTCCATTTTCAACTCTGAAACCTGCCATCTACCCAGGCACCCAGGATCTCCCAGAATTCCAACTTCTTTTCAAACTTTCTTCTAAGCAGAAGATTGGGTTCCTGGAGGGAATGTCCTTGAATTCCCATCTCACGCTTTATGTGAGCAAATGTTATATGTTGTTACTTAATAGAAGACATGAAGAAATTCCTTCCCTACCATCTTTGTTGCACTCTTCAAGAGGTTCAACTACTCTTCAAGAATTGAGCTCCTTCTCCACAGTTGGTTCTCTATTCAACTGAATCTTCCCATATGTCCTCATAAATGAGTAGACAGAGAAAAGGAATCCAGAGCATGCTCATTCAGGGTCAAGCCTATTATCTCTTCCAATCCTCAGTCTCCTTTCCTGACTCTTTAATATACAAATGTGGCCACTTAAAATCCAAATGGGGTTTTTACCCCTACACACTCAACAAACTGCAGATAACCACTCAAGAGTCAGACACTCTGTAATTTCATCTATTTGATAGTTATTTAATTGATCAGAGGTTCTAATCAACAATGCACATATATTCATTTTTACCACATTTTTTTAAATCATTCTCCAATCAATAGATATTCGACTTTATTTTCATTTTACTACCACCACAAAAACTATTACTAGGGATAGATATATTATGTGTGTATGCATGCATGTGTGTGCATTTTTTAAAGAAACAAGACAAGGTGGTATAGTGAATTTAGAACTAGCTTTTGCAGAGTGATACAGTGGGAAAATGTACTCACTCTGGAGTCAAAAGTCCTAGGTTCAAATTGTACCTTTGCCACATACTGCATCTGTGACCTGGAAAAGTCACTTCTTTGGTATCCCATGCAACTCTCTGAGATAGTAAGTTACTAAACAGTTGGGGATATGCTTTGATAAAGGTAATTTCCTTAACAGAAATTCCATATATCAATTAAATCATCAGTATGAACCAAAAAAAACCCCTTATCTTTCACATTGTTACAATACTTAGTTCATTTTAAGCCTAGAGAGACACCATAATGATCCCTTATCTCTATGTAGTTCCGTCCTCCTCCGCTTTAAGAGTTTGTATTAAATGAAAAGTTAGGAATACAATCAAATTTACTCCAAGCCCCCAGTTAGGAAAATTCTTAACATTTAGACAGAGGTCTGGTTCTCTTCTTTGATTTACATTTAGCCTTATTTCTACACCCTGACATCTTTGTGGATGAGGCAAAATTCAGAAAAAACTGGTAAAGAAATAAAGACTATATTACAGTGTTTGTGTATTGACAGTTATGGGAGGCGAAGTGCTGAATAAAAAGCAAAGAAGGAACTTCCCACTATACTTGAAAAGGTAGGTAAAACTAGTGACAACAACCTGAGTCTTCTGCTCTGAGATGCAAAAGCTTCATTCTCTCCTTGATATGCCACTTCTCAGTCCTACTTTCTCTTTCTCCTGTTGCCCTTATGCTGAAGAGTCTTTACTGCTCGACCTAGATGTCTCCGCTCCTTCCTTATGGCCAGACCCTTGAAATCTCTTTCTGGTTCTGAGATCACTCCTAATTTTGTACAAGTTCCTCAGGGCATGAGCAAATTCCTCACCCAGTTGGAAAAGAATTCCCATAAAACTTCAATTCAATTCATCCAATGACTTCTAAGAACTTTACACACTGAAGTCTAAAACTGATTGAGATTTGGTTTCCCCTCATAAATGTATCAAGATGGTCGAAATATGTTCTCATCTGATAAATATGTTAGGGCTAAAGGACTGTCTCAGTTTTGATATTTCTTGTCCTCAGAAAATCTGCTGGACTGTGTTTGGAAAAGCCAATAGTCCCAAATACTAGATAATTCCTTAATGATTTGGGGAGAGTATTATTATTTTATTTTAAGGCCTTCCCCAGTGTTATGTACTGAAGAATCTCAGGAAAAGTGTATTGGTAATCTGATATTTTGTATTCTTCCCTCTCCAGGAGATGTAAATGTTCATTATTGTAGAAAAAACTCTGATCTTCTGATAGCTTCTTCTTTTCCCCAGTAAAGAAAAGAGAAATCCCAGGGTATTTAATGACTTTGGTCAGTCAGTCCAAACCTTGCCAAAATGACTATAGGCTATAAGATAAAGTAGTAAGATTATTTGCATAGTCTACAAACTATATAATGCATACACAATGCTAATACAAAGCAAATAAACATAAAATAGGAAAAAAAATAAAACAAGAGCATGCAGCAATTAGCATATAGTAGGTATCAATGAACATGTGTAATTATATATAAGGCATATATTACATTGGTAAGAATTGACATTACTGTCTGGCTACCTATGTAATTGTCTCCTCAGTCATTTTGGTCGTGAGTAGAATAGTTCTTGCTCTTCTGTGACCTGCTGATGAATTTGTCCCACACTAGTGCTGTTTAATAGCTGATCATGATCCTCATCAGAACTTGTAGAAGGCCTAGACTGTCTTAGTTCTTGGCGGTACAATATATAAAGCCCTCACTTAAAATGTCTTTCTGGGTCAGGCAGACTTTGTACTTATGAATTAAAATTGTAGCAAGATGATAAACTTCGTTTTGTTTTTCTATCAGCCAAGATACAGACAGGTTGTAGGTGTCTAGAATCTCTTCAGACACTCCAAAACACAAATCATTAGTTAGGCATGGTCCACACCCAAATATCAGCAAATAGAGTGTAAGACCAGTCTGGGCTTTATTCTGGGTTGAGTTCTATGTATGTACACATATTGCCACATGTTGCCCCCACTAAGATTTTTGTCCTTGTCTCAGTGTACCTAACATGTTTATCAGTGTATGACTAAAATTTTCAGCTTATCAGTCTCTTAGAGAGTAGTAAGATATTTTTCTAGATGCCTTAATGCCAACCAAAGCCGACGTTACCTTGAGCAATTACTGTACTGTCTCTACATTTGTCCAAATGGATCCTGACATATTTAAACAATCATAGAAATTTTATAGTTCCTGGTTGGGCATGCCTACAATGATGTGATTAGTTCCATCAAAAATCGTTTCTATCTCCTTCCAGAGATAAAATTCAATACAAAAAAGTTCTAAAAGTTTACTTACTAGTACTACTATTAAATGTACAACACAAATTAGTTGTGCTTTTCTTTGCACGTGACAGGCAATTCTTGGTGACATCTCTTGCCATCTGTAATGGCAATCAAAATAGATTTTTTTTTTTTTTGCTGTTTTTCTGGTTTGAGTTTTAGGTAATCAAGGGCCTTTGAGCCTCACTTTTGATTTTATCAAGAGTCTTTGACTAGAAACAGTATACATTGTATTGCCCTTAATAAGCCTAAGGGAGTTTAAAGATCTTCCTGCCTTTAATAGGCCAAATGTAATCACATGGGAGCCCACTGTGGGAGTAGTTTGCTGAAAGGGTGCTGAAAGGCAGAGCAGAACTGGGAGCAGGCAGAATTGAGAGAGAATGTTTGTGATGTTGGTATTCTGTTGTTCTGTGTTGATTTCTCAGAAGTCCTGCCTGAAAAGAAAACAACTGGAAATTAAGGCAATGCCCATTAATTGGGGAATGGCTAAACAAGTTGTGATATATGAATGTAATAGAATACTATTGTGCTATAAGAATTGGGGAGGAGAGGCAACTAGGTGGCACAGTGAATAGAGCACCAGCCCTGAGTCAAGAGCCTCAGACACTTGACACAAAAACTAGCTGTGTGACTTTGGGCAAGTCACTTAACCCCAACTGCCCTCCAAAAAGAAAAAAGAAAAAGAAAAAGAAAGAAAGAAAGAGAGGAAACAATCTTCATATTCACCTGGAAAGGCCTATACAAACTGATGCTAAGTGAGAAGAGCAGAACCAGAAAAAATATGCACACGATCACAGACACATTGTATGTGTGACAACCAACTTTGATAAACTGGATTCTTCTCAGCAACACACAGGTATAAGACAACTCTACAAGTCTCAGGATGTAAGGAGATATCTACACTCAGAGAAAGATCTAGAAAGACCAGAGTTTAAATGGAGACTGAAGCAATCCACATGCTATCATTCTTTTTCATGTTTGGCTTTCTTTCTTTTTTCCCATTGAAACTCAAGGAATTATGGAACTGAATCTTGTAAACTAAAAGTAAATAAACAAGTCAATGAAAAAAGAAGTCCTGCCTATTGTTCCATATTGGTTTCTCAGAGAGAAAGTGAATTGAGATAATAGTGCTGGTAAAGTGTGCAAATATTGTTGTACCCCTGTTAAGCTTTGTTTTCCCAGAAGCAGACACTATGGAGAACTTGGAGTGGAGCAGTCCCTGTGAGCTGAGATATGGAACAAGAGCAGAGAGGTGCCAACATGTGAATCCAGGTCAGAGCTGGGAGCAGTCAGCCCATGGAGGAGCCAGAGGAAGAGCAGTGGGATTTGGAAGCTAGCCACAAGTCAGGATGAAAGAGGACTTTACTTTGGATTCTCTGTATTGATTGAGGACATTATAATTTACTGTGACCAAGGGGTAGATGGTGTTTATATTTTCTGCTACCCCTTAAAGATGACTATAAGATATACTGAATGATATGTTTTGTGGCCACCTTAGTAATAAGTTGTTTGTTATATTGTTATGAATTTTATGCCTTAGTTTCTTGAATGCAACGCTTGTTTATTGCTAAATAAATAAGAGAGAGTTCATTCTACTATGCAATTACACCTTTAAAGTTATTCACAGCAGCAGTCCTTAGGAGAGCTTCTGTGATTGACTTTATACCATCAAAAGCTAGTAAAATTTGTTTGTTACTAGCTCTAGGGTACTTTCTTGACCCATAGATTCAGTCATCACGTAGTGGGGTCACAGAGCAATATGAATTGGGTAATACCAGTTACTCTCTGTTACTAAGTATGAGATCAGTAACAGTTTTATATACTGCAGCACTTCTTAAGCAGTGGGTTGTGGCCCCACATGGGGTCCCATAACTGAATGTGGGAGTCATGAAAAATCTGACAACAGTGAAAGGTTTCTGAATGTATAATGACCAAAAATTTATTCAAAATCAAACATGTAATAAATCCAAAGTGTTTCTGGCAGTACTTGCCCATGCTGCATCATACAATTTCACTTCAGCCTTGGTTCTGAACATACAACATACACATTTTGCATTGCACATGCTGTCATACATGTAACATCAATGTACACTGCCAGAAATAGCTCAGATTTGAGACTATTGTATGTTACAAATTGCAATGTTTTTGCTGTACATACAAGATTTTCTGCTCTTACAGAAACATAATAGTTTAATTACAGAAAAGAAATCCTTTTAATATAACTATCATTCCTTAGCATGTAAGTACCAGATTGATATATCTTTGGATTGTCTTGTGTTAGAATGTCTGGTTTTAAAAATCGCTATTATCTCCTTTTTTTACAGAAACATAAGTGTTTAATTGCAGCAAGTAAAGACAAAAAGCGTTTAATAATATTTCTCCACCATCACCACTGTATGTGTGTGTAAATGTGAACATCAGTTTTTTTAATTAAACACAAACAAATTTAATTTTGTACACTAAAGCTAGTGTTTATTTGAGAAATAATTAGCAATATTTATTTATATTTTAGGACAAAAGTATTTTTCAGTTATGGGGTAAGTGAACAAATTTAGATGAAGAAATAAAAGTACTGATGACAGTGCAGCAGAGTCTTTGCTATCAGGTTATAATATACCTAAACTGACAAGAAAAATAAAAGTCAAATCATTTTTGCAATATGGATTTAAAAACCTCTTTGTTTAATTTGTAATGAAGTTTTTACTTCAGAGAGCATGAAACTAGCCAAACTAAAATGACATCTTAATACCAAGGATTCGGCATACTGCAATAAACCAAAGGAATACTTTTGAACAACTTTTGAATCTTCAAATAAAGAAAAACAATGTTTTGAAAAAATTGTTACTATCAATGAAAAGTATTGACTTTTATCTTAGAAAACTTATTTAATTGCAAAAAGTAAAAAGCCCTACAAAATAGGAGAAGATCTTATATTAACTGTTGCTATTAAAATGTCAGAAATCATTCATGGGAAAAAGTATGGGGATGAAATTTCGTAAAATTTCTCTATCAAATGATACTGTTTCCAAAAGTATTTCTGAAATTAGTAATGACCAGTTCCAGCAACTTTTTACCAGCCCAAAGTTTGCAATTCAGTTAGATGAAACAACTGATATTTCTAGTATGGCACAGTTGTTACTTTTTGTAAGATATGTTTACAAAGGAAACACACAGGAGGAGTTATTGTTTTGTCACCCTTTGGAAGGTCACACCAGAGGGGAAGATACGTATCTTAAAGTCAATTAATTTTTCACAAATGAAGGTTTACCGTGGAAAAATCATGTTAGAGTTTATACAGATGGTGCTGAAGAAATGATGGGCAAGAATTTTGTATTTGTAGCAAAAGTGAAAACTGGTGACAATGAACATATCACTTTTACTCACTACCTGATCCATCAGGAGGCACTCATAGCCAAAAAAAAAAACAAACCATATCACCAGAGTTGGATATTATGCTTCACAAATAATATCAAAATCATTAATTTCATTAAAATCCATGTCCTTAACAGTTGTTTGTTTTCAAACTTTTGCAAAGATATGGACTCCAATTACATGTAGAGGTGAGGTGCCTCTCAAGAGGGTGAAGTTTAAACATATTGTTGAAATTGAAAAATGAAGTTCTTTTATTTTTGACTGAGCAGAAATCCAATTGTTCATTTTTTTCATAATGATTTATTTTTTTAACAATGATTTAAGCATATCACTTCAAGGAAAAAATTGTAATATATTTATGTTAAAAGATAAAATTTAAAGTTTTACTTTAAAAAGTTAACATATGGAAAAATAGTGTAGAAATTGGTTCTTTAGAAATGTTAACATTACATATGATTTTATAACTGAAAATAACCTTTCCAAAGAATTAATTGTAAGAGTTATAACTGATGATCTGAAGTGCCTGGAAGCACAGTTTCAGAAATTCTTCCTTTCGAGTTTTGATTCTCAAAAACTAAGTTGGGCTCATAAACCATACTCAATTGAAATTTTAAAAAATCAATCATCTGCCATTAAAAGTTCAAGAAGAATTTGCTGAGTTATCAAGCGCCACGGGTTTAAAACTTGAGTTTCCTAAAAAAATCATTATATGAATTTTGACTTGGGATTAGCACAGAATTTCCAACACTTTCTGAAATGACCCTAAACATACTTTTGCCATTTTGTAACATGCATTTATGCAAAATGACATTCTCAGCATTGACAATTATAAAATTAAAATATCAATCAACTCTAAAAAACTTTAGAGATGCTCTATATCCTGCAGTATCAATTATTCCATCAAGATTTAATTCTTTATGAAAAAATAAACAAGCACATCCATCTCATTAGTGTGAAATTTTGCCTTCATCTTTAATGAGTGATAAAATTATATGTATACCAAAGAATTGTTTTAAAATAAATTTCTTTATGATTTATTATCAGTAAATTTTTTATTTGTATACCTATTTTATATACCTATATACCCAGGGTCATGTAAAAATTTCTCAGGCAAAATGGGGTTACAAGTAGAAAAAATTTAAGAGGCCCTGTTATATAGTACTATGTTGCACAGCCCCAAGTTATGCCATTATCTAGACAAAAAAAAAATACCTTCAGAGGATTGGGATTTGAGTACTTCAACTTTACTACCTTACTTCTTGACTTGTATTACTTCAAACAGCCCTTTGTCATTCATCTGCCTTTCTTTATCAGTCATCACAAAAAAGTGAGGAAAAAAGGGTTAGTTTACTGAAGCAACTTTCTGTAATGGAAATGGGAATTTGAAAATCTTCCCTGCCCCTTAATGGGCATAGGGGGGGAATTTGAAGACCTTCCCTGCTTTGAAAGTAAACTTCACCCTGAATGTAATCATATGGAACCTGTGATGGGAGGAGTTTGCTAAAGGGTGGAGCAGAGCCACAGGAAGCTGGGAGTCAGAGCTAGAGAAAAGATGCAAGAAAGAGGAGCTCAGGCAAGGAGACAGAGAGGTTTGTGAGTAAATATTGATCTTGTATTGCTTTGTAGGAAGGCTTAAGGATGCTGTGGCTCTCTGTGTTGTTATGGTTTATTAATTTCTTTACTATTTTCATGAAATCAGCTTACTGGTCTTGGGATTTGGTTTTCTGGTGCCTAAATAAATGTTTCAGTTCTATCCTCTATATGGAGAGTCTGTTATATTTTGCAATCCAGCTGCATGTGAGAATTGTACTCATGGTCTTTCTCATGCTATAAATATCACATTGGCACTACACTTTCACATATACTGTTGGTATGCTGTCTTACTGAACTTTTGGTGGTACACGGCCTTCTAGGAAGGGCATTTGCATCCATATTAATCTTCCCTGTCTGGTAATGTACATTGCATTCATAGCAGACTAGTTCTGCCAGTCATCTTTGGCAAGCAGTATCCAAATGAGCATAAGTTAGAACGTTAGTGGCTTATTGTCAATCTATACTTGTAGCTTCATGCCATCCTTAATAGTCTTAATTTCTCAGTAATCATCCATCTCAATAAAAAGACCTCTAGCTTGTAAACAAGGTAACAGATTGGAAAGCCATCAGGAAAAAGTCATTCACAAGAACCAATTCACACTCGCTTAACTTTTTCTGGGCACCATCAAAGTCAAAGTTAACATACAAACATTCAACAAACTCTCTTATAGGATCTTTTTTTT
>CM053593.1:196269749-196287400 GCA_028646575.1 Pseudocheirus occidentalis | reverse complement strand
AGAACAAAACAAGGAGGGGTGCAGGATAGGAAGGAGGGACATACAATCAGCCTCTCACACTATGTCCACCATGGAGATGTCCTGCATAATTACACATGTACAGCCTGTATTGAATTGCTACTCCTTCCAGTGGGAGTCAGTGACAAGGGAGGAATTGCAAGAATCTAGAAATTAATGCTATACAATCAAATGCAACTGGGAAATAAGACATACAGGGACGGGGTAGGGAGACCCTCCCTGCCCTACTAGAAAGTTAGAGGGGCGTTGGAGGAGGACAAAGAAGAGAACAGATTGTGGGAGGGGCTTCACGGTGGGATCACTGTTTTGGGCTTGGGGGTAGGAGAAAGAAGGGGAGAAAATTTGTAACTCAAAACTGTAAATGAATGATGTAATCAAGAAAATAAATTAAAATTAAACAATTAAAAATAAATAAATACTCTCTTCAAGGAAAAAAACTGGAAATTGCAGGGATTTCCATCAATTGGGGAATGGTTGAACAAGATGTGGTATGTGATTGTGAGGGAATACTACTGTGCTATAAGAAATTATGAACTCTTATACCAAAATCAAGTCTAGATGGAAGCATGATCTAGGTATAAAGACTCATACTGTAAGCAGTCTGGGAAAGTGTAACACCATGCAAAAGCAGCTTCCCAAAAGAATGCTACTGTGAACAGCTTTTAAGGTTCTGATCACACAGTATAGTGAACATTCTATTCAAGAACAAATCAAAGGAAAACATTCACAACAAATCAAGGTACAGTATTCTTAACATTGCATCTTATCACAGAAAATCACAATATAGGGCTCACAACAGCTTATCATTAAAACTGCCACATAGTTTTCACCAAAGTGGTCACAGTATTTAGGACAAAGAAGAAAAGAACAATCATCTGGTATCCCTAAAGAGGTTTGCCTCCTTACTTAGTCATTCAGTCATCTCAGAATATAAGTCAGTCTTCCACTCATGGGGCAACTTAATCAGTCACTTATGTAGCAATCAGTTACTAAGTATTGCTAATCACTAAATACAATCATTAGAAAATACACAAACCCTCCACCAGTTAACTCAATCAGTCATTTATTCAGAGTCACAATTAATGAGTATCATTAATCACTAAGTACAATCATTAGAAAATACTCAACCCCCCCCCCCACCTCTAGGTCACTAGTAAACCACGTTATAATCACAGCATTCAATATCCATGGAGAGATCTTTTCTTCATCTTGACTCGGGTGGTTTCTCAGATTCCCTGGATCCCCTTCCATGGTCCCAGCCCCTACCTGAATCCACCAAACAGTCACCTAAATTCAGAGGCAAACAGCTCCCAGGTCCTTGTCCAGTCCTCCAGGCAGTTCCTGCTACATACTGAAGTTCACAGGGTCCAGTACATCTCAAAACCTTCACAATTTCTATTCTCGGGGATTCAAGGATCAGCCAAGCTGCAAAAAAACAAAGTCTTAGCATCCTGGTCAGTCCTTTGGCAGTTAAGTTGGCCCTAGGACCCAGAAGAAATCTCAGCTTTCCAGGTGGCAGCAGCAGCAACACTGACTTTCCAGGAGGTAGCAGCCACTTTGGCCTTCCAGGCAACCTTCCCAGCAGCTACTCCAGCCTTCACCAGATCTCTCAGCTGAACAGCTTCTTCCACCAGGATCTTGTCAGGAGAAAATTCTGACTGACTCTCTCGGGGGTGGGGTTCTTATATACACACACAGCATTGGCTTCCTGTTTCAGCCAACCCCTTCCTGTTATGTCAGCAACAGGAAATAGAGTTCACACCTTCTATTTCTTTCATAGAGGTTTGATTAGTTACTAAGGGCTAATTACCTGCTTACTTGACATAACAAAAATGGGTCTTCAAATTTAAATTAATTACCATTACAGAAAGCAAGGAATAGCTTACCTGTCAGATTTATGGAGAGGGGAAGACTTTATGACCAAACAAGAGTTAGGGAGCAGTATAAAATGCAAAATGGATCATTTTGATTACATTAAATTAAAAAGTTTCTGTACAAACAAAGCCAATGTAACCAAGATTAAGAAGGAAGTGGAAAATTGGGAAAGAAATTTTTACAACCAATGTCTCTGATAAAGTCCTCATTTCTAAAATATGCAGAGAACTGAGTCAAATCTGTAAGAATGTAAGTCATTCCCCAGTTGATAAATGGTCAAAGGATATGAACAAGCAGTTTTCAGAGGAAGAAAGTAAAGATATCTATAAGCATATGAAAAAAAGCTCTAAAATCACTATTAATTAGAGAAATGCAAATCAAAACAACTCTGAGGTACTGCGCACATCTTACCAGTCAGATTGGCTAAGATGACAAAACAGGAAAATGACAAATGCTGGAGATGATGTGGAAAAATTGGAACACTAATGCATTGTTGGTGGAGTTGTGAACTGATTCGACCATTCTGAAGAGCAATCTGGAACTATACCCAAAGGGCTATACAACCAAATGGCTATACATCCAAAGGGCTTTGGTTGTATCCCAAAGAGATCATAGAAGTGGGAGGGAGACCCATCTGTACAAAAATATTTATAGCAGCTCTTTTTGTGGTGGCAAAGAACTGGAAATTAAGGGGATGCCCATCAATTGGGCTAAACAAGTTGTGGTATATGAATGTAATGGAATACTATTGTGATGTAAGAAATGATGAGCAGATGGATTTCATATTTACCTGGAGAGGCTTATACAAACTAATGCTGAGTGAGAAGAGCAGAACTAGGAGAAATTTGTACACAATTACAGACACAACGTATATGTGACAACCAACTTTGATAGACTGGACTCTTCTCAGCAATGCGGGGTTATAAAATAACTCCAAAAGACTCATGATGGAGAGAGAAAGAACTATGTTCAGAGAAAGAACTAAAAAGAACAGAGTTTGAATGCAGATTGAAGCAAACTACCTGCTCTCTTTCTTTTTCTAGTTTGGTTTTATTTCCTCTTTCCCATTATTTATTCCATGTGTCACAATCCTTCTTTACAACTTGACTAATGTCTAATGTGAAAGTATTTGCAGATCCTGTACTTGACTGCATGCCGCCGTGGTGGGGAAGCAGGAGAGAGGAGAGGGAGGGTGGAAAACTTAAAACTCAAAGGATTGTGGAACTGAATCTTGTAAACTAAAAGTAAACAAATTAATAAAGACAAAAATTTTTTTAAAAAATAAGAAAAGAAGTTATGAGCTCAATGATCTTAGAAAGGCATGGAAAGACTTATAGGAAATGATGAAGACAAAAGTGAGCAGAATCAAGAGAACACTATATATACAGTAAAAGCAATATTGTTTTAAGAGCAAATTTGAGCCACTGTCATTTTGACTATTATAAATACGTAAATTACAAATAAAGGATATATGAAGAAAGATACTATCTGCATCCAGATAAAGAACTGATAAACAGAAGTATGTTATTGAATAATTTTATATATTTATTATGTGTATATAATGGTAGCCATGGGGGGGGGCGAGGAGTGGGAGGAAGAATAAAAGGGAAACAAAAGAAATTTACATAACTGTTGTACATTTGGAAGGAATACCAAGTTGAATGTGGTAGGTTTGCAGTTTCGTATGTAGTCATCTTTTTTTATTGTATTGTGTCATGGGGATTCTTGTTTTGTTCTGTGAATTGAAAATTTAAAAAAAATTTTAAATTTTATTCATTTTTTTAAAGAATGTATTTATTTACTTTTAGTTTACAACATTCAGTTTCACAATCCCTTGAGTTTCAAATTTTCTCCCCTGCCCTCTCCTCCCTCTGTTCCCCCATGGCTGAATGCAATCAAATATAGGATCTATAAATACCTTCACATTAAACATTAGTCAGGTTGTAAAGAGGGATTATAACCAATGGAGTGAACAATGAGAAAGAGAAAACAAAACAAAACAAAACAAAAAAAGAGAAAAAGTAAGTAGTTTCCTTCAGTCTGCATTCAGATTCTGTAGTTCTTTCTCTGGATGTGGATATCTCTTTCCATCATAAGTCTTTTGAGTTGATTATAGCAATGCATTTCTGAGAGAAGCCCATTCTATTAGTTAGTCATCACACATACATTTTGTCTGTAATTGTGTACGAATTTCTCCTGGTTCTGCTCTTCTCAATCAACATCAGTTTATATATGTCTCTCCAGGTTATTATGAAGTCCTGCTCCTCATTTCTTATAGCACAATAGTATTCCATTACATTCATATACGACAACTTGTTTAGCCATTCCCCAATTGATGGGCATCCCCTTAATTTCCAAATCTTTGCCATCACAAAAAGAGCTGCTATAAATATTTTTGTACATATGGGTCCTTTTCCCACATCTGTGATCTCTTTGGATATAACCTTAGAAGTGGTATTGCTAGATCAAAGGGTATGCACTTATTTATAGCCCTTTGGACATAGTTCCAGATTGCTCTCCACAATGGTTAAACTGTCACAACTCCACCAACAATGCATTAGTGTTCCAATTCTTCCACATCCTCTCCAGCATTTGTCATTTTCTTGTTTTGTCATCTTAGCCAATCTGACTGGTAAGATGTGTACAGTACCTCAGAGTTGTTTTGATTTGCATTTCTCTAATCAATAGTGATTTAGAGCTTTTTTCATATGCTTATAGATATCTTTATTTTCTTCCTCTGAAAACTGCCTGTTCATATCTTTTGATCATTTATCAGCTGGGGAATTATTTGTATTCTTATAGATTTGATTCAGTTCTCTGTTTATTTTTTTTCTTTTTTTTTTAAATTTTAATTTATTTTCTTGGTTACATCATTCATTTCCACAAGGTTTTGGGTTACAGATCAGTTCTCTGTTTATTTTAGCAATGAGGCCTTTATCAGAGACAGTAGTTCTAAAAATTCTTTCCTAATTTTCCACTTCCCTCTTAATCTTGCTTACATTGGCTTTATTTGTACAAAACCTTTTCAATTTAACATTATCAAAATTGTTCATTTTGTATTTCATAATGCTCTCTAATTCTTTTTTGGTCATAAAATCTTCCCTTCTCCATAAATCTGGCAAGTAAACTGTTCATTGCTCTCTCTGATTGCTTATAGTATCAGCCTTTATATTTAGATGGTGCACCCATTTCGACTTTATTTTGGTATATGGTGTAAGATCTTTGTCTATGTCCAGTTTCTGCCATATTATATTCCAGTTTTTCCAGCAGGTTTTGTCAAATAGTGAGTTCTTATCCCCAAAACTGGAGTCTTTGTGTTTATCAAACAGTAAATTACTATAGTCATTGAGTGCTGTGTCTCATGTACCTAATCTATTCCACTGATCCACCACTCTGTTCCTCAGTCAGTACCAAGTGGTTTTCATGACTGCGATAAAAATTTTTAAAAAAAAAGGCATAAAATGACTTTTCAATTGTATGGAATGAATGCATGCATTTCTCTGCAGAAACTGACTAGGAAGCACTACTTGGACTAGTTAGCTTCACTGGATTATCTTTATTCTGTAATGGGAGGTGTCCCCATGAAAGGTGAAGCTGGCCAGGCTCCCTGACACTTCACCACGTGCCACTGTACCCTCCCTCTATCCCCCAACTTCGCCCATCCTTTCCTTAAGCCTGCGCGCTCCGCCCTCTACCCCTCCCTTCCCAAAGTTGCTCTAGTGGGCCGGGCCTGAATACGAGAGAAAAATGGAGGAGCTGCTGAAGCGGGAGCTGCAGAGCTCCACAGCCAAAGCCACGGGCCACTCGGCTGGCGGGTGCATTAGCCAGGGCCAGAGTTACGACACCGACAGAGGCCGGGTATTTGTGAAACTGAACCACAAGCCAGAGGTCAGAGCCTGAAGGCGACTTTCTCCTTTGCCGCCTTTCTTTTACTCCTTAGGGCAGGGGTCCGGGGCAGGGGCGGTGCTGGGCAGGGGCAGAGGTCAGGTCTGGGGCTGGCAGTGCAGGCTCCGTAGCCAAACGGGCCCCCCGCCCTACGTGCCACCCCCGGCTCTTCTACCGAAGTGGGTGGTACTGCGGTCCATCCGGGTTCCCAGGAGGCCTCTGCGTGGGTCCCTTCTTGGGACCTCCCTGCAAAGAAACGCTGACCACCCATCGATGTCGGGGAGGATTTTTCCCGTAGGAAAAGACCCAGACCCAGCCCTCGGCTCTTTTTTTTGCACTTTTGGGCTCTGACCCTTCACTTTTCCCTCCCCTTCTTTTTCCTCCCTAACCACCTACCCCCACCCCCAACCCCACCTCCACCTCCCGCAGTATAGAGAATTTAACCGATGGTTCTCTTGTTGCAAAATTGGGAAGGAGGAACCTTGTCGACAAAAATCTATTCCTTTCCAAGAACAATCTAAATGCAGTTTTGTGGGCAACCTGTAATCTAGTAAGAGAAGAGAAGGGGCGGGGGAGGGGGTGGGCGGAAGATGAGACATAGGAAGAGAAAAGAACTGGAAAAAAGAGACCTTTCCTTTTTCTCTTCTCTTTCATCCCTTTTTATCCTCACCTTTTCCTCCTTTCCAGTCTGCCCCCTTTTCTCATTTATTAGAGAAGATCATTTAGAATTATTACGTTTTTGTTTTCTTGGCAAGCATCCTTTCTCTCAATAATAAATTTATTCTCAAGCACAGTTTCAGCTTCACCTGCCAGTACAAACACAGCCCTGCTTGTCTGTGTCACTCGAACTTCTTTTCTGCTCTCTAATGTGTATTTTTGAATACTTCCCAATAATGTATTACAAAGATGTGTTTTGGGAAATTGTGGGAGAATGCACATTAACTGGACAGGTCATGACAAAAAGTTTTCAACATTTTATTTATACACACACACTCATGCAAGCTCTAGAGGTTTGGATAAATAACATGAAATAGTTTTCTTTGCACTTCATTCAAGCAGAAGCTGATGGGGCAGCTAAGTGGTGTGTGTAATGGATAGAAGTTGGGCCTGGAGTTAAGAAGACCTGAGTTAAAATTTGGCCTCAGACAATTTACTAGCTGAACAAGTCACCTAACCTGTGTTTGCTTCAGTTTCCTCAGCTGTAAAATGGGCATTATAACAGCACCTACCTTCTTCCTCCACTTCTCTGATGATGGATGGGAAATTAGCACATAGTAAGCACTATATAAAATGTTAGCTGCTATAATGATAATAATAATTATTATAACATTTTTGTAATACCAAGAGTTTTGTGAACCTTTAATTTGCTTTACAATCCTTCCTCTACTTTAGGATTTAATTCCTGGCCTTAACTTGGATAGTGAAAGACAAAGGGCATTTTTCCATAGTTAGTATCAGGATTGTTTTATCAAACTTTTAAAATCATTTCTTTTTATTTACAGGAACCAAGGGCAAAAAAGTATACTTGGCTTGTTTTGCAAATTGTACTACTGCTTTATTACTTCTCACTGTAACTTCTGAATATTCACTGCAACACATGCAGCTTGTTAGGGATTTTATTGTGTGTGATGTTTTTGCCATGGAGAACAAAGCTTCCTGGTTTTAAAAATATATATTTTATAAAATACGTTATTTAAGATCTCACACTTGAAAGCTGCCTATTTTGCCTACCTCTTTTTAAATAAGATAAAAGCTTCTGTGTTTCAGAGCTTAGAATTGGACTTTAATGCTTAAAAATATTGTAGTAAATCTCTCTTATATTTTCATAAGTACAGTTTCTTAGGGGACATGTACAGATAGATATAGAAGAACTCAGCTGTTTGAGTTCCTACCCTTTAAAAAAAAATTCAGTCATTCTTTATCTTAATAATTTTTATAAGTTGACCAGAAGGTCCACCAGATAACTTAAGGAGGTGCCATCTAGTAAAAAAATACTATGAGATAATGACCCCTTGAGCCATAAATTCTTGTTGGCCTGGTATTTTTGTTTCTTTGACCCATTCCTCAGAAGCAATCCTTGTGAAGTCTGATCCTATAAAATACTGACCTATCACTCTGAAATATTAGTGACTATATCCTTTCTCCAATTATAGTTGTTGAGACAGGCTAAAGTGTTGTCTTTTTCTTATTGAAAAAAATCTATATGTGACATTAGCATCATTTAAGAATCCTTATTCTGTAAATTTCATTTGGATTTCCTGTGTTAAACTATTGTACCAGATGTTTTTTCATGATTGCTTTAAGGGTTTTTCTTTTTCTCCTATATTGCCTTTATTCCAGGTTCATTTGCATTATTTTTTATTTTCATCTTTTTCAAGTCACTTTACATTTCTCTTTACTGGCAGTATTTCTGGATTACTGATAACATTTTAGAATTGAACTTATTAGTGATACCTAATGAACACCTCTGCTCCTGTTGTTTTTTATTGTTTTTTCTTCATTAACATGTTCATTTTCTTCCCTTCCATTATTATTTTCTGAGTGTAAGCCCATTTTTTTAATCCTTTGACAGATATTTCCAAACTTACCATAATATGCATAAATAACAAATATTTATTAGATTCTTACTATGAGTCATGCTGTGCTAAGTCTTGGAGATGCAAATATGAAAGAGATAGTCTCTCATTTTAAGAAGCTTACATTTTGATGGGGGAGATGATACAGGTAGAGAGGGTGGCTGGAGAACAGAAGTTTTGATCTAAAAAGTAACAATGCTGGTGAGTAGCACAATAGATAAGTAGTTCATTGGTATATCCTTTATGTAATGTGATATTTATAAGATTAAAGCTCTCTGAGCAAGAGATGGAAGACTTATGGTAGTAGAAGAAGGTATATGAGCAAAAGCAGACAGGAAAATGGCAGGGTTGAAGATGAGGACACTTGGTACTAGAGAGTACAAAGCTAGATGGCTTAGATAATATACTGATTATCTTGAAGCACACAATATGAAATAATGGATAAATACAGTGGCTGTAGGCCAGATGAGAGGGGAATTTTGGTCACGTTGGTTGTATAATTCTTTACTCATGGCAGATTTAAAAATAATTCTTAGACTATTACTTGTTTACTTCTCTACCTCAAACTTGGATAGAGGTCCAGAAGGGTTCTGTTTCCATTAATTATTCTTATGGATTCTTTGCAGATGCTTAAAAGTCTTATTTTGTAAAGAAAATGTTTTTTTCCTGCTTTTAAAATACTGGAGAAAAGCAGAGGTCTAAAGAAAGAATAGATGGATATTATGGATATATTACATGGATATTACTAGGCAGAATGTGAGAGAGGAGAAGAAGCTCAATTTTTGCCTTGCTTCTACTTCTAAAAAATTAATTTGACAGCAAAGCACCAGAGAACTGGCCTTAAGGTTAGCTTTACTTTTGTGTCATTTGCATATTTGATTATCATACTATATATGCTTTAATTCAAGTCATTGATAAAAATAGCATAACAGGAATCACAGAACTTGGTGTGGTGAGAGGTTGGGGTGTGGAGGTGTCCTTTGAGACTTACATTGACCTCTTTGAGTCAAGCCATTCAAACAGTTCCACCTAATTATATTAACCCACCCATATCTCTTTAAGAATTGCATCAGGGTGGCTAGGTGGCGCAGTGAGTAAAGCACTGGCCCTGGAGTCAGGAGGACCTGACTTCAAATCTGGCCTCAGACACTTGACACACTTACTAGCTGTGTGACTTTGGGCAAGTCACAACCCCAATTGCCCTCCAAAAAGCAAAAAACCAAAAAGAATTGCATGAAAAACTAAATTAAATGTTTTGCTAGGTTAGCAATGTCTATTTCAATTCTCTTGTCTACTATTCTTTTTTTTTGGTGCTTTTTGGAGAGGAGAAGGCAGGGCTATTGGGGTTAAATGACTTGCCCAAGGTCACATGGCTAGTATGTGTTAAGCGTCTGAAGCTGGATTTGAACTCAGGTCCTCCTGACTCCAAGGCCAGTGCTCTTTTCACTGCACCACCTAGCTGCCCCCCAACTATTCTTTTCAATGTGTTTGACTGTCATGATGTGTTCTTAAGGAAGTCATGCTTGCTTATTGAGACCATAGCTTCTATTTCTATAAATTCACTAGCCATCCTTTGAATAATATCTTCAAGAATAGAAGTCAGGCTCACTGGCTTACTTGATACCTTTTTTTTTTTTAATTAGGCCATTTACCCTTCTACAGTGCTAGAGCACCTCTCCCATTCTCTTTTTCAAAGGAAGCAGACATAGTACAATGGAAAGAAGGATCATTGTTCCTTTCTAGCTGTGCTTGGTATATGTGTGACACACAGCAAGTCATTTATCTTTCCTGGGACCCAGTTTACTTATTAATGTTGGGGTTAGAGGACCTCTGAAGTCTCTTTCGGTTCTAGACCTATGATCTTATAAACTATGACTAAATAATTACACGTGTTAGTTCTTAGTACTGTAGGACAATTTTTCTGGATCTGGGGACTTGGAACTAATTAAGGCAACTAAGTTTTCTCTTACAATCTCCCTACCTATTTTGGGTTCCATTTACCTAAAAGCTATTTGTGTTATGTTGAGGCAGCTAGGTGGCACAGTGGAAAGAAAGCTGGGCCTGGAATCAGTAAGACCTGAGCAGTGTGATCTTGGGCAAGTCATTTAGCCTCTAGTTGCTTCAGCTTCTCCAACGATAAAATGGGCACAATAATAGTACCTACCTCTCAGGGTTGTTGTGAGGATCAAAAAATGTAATATTTGTAAAGTGTCTGGCACATAGTAGGCATTATATAAATGGTAGCTTTATTATTGTTATAATTATCATTACTAGTAGTGGTAGTGTGTCCTTTGAGTCCAAAGATAATCCTTTTTGTCAGAGAAAGCAAAAAGAGACATTGGAAAAGAAAATGCATCAGAGCTATTAGACTGAGAAAGGTAAAAATATAAAAATAACTACGCACAATTAAGCAAACTATATAAAGAATAAATTGGAAATAATCAATAGAAAGAAGGTACTAGAATTGGGAAGGGGACTGAGAAAGGCTTTCTGTAGAAAAGAAGATTTTACCTGGAACTTTTGATATTTTGTATTTATTTCATCCTGAAGCTAATAGGGAGCCATTGGCTAGATCTATGCTTTAGGAAAACCACTTTGGCAACTGAGTGGAGAATCACCTGGAATAGGGAAAGAGTTGTGGCAGGGAGACCAACCATGAAGCAGTATGGTGGCTGCACTAGGCTGGTGGCATTGTCAGAGGAGAGAAGGGCACAATGTAATAGATAATGTGAAGGTACAATGGACAGACTGTAAAACAGATTCGATATAGGGAGTGAGAGGATGGTAATAGCCTTGAGTATACCATAAATTAGGAAGTGATGAGGGATTAGGGGAAAGATCATGAGCTCAGTTTTTGACATTTTCAACTTAAGGTGTCCATAGGACATCTATTTTGAGATATCCAGTAGGCAATTAGAGACGAGAACCTGGAGGTCAGGGCTGAATAGGTAGATTTGTGAATAATCTCTTTGGATGATCATTGATTCGATAGAAGATGATGAGATCACTAAATAAAATAGTATAGAGGGGAAAGAGAAGAGGGCCCTGGACAAAGCCATGTAGGACCCTCATGATTGGTGAGCTTGAGTGAAGATCTAGCAAAGGGGACTGAGGAGTTTTGTTCGGCAGCATGTGGTAGAGCAGTGCTGAGGCTTGGCAGGGAACAGTCAGTGATATGATAGAGGAACAAGGTTCTCAAGAGAAAAGGACAGCATAGAGTTCAAGTGGTTAACGAAGGGGTCAGAGTGGGAAAAGGAGAGTATGGCTAGTACTGGGCGATAGTCTGGGAGAGAACTGAAGGGTTGAGGATTGAAGGCCATGGAGTAGATGAAGAACAGGGTTTGGGAGTACAAGGTAGAGAGAGGCAGGATAACAGTAGATTGCGTTCAGATAAGGGAGTTTCAGAGTTCATGAACATGATGTGGCTCATTTTGGGTGATGGCAAGATTAAGGGTATGACCATCTGTGTAGTTGAAGTGGGATGGACATAGAAAAGGAATACATTGAGCAACTGAGAGTTTAGGGTGTTTGAGTGAATATCAGTACATATGTTGAAGTCTCTCTAATATAGCAAGAACTGGGAAAGGGAGAAATATTGTGAGCCAGGTACTGAACTCATTCAGGAAGGGGAGTGTACTGGAGGTGGGTAGACAAAAGTTAATGGAATTTTGATTGAGTTGTAGATATGGATTGAGTTACTGTCAAAGGGGAGGAGAAATTGCTGAGTGAAAGTGATAGGGGCAGAACCTAAAATCAGCAATGGGAAGCAAGGAGTATTACAATTCTACTGAACCAGTGAACTAATATGAATGAGTGACAATGCAGGCAATGCTGGAAAGGGAAATCAGGGAGGCTCTATCCTCAGAAAAGAGCCAGGTATCAGTGAGAGCCAGATGATGGAAGGAATAGGAAAGGAAAAGATTTAAATTGAAAGAAAATTTGTTACTTATGGAGCAGACTTAAGAGAGTACAATGGAAAGTTTATTGGGATAGTATTGGGGTAAGATTGTGGGAGAGAGATGAGGTAGGAATAGGAATAAGGTTTGGGCAGTGGAGGATGGAAAATGAGGTTTAAATGATGACAACCAAGGGCTCAGCATAACTTGGATAGGGGGGATATGACTAAGGAGTGGTTTGTTAATCATTATTTAAACTTTTAGATAGATTTACAGTGTCCATAAAGTTTTGACCTGGGAATGGAGTCCTTTCAGGGCCTTGGGCAGTTTAAGCAAGGGATCAAATATGTGGAGCAGAAGGAGCGGTGTGAAGGTAGGAGACCAAACTAGAAACTTAATGGAATGGTGCCCTTTCTCTAAGCTCAGTGGCCAGAGACTAATGGCAGGGAATGGCACTTCACCTCTTCCTACAAGATGGGCACAAGGGATGGCATGGCCTGAATAGCTCTTTCCTTTCGAGTTACACAGCAGCCTTTGTATCTAGAGGTGATGACAAGCCTACAAGGACATGTAGCAGCAGTAACTCTATGAGAGCAAGGAGTAAAACAAAATCAGAATATGAAAAAAAGAAAATGTAATACAGCTACATCACAATTAATATATTTCAATAATATGAAATGTGTTTTGATGTGAACTATAAAATGATACCAAATAACATTTAATATAATGGTTTTGATGTGTTCCACATGTCCTCATTGGCTTGTCATCACTTCCAGATGTGAGGGGTTGCTGTGCTAAATATTTTAAGAAAGGAGCTTAATAAAATGAATTAAAAAAAATACTTCAGATGGAAATATTGGATGGAAATATTGCCAAAACAAAAAGGAGGAGGCCTGTTATTGTATTACAACAAAAAAACAATGGCATTGAATGATATGAACATGCCCATAGTTCTCAAAAATAGAATAAGATGTTAGAGTGCCTTACTATATTGTACAACTCAAGATAAAATAAAAAGGCAAAGTTGTATCAGCTTTGTATGTCTGGTGAACAACTACAAAGAATAGAAGTACTATGGTGATAGAAATGGAGTGTCCTTTAGTCGTATGGATTGAAGATTGCAACCAGTATTCTTCATTCTTCTTGGCAGGGCAGCCATTTATACAGATTCTTCAAGTTTATTGAAGGCAGTAAAAGAAAATATAAATAAAGTGGATAATGAAATTTTTAGTGCAAGTGCTGATTGGTTCCGCTGCTTTAAAAACTGAGTTCAGTTGCCCAGTGTTAAAATTACTAAGGAGGTAGCCAGTACAGATGAGCATAAAGCAACTATACCTCCTGATGTTTGAAGAGAATAATTTTTTTAAAAGGTGGTGTGTGGGACAAGAAGACCCTTGCCCAAATAAAAACAAGCAGAAATATCCCCAAGCAGAGACAGGAAGGATTTATTTAATTATTTCTTCTTGCAGGAAGGGCGGTCTCACAATCAGAGGCAGTCTAGTAGGAGAGGCAAAATACAAATGCAAAGCTTGATTATACCCCCCAAAACCCACTCCTTTACCCCATCCTCCCTTGTTCTGTCCTGTTGCCGTTAATTAGGAACTGAGGTGCACAATCTTAACCACAAAAATTTGCTGGCATTGCAGGTGAAATGTCAGTAATATCAAAAGGCAGAAGGTAGGGGAGCATCTAGGTGGCGCAGCGAACAGAGCACTGGCCCTGGAGTCAGGAGGACTCAAATTCAAATGCAGTCTCAGACACTTAAAACTTACTAGCTGTGGGACCTTGGGCAAGTCACTTAACCCTAATTGCCCTCCAAAAAGCAAAAAAAAAAAAGAAAGGCAGAAGGTACATGTCTAGCAGACATGGAAACAGACGAAATATGTCATCAGTATCAAGTTAGATATGAAAGCAGAAGGTAAATGTTCTAACAATATCAATATAGATATGAAAACAAACAATATTTTATGAATCATGGGGATTTTAGGACATGGTGACCTGCCTGGAATTCCTCAACAGGATTTCCAATTTTATATTTGTACAGGTCAGATGGTAGTCAGTAGAAACAAGTCTGGGACATTTGGGCCTTTGCAGGATCTGTGCTTTCCTCTCCTCTGCTTAGCTAAGCTTAGCAAAAACTTCAACTTATGACCAGAGAGGTAAGGCAAGGGTCCCAGCCTCCAAGCCCGGGTTGCTAAGTCTTTGGTGCTTTATTACATTTCTGTTCAGATTTCTGCAATGTTACCTGAGAAGTTTTCACTTTTATGCCATTCAGTGGAAACAATGATGAACAAATTTTTAATGTGGATCAAACAGGATTATTCTGGGAAAGAATGCCTTTTATAACTTACATTTCTTTTTTGGGATGGGGGTGGGTGTGGCGGGTGGCAAGGCAATACAGATAAAGTGACTTGCCCAGGGTCACACAGCTATAGAACCTATATTTAAAAACATATATATATATATATATTCATTTACCACATTCAGTTCTACAGGTTTTTGAGTTTTAAATTTCCACCCCCTCCCCAAGACAGCTAGAACTTACATTTCTTTTTTTTCCCTTTTAAAAAAATTAACTTTTGTTAATTGTTAGTTTGCATGATTCATTTCCACAAGATTTTGAGTTGCAAATTTTCTTCCCATCTTTCCCCTACCTACCACCCCAAAACAATGATCCCACTGTATACCTCCGCCCCCAATCAGCTCTCTTCTGTATCCTCCCCAGTTACCCCACTGACTTTCTGGTAGGGCAGGATGGATCTCCCTACCCCAGTGACTGTATATCTTATTTCCCAGTTGCATGTACATAATAATAATTATTATTATAATAACTAATGTTATTATTATTATTGTTATATATGTTTTTTAAACATTTAATTTTAAAACTTTAAATTCTGGATCCTTTCTCTTCCTCCCTCATCCCCTGCCCCCGCTGGGAAGACAAGCAATTCAGTACAGGCAATGTATGTGTAGTTATGCAAAACATCTCCACAATGGACACATTGTGAAAGATATATTGTGAAGACATATTTCCCTCCCTCTCCCACCCCCCACTTCTTCTATTCTCTACTTTGTCCCTGTCCCTTTACAAAAGCATGTGCTTCTAACAACCCTCCCCACTAACCTGCCCTCCCCTCCATCAACCCCCCTCTCATTCCCTTCCCCCTACTCTTCTACCCAATTTAGAGTATGTCATTCCCTCCCTAAGCCAAATTCAATGAGAATAAGGTTGACCCATTCCCTTTTGCTTTCCTGTTCTTCCTCTCCATTGTGAGTTATCCCTTGCCTCTTCTGTATGAGAGGATTAACCGCATTGTGTCTCTTCCTGTCTCCTCTCATTATATTCCTCTTCTACCTCTCAGTTTCACCTTTTAAAATATCATCCCTTCCTATTCAATTGATCCTGTGCCCTCTATATATACATATATACACATACTCGGGATGTGTTAGTATGCATATATAAATCCCCTATATAGACTTATGTCTATATATATATTCCCTTCACCTATTCTCATAGTGAGAAAAGTTTCACAAGTTACAATGATCATTTTTCCATGTAGGCATGTAAATAGTTCTCCTTATGATCTTTTCCCTGTTTACCTTCTCATGCTTCTTGTATTTGAATGTCAAACGTTTTATTCAGCTCTGGGTTTTTCATCAAGAATGCTTGAAAGTCCTCCACCTCATTGAATGACCATATTTTCCCATGAAACATTATACTCAGTTTTGCTGGGTAGGTGATTCTTGGTTTTAATCCTAGTTACCTTGTTCTCCAGTATATCATACTCTAGGCACTTTGATCCCTTAATGTAGAAGGGGCTCGATCCTGTGTTATCCTGATTGTATTTCCAACAGTATTCAGATTGTTTCTTCTTGGCACCTGGCTATAACATTTCTAGGAATTTCCTTTTTGGGATCTTTTTCAAGAGGTTGTTGGTGTGTTGGTGGTTTCTTTCAACTTCTATTTTGCCCTCTGGTTCTAAAATAACAGGGCAATTTTCCTTGAGAATTTCTTGAAGGATGCTGTCTATGTTCTTTTTTTGATCATGGCTTTCAGGGAGTCCAATAATTTTTAAATTGTCTCTCCTGGATCTATTTTCCAGGTCGGTGGTTTTTTTAAGGAGATATTTCACATTGCCTTCTATTTTTTCATTTGTTTGTATCTCTTTAGTAGTATCTTGATTTCTCATAAAGTCATTTGCTTCCATTTGCTCCACTCCAATTCTGAAGTAATTATTCTCTTCAGTGAGCTTTTGAGATTCCTTTTCCGTCTGGCAAATTTGGCTTTTTAAGGCATTCTTCTCCTCATTGGCTTTTTGGGCCTCTTTTGCCTTTTGAGTTAGTCTATTTTTTTAAGGTATTTCCTTCAGTCAGATTATTGACTCTCTTTTCATGATTTTCTTGCATCGTTCTCATTTCTCTTCCCAATTTTTCCTCCATTTCTCTTATTTGGTTTTCAAAATCCTTCTTAAGCTCCTCTATGACCTGTAATCAGTTTATATTTTTCTTGGAAGCTTTTACTGCAGGAGTTCTGACTGTGTTGTCTTCTTCCCGTTCCTTGCTTTGATCCTTTTTGTCCCCACAAAAGGAATCTAAAATTGGATTGCTTTGCTTGCTTTTTTTCCTTTGCCTGCTAATATTGCCAGTCAATCATTTGACTTTTTAGCTCTGTGTGACAGTAGAACTCTGCTTCCAGAGGGGAGGGCTTTGTGCCAAATTGCTGAGGTTTTTGTAGCTGTGGGAGCTATTATGAGGCCACTGTCTCTACAGCGCCCACCAGCTTTGGTTCACTGGTCACACACCTCAGGGCTACCATCCAAGACCTTGATCCTGATCCAGGCAGGTTAAGGCAAGAGCACTTAGTCTCTGAATGGTCATTTGGCCCCCTTGCAGGCCGCAAGCTCTGAAGCAGCCATGTGGAGGAGGCTGCAAGGCTGCCACTTCCACCGCTTCTGCCTCTAGGGTCAGAGGTCTGGACCGTTCCTCCATCTGCCCCAAATTCAGCCAAGTTCCATTGACCTTTCTCTTTGTCTTTGGCATTTATGGGTTGATAACCTGGAAACTGCCACAGCTGCGGGTGAGCTGAACTTACATTTCTTTTTTTTTATTACTAATTTTTAAAAATTCGTTTTCTTGTTTACATTATTCATTTTCATGAGATTTTTGAATTACAAGTTTTCTCCCCATCTTTCCCGTACCCCAAACCCCAAACAGCAATCCCACTGTAAAGCCCCTCCCCTGATCTGTTCTCTTACTTTCTGGTAGGGCAGGGAGGGTCTCCGTACACCAGCCCCTGTTTATCTTAATTCCTAGTTGCAGGTATTGCAGAGCTTTGAATTCTAGATTCTTTTAATTCCTCCCTTGTCACCCATCCCCACTGGAAGGACAAGCAATTCAGTCC
>CM053593.1:196223828-196269249 GCA_028646575.1 Pseudocheirus occidentalis | reverse complement strand
GTTTGCCTTCTCCACCACTCTGGGACTCAGGATCTCCCATTGGTTTGTTGAAGTAGAGCCTGCCTCTGGCTTGCTGCATGGGATACCTTCTGCTCTGGACTGCACTCTCCTTTTACCTTAGTGATACGGACTTTCCTTGCTGATCCTCCAAGTCTCCTGGACCAAAAGAGTGTTCTATGTTGTCTTTCTGCTGGCTCCTCTGTTCCATGATTGGTTATACGATGCTACCTTATGGGTGTTCTGGGATCAGAATGGGAGAGGAACAATTCTCTAGTGCTCACTCTGCCATCTTAATTCCTGGAAGCTTGTACCTCATTTCTATGAGATAATTACTCTTTTTGCCTTTTCCTAAATCGTTTTGCTTTTAAGAATCACATAATACAGACTTAGCTCTTCTAAGCAATGCAAGGGGATCTAAGACATCTCCAAAAAACCTGTGATGGAAAATGCTATCCTCATCCAGGGAAAGAACTTTTGAGTCTGAATGCAAATGGAAGCATATATTGCTCTCCCTTTGTGTTGTTTCTTCTTTCTCATGGTTTCTTCTATTAGTTCTAGTTCTTTACATCATGACTGATGTGAAAATTTGTTTAATATGAATGTATAAGTAGAGCCTTTAATATTTACATTTCTCTTGTATCTTGTATGTCAGATTTTCTATTTAGTTCTGGTCTTTTTGCAGTAAAATCCTGAAAGTCTGCCAATTCACTGAATATCTAGTTTTTTGTTTTTTGTTCAGATTATACTTAACTTTGCTGGGTATGATCCAATTCTAATTTTCTGAATACTGTGCCTCTCAGTACAGCCTTAGATTGTATTAACTTTTTTTGGCTTCTGTTTTTGACTGTTGATTTATTGGACTTGCACCTGAAACTCCCAGATTTTTTTTCAGACCATCTGTTATCTAGCAGTGCATCCTCCATCTTGTATTTACATAGTTGACTTTTTGAACCCAAAAGGAAGAGTTTACATTTATCCCTATTAAAATTAATCTTACTAGATATAGCTCAGAGATATTGTTTTTGCCTTTTGAGATCTGTTTACATTCTGCTTTGCCATCCAGTTTATTATATCTCTCTTTTAGTTTCATGTTCTGTAAATTTGATAATATGGCATTTATAACTTTAGATTATTTAAAAAATGTACAAGGTCAAGGATAGATTATTCCTTGGAGCACTCCACTAGAATTCTTCCAGGTTCCCATCAGTCCTGTCTTTCTAACCATTTGCAAGTTTACCTGACTATATTCTGTCTGAGCAGACATAGTAAAATATGCTTTGCTGAAATCTACTTCCTTAGCTTCATGAGCTATCAGTTTAGTACACCATGATTTTGTCAATATGAAGGAAACTCCCAGTGTGGAAATTACATCTACCAATGCAGATCATCCCTCTGTTACTTAGTAGGTAAAGCCCTTAGGAGTTGCCTTGCGTACATAGAGTTAAGTGACTTACTCAAGGGCACACAGGTAGAAAGTGTCCAGAGGTGGCATTTGAACTTAAAAGGCCACCTCTATTGTCTCTCCGGTAACTCCATCAAAAAAGTAAATGAAGTTTTTCTAGCATGACCTGTTTTTGATGAAACCATTTACTTTTTGTGATCACTGCTCATGTTACTAGATATTTATATTCACTAACCACTAACTAAAGTTTAGAATTTGCCCAAGGTACTTTTGCTGAGTAGTAGGCTTGTATTCCCACTCTTAAAAATACACACACATGCGCCCGCGCATACACACACACACCCACACACCCACATACCATATACCATTGTCTTTTGTTTTTTGTTTTGCTTTTTGGAGGGCAGTTGGGGTTAAGTGACTTGCCCAAGATCACACGGCTAGTTTTTTTGTGTCTGAGTGTCTGAGGCCGGATTTGAACTCAGGTACTCCTGACTCCAGGCTGGTGCTCTATTCACTGCACCACCTAGCCGCCCCCATATACCATTGTCCAAAAGGTTTCAGAACACTTACTATTCCTAACATCCTGAAGACAATCTTCTTTTTGTCATATTTAGGATATGATAATTATATGTTTACTACTTAATTTTAGATTACTTTTATGCTTCATACCCTCAGTAGCAAGTGAAAGCCAATAAACAGTCTAACTTACTTGAGGAAAATTCCTATTGATAGTATTGGATTCTTAGAAGGTCTACTACATTTTTTAAATGAAAACGTTCCTCGTCCTCCAAAAGGAGTGATATACAACAACAACAACAACAACAACAACAAGAAAAACAGATTTATCTATTGATTAACTTTTGCCAATCCCGAACACCTAAGGTTAAACTCATGTTGCTCTATTTGTTGTTAGTTTTCAGGAAACTGATAATGCTTGGCATGGTGGATGTCTGGCTTTAGCAGAGTTAGGCAGAAGAGGATTGTTACTACCTTCTCGACTTACAGATGGTGAGTAGTGAAAGCTTATTAACAGCATTTTATAGTACATTGGCATTCCAGTCTGTCTTTCCTTTTATTCTTTTTCTTACTGCTATGAATTTGCCTATTTCTAATCTCTGTTGTGATTTCAAACCTTGATTCAGTTTCATTAATATGGTAATGATATGGCTATATCAGATGATTTTTGGCGGGGGGGGGGGGGGGGGAAGGACGGATGTAAAGTCTGTCTCTTAATCAACTTTTTCATTTGAACTATTTTGTCAAAGTTGTCCTGGCTGGAGAGTTTTCAGGAATAGTTAAAAGTTTTGTCAGTACTTACTGATTTTTTTATAGCACAGACATTTCCCAATGTAGTCCTTTTTCTTGAAACTTCCCTTTCTTGTAACCATGAAAAACAGGTAAGCAAAACCAAAGTGACAAGGGTATGAAAGTAAATACTCTACACTACAGAGAAATTTTAATTTCCTCAACACTGGTCTGGTAGTAGCAGCCCTGTTTCAGGTATAGATATCACAGAAAAACCTGTGCTGAATAAAAAGGGGTCATATTTCTGTAGTTTGCATGTGACCTACGCATCAATGAATGGGAGAACTTCCCAAGACAGAATGGAGCACCCACCTACTGCCTCACAGGATCATCTGACCACAGCTTGCCTTTCCTGGGAGAGAGAGAGAATGAAAAGGCTGACTTGCTGAGGCACAGCAAAGAGCATGTACCATCGAAAATTTCTGCTTTCTATATTACTTTTTCTGAGAATAGAATCAATCCACTGAGAATCAATCTCAGTGGAACCTGTTGTACGGCAGGTTTCTGGGATGGATGGTTTCAGGTTTTATCATAGAACTAAACTGAATAGGGCTGTGTAGAAACCTCTTTTCTTTTTTATTCTCAGGAAAGATTTTTCCCCTCAGGCATGTGATATAGAATTAGATGCATTTGTACTTCAGTTGATCTGTAGTTTCATCATGTGGGAACTCTCACAGGTGATAAAGATTGTAGCCTGATCACAGTTTTTCCTTGGAGCCTTTTCTTTCTATTTGTTCTGTGTAGGTAACATTTGGAACTGTGTGTCTGTTACTTTATAGTCTTACCATGTGATTCATCTTTTCTAACTCTGTGTTTCCTGGATGATAGATTTTATAACACTTTCATGTAACTAATCATTGGTATAATGCTTTCGCCTGTTTACACTGCTCTTTACAGGAAAAGATTGGAAAGCTCAGTCACTCAGCTCTTGGTGGGTTCCATTATCATTACTATGCAAATGACTCCTGAATCTGTGTATCTGTCTCTCATGTGGTGTTTTAAATCCAGCCCTATATACCACCAACTGGTTCTTATACCTCTTTAATTTACTGAACTAAGATTCTTTGAACCTTTCTGGTTCCCCTTTTCAGTCCTTTTAGTATTTTTGTACCTTTTCTGTGAATCCTCTCTAGGTTTTCTATTTTCTTTTTAAAGTTTAGCCTATGTTCTGTTGAGATGGGGAATATGGAATGTTCAGGAATGACTAGTACTTCCAGTGTGGGGGCTTGCTGAGCCCTTTTCAGGGATGGTCATCTACCTTTGGGGCCTACCTTTCGCCCAACTCTCACCTGTAACTCCAAGAAGTTGTAGCATGTGCAGTGGCCACACCCTGGTAAACTGTCTCAGCTGATAGGCTAATGTAGCTTCAGAGTAACTAATATACCTCAGACCCATTGGTGGGCTAGGAGGATGTCTAACCCAAGCATATGAAGACTTTCCTTGGCAGAATAGGTGAATGATAATAATTTACCCCAACAACCATGAAAGTGGCTGAAGCAGCTGCTGTGGAGTACTTAGAGCTTGGTCTTGAAGCTCTAAGACTCCAAGGTCATCCACTGCATCCTGGACCATCATCAATCGTCCTGATTTTTGTCCTGCTTCATTGACTATGTAAGAAAGATTGAGGCTAACAACTTTGCACAACTCTGCCTCATTTAAATCCAATTCTTCTGCTCCTGTCATATGATTAGGAATTTTACTATATAGTCGAATTTCTGTCTGTTCCTGTTTTCACATGTGCATGTGAATTTGAAACCTTTGCACAATTTTTCTTAATAAGACTTGAGGATGGAAAGAAAAGTCAAGAATAATGAAAAGAAAGGGTATGCCGACTGTCAGAGGATAACAATGAGATTGAAGATATGGATAGAATGGAATGAGCATATGCTTGTTTGATCATCTAGTATAGAGCAGAGGGAAAAATGGAAAATAAGGTTGGATAGGTACAACAAGGCCAGTCCTTGAAAATCAAGCAGAGAGCCATTGTAGGTTCTTCAGTTGGAGAATGATGGTAGAATGATGCTTGTAGAAGATAAAATCTAGTGGTAGTAAAAGAAGAGTGGGGTAGAGGTTTGCATTTAGGGTAAAAGTAGAGTCTAAACTCAAAGCATTGTAATAATCCTAGCCTGAGGTAAAGATAATAGATAATCTTGATGACATTTGGATTAGAGAAGAATGGAAAATGTGAGAAAGGCAAACTGAAACAGGACTTGTTAACTGACTGGATACAGATTTTTTTTTTGTTTAATTAATTTATTATCTTTTTTAGTATTTCATTTCCACGAGATTTTGAGTTACAAATTTTCTCCCCATCTTTCCCCACCTACCACCTAAAAAGAGCCATCCTACTATATAACCCCTCCCCAATCTGCTCTCTTCTATGTCCTCACCCATTGCCTCTCTGACTTTCTGGTAGGGCAAGGTGGAGCTCCCTACCACAGTGCCTGTATATCTTAATTCCCAGTTGCGTGTAGTTAATAATAATTTTATATATATATATATATGTATGTATGTATGTATGTATGTATGTATAGACACATACATATATATATTTTAAACATTTGATTGTAGAACTTTAAATTCTAGATTCTTTCCCTTCCTCCCTCATCACCCACCCCCACTGGAAAGACAATTAGTTCAATACAGGCTGTACATGTGTAGTTACGTAGAACATCTCCACAATGGACATATTGTGAGAGACTGATTATATATCCCTCCTTCCTATTCTGCCACCCTCTTGCTCTATTCTCTACCCTTGTCCCTGTCCCTTTACAGAAGTGTGTGCCTCCAGCAACCCTCCCCCTCACCCTGCCCTCCTCTCCATCATCCCACCTCTCATCCCCATAACCCCAACTTTCCTTTGTGGCAAGATACCCAGTTTAGAGCTTATGTCATTACTTCCCTATGCCAAATTCAGTGAGAGTAAGGTTGACCCTTTCCCTTTTGCCTTCCTGTCCTTCCCCTCCACTGTAACAGTTATCTCTTGCCTCTTTCATATGAGATGATTAAACCCATTCTATCACTCCCTGTCTCCTCTCATTCTATTCCTCTTCCATCTCACAATTTAACCTTTTAAAATATCCCTTCCTACTCAATTGATCCTGTGCCTTCTATGTACACATATATACATACACTCAGATATGTATTCATATGCGTGTGTGTGTGTGTATGTAAATATATATGGTCCTGGGGTGTGTTTATACACATACACACACACACACCATACCCACACACATATTCATGCTCCTATATAGACAAATCTGTATGTATACGTATATATACATTTGTATTCCCTTCATCTATTCTCATATTGAGAAAAGTTTCCTAAGTTACAGTTATCATTTTTCCATGTTGGCACATAAATAGTTCAACTTTTATAAGTTCCTCATGATTTCTTTTCCATGTTTACCTTCTCATACTTCTTGTATTTGAATGTCAAATTTTCTTTTCAGTTTTGTTTTTTTCAGCAAGAGTACTTGAAAATCCTTTACCTCACTGAATGACCATATTTTCCACTGGAACATTAGACTCAGTTTTGCTGGGTAGGTGATTCTTGGTTTTAATTCTAACTCTCTTGATCTCCAGAATATCATATTCCAGGCCCTTTGATCCCTTAATGTAGAAGCTGTTAGATCCTGGGTTATCCTAATTGTGTTTCCACAGTATTCAAATTGTTTCTTCTTGAAAGCCTGTAATATTTTCTCCTTGATCAGGGGATTCTGGAACCTGGCTATCACATTCCTAGGCATTTTCTTTTGGGGATCTTTTTTAAGAAGTGATCAGTGAATTCTTTCAAGTTCTATTTGGCTTCTGGTTCTAAAATATGAGGGCAATTTTCCTTGAAAATTTCTTGAAGGATGCTTCCTAGGTTCCTTTTTTGATCATGGCTTTCAGGTAGTCCAATAATTTTAAAATTGCCTCTCCTGGATCTATTTTCCATTTGTTTGGATGTTTTGGATTTGTTCTATTTTTCATTTGTTTGGATCTGTTTAATAGTACCTTGATTTCTCATAAAGTCATTTGCTTCCATTTGCTCCACTCTGATTCTGAAGGAATTCTTCTCTTCAGAAAGCTTTTGAGATTTTTTTTTCCATCTGGCAAATTTGACTTTTTAAGGCATTCTTCTTCTCATTGGCTTTTTGGGCCTCTTTTTCCATTTGAGTTAATCTATTTTTTAAGGTGTTATTTTCTTCAGTCGGGTAGTTGCCTCACTTTCATGATTTTCTTGCACCATTCTCATTTCTCTTCCCAATTTTTCCTCCACTTCTCTTATTTGTTTTACAAAATCCTTCTTAAGCTCATCTATGGCTTGTTGGCAATCTGCATGTCTCTTGGAAGCTTTTGGCGTGGGAGTTCTGACTGTGTTGTCTTCCTTCCATTCCATGCTTTGATCCTTTTTGTCCCCAAAAATTGGTTATAGAGTTTGGGTGCTGTTCTTACTTCACTTCTTTTGCCTGCTTATGTTGCCAGTGAATTACTTGATTTTTTTTTTTTTTTAGCTCTGTGGAATTCTGCTTTCAGAGGGGAGCACTTTGTCCCAAATTGCTGGGGTTTTCACAACTGCTGGAGCTATTAGGGGGCTGCTGCAGCCCCCAGCAGCTTTGGCTCACTGAAAACGAACCCTAGGACCACCACTCAAGACCAAACTCCTGATCCAGGCAGCTTAAGGCAAGAGCGCTTAGCCTCTGAATGAATTGCTTGACCAACCCCCTGCAATCTGCAGGCTGGGAGCTTCTGAAGCAGCCGCTTCTGCTGCTCTCTTGCCCTGGAGGCAGTTTGGCCATATCCTCTCCCCCAGATTTAGCCGAGTTCCACTAACCTTTCACTTAGTCCTTATTTCTTATGGCTTGATAATTCTGTAAATCGCCACAGCTGCTGCTGATCCACTCTCCTTTAGGCTCCAGCCATGGCTTTTCCTGGTGGCCCTGAGGCCAAGCCACAGTTTCAGGCTGGGATGGTTTTAACTCCCAGCATGCTGTGATGAGCGTTTCCTGTCCTGCCTGCCAAGCTGCCTTCAGCGGGAGATGTGTTTTTCTGTACTTTTGTGAGTTCTGGAGCCCCCCCCCAAAATTTTTAGAGTCATATTTTATGTGTATTTGAGGTGGTTGTGGGGAGCTGCAGAGTTTTCCTGCTTCTGTGCTGCCATCTTGGCTCTGCCCCTGACCTGGATACTGATTTTGAAAGAGAAAAAGGGAATCATTTTTTTGAGTTTAGCTTTTGAATCTGACTTTTGGAGAAAATGAGTGTGGTTGATAAAGAGAAGTTGGTAGCTATAATGGCAAGCAAAGTAGTACTTTGCTGTTTGTTTCATGTAAGGATCCAGGAGGGGTGGAAATGTAATGTAAATACTTTTGCTCCTTGTTTCAGCTATTCAAGTGCCTTTGAGCCTTGCCTTTGATTCTGTCAAGCCTTTGTTGGAAACAGTATATATTATGTTGCCCTCAATAGGCCTAAAGGAATTTGGAGCCTTTCCCTGTCCTTAATAGGCCTAATGTCATCTCACGGAGCCTATGGTGCCCGGACCTTTGTCCTCTGCTGTGCACTTTTTAGTTTGTTCTTTTTTACCCCTTCCCCCACTCTCCCAGGCTACAGTTAAACATAGACTGACATACACTTACACACAGACTTATATAAATACCTATACATACATATGTAGACATATATGCACAAAGATATATGTATTCATACATATACACTTACATATGCCTATGCTTAGTTATCTATAATCATCGATATAGACATTCATATACATCTATGTAGGACTGTCCTATGCTTATTTGTCCTTTGTTTCTCTGAGATTGGTTAACCTCTTCCTTCATAAGTCCAAGTCTTTCTATATTTTTCTAAGTCTGTCAACTCATCATTTCTTATACCACAGCAATATTGCAACCTTATACTGTCTGATTGTTTTAAATAATCCAGAACGATGTTGATGAACGTAGCTGACACATAGTGTAGTTTCCCTATTTTTCTCTTTTGATTAAATGTTTTGACCTTAACTTTGAGATCATGTTTATCACCCCTGTTTCTTTTTCACTAACAAATTCTACTCCTGATCTTTATTTTATGTTTGTGTTGTATCTTTCATCTCCTATCCCTCCTGACCCCTCTATTTTACTTTTACCAAATACCTTGCCCTCCTGTATTATTTAACCTACCCCCACTCCAAGGATCCCTCTTTTATCCTTCCATTCCCATTAAACTAAATACTCTTCTATACCTCCCCTCCCTTTAAACTGTTCTGTCCCTCTTCCCTCTAAAGATCCCTCTCTTATCCTCTCCTTCATCTCTATCCACTTAGTGTTTTATTTCTTTCTGAATTTAGAAGACTTTTTTTTTACTCTTCTAGATATATTTATGTATTGTTCCTTCTTAAACCCATTCCTAATCAAAGTAGTTTTCCAGAACTACTAGCTGTCCTATCCCATATAATTCCTCTGTGTTGGTTCTTCCTCTTGTACCTCATTTGTATACAATAATTTCTCTTTTTAGCTGTTCCTATACAGTTTTACTTTTTAAAATCATGTCATATTCAGAGTTTCTAACAAATTACCCAATTGCTAATAACAATCTTAGGCATATGCTTTACATTTCCTACAAAAAAAATCAAATAGTGTATCCTTATTGAGTTTTAGTCTTTGGTATGTACCTTATTTTTCTCTTGACTCTTGTAGGTCAAATTTTCTATTAAGTTTAAGTTCTTTTTTTTTTTAAATCCTGAAAGTCAATTCATTAAAAAAAGACAACTAAACCATTTTTTTTTTCTGTTCAGGATTATGTTTAGTGATGCTGGGTATGATATTTTCAGCCAGAAACTCAGTTCTTTTGCTGTTTGATATATATAGTGTCCCAAGACCTACAATGCTTTAGATGGTGCCAACAAAATTGGAATCATCTAACTTACTGTGTCCAGCTGTGTTCTATTCTATTTTTCCAGGAAAAAAAAAAAGGAAACTACAATGGCTTCTTAATGTTTCTAGGATCAATTAATTATAAATTTCTGTCTTTGGAATTAAATTAAATTTACAATATGACTTTAGACTACCTTTTGAAGTTTAATATGTATTACTTCTTTTTGATTCAGCCAACCTGGCCTATTTTCTGTCTTTCATACACTACATTCCATTTCTTGGCTCCATGCCTTTGCAGACTGCCTCTTATGCCTGGAATGAATACATTCCCTTCTTACCCTTATTGTTTAGCATTCTTAACCTACTTTAAACATTACCTCAAATTCTACTTTACAAATAAGGCTCTTTCTGATGCCCCCAATTATTAACCTCCCCTCCACTTAGTATTGATTTACATTGTATCTGTTTGTTCTCTTATTGTTATATGTGTTATTTTCTCTGATGGTATGTGTTAGATGGAAAGGACTTTGTAGCATTTGTTTCCCCAGTTCCTCCATAGTGTCAGTCAAATAGTGTGTGCTTTCACACAAAGCTTATTGATTTAAACTGTTGACCCTTTAAAAAGGAATTGTGTAAATAGAAGACTAGAACAGTAAAGTGGAAGGAGAGTAAATTCAGTGTCATAAACCCTAAGGTCAAATCTTAACCTCAGCAGTTTGCTGTTTGTATGACCTTGGGAAGTAAAATGGTGTATAGGGGATAGTGGGCTGGACACGGAGCCAGAAAGCACTGGGTTATGATTCTGTATAGGACATTAAATAGCTATATGGACATTTATAAAAAGGGAATAATAATATAATCTACCTCACAGAACTGTGAAGATCGAGTGAAATAATGTATGTACAATGTTTTTGTGTAATTGGAATGTCAGTATCTATTAAAAATGTTGTTTTTAAGTTTTCATGGTTTACAATTGATTATGGAAAAATAGTTTATTCTGTGATAATGCTCTGGTTCCAGTACAGCTTATTTGTTGAATTCTGGAGGATATTTTAAAGTCTATATTCATAGTATGGGATTTATTGTCTCTTAGTTTTATAAAAGATGTTGAGCTTCTAGCCACCAGTTCATGTTTTTCTTGATATTTTTTATTTTGCAATTTTTATATTTATATATAAACAACATATAATATTTATATGCAAATAAAAATGAACATATATTGTAAAATATGTATTTATAAATGTTGATAACCTACAGGTTTTTATAATGCCCCTTTTCTACTCTACATTCTAGATTATACCTTGGATATATATATAACACTTATTTATTTATTTTAATTAAAAAAATTTTTTTCCAATTACATATAAAGCTAGTTCTCAGCATTCACTTTTAGAAAATTTTGACTTCCAATTTTTTTTCTCCCTTCCACCCTATCTCTTCTCTTCTTTCCCCAAGATGGCAAGCAATCTGATACAGGCTATACGTATACAATCATTAAATAAAGTTCCACTGTTAGTCATGTTATGAAAGAACAATTAGAACTAAAGGGAAAAACCACAAGAAAGAAAAAAAGAAAGAAAACAGTATACTTCAATTTGCATTCAGACTCCGTGGTTCTTTGGATAGCATTTTCCATCATGAATCTATTGGAATTGTCTTAGATCATTGTATTGCTTAGAAGAGCTAAATCTTTCAAAGTTAGTCAGCGCACAGTGTTGCTGTTAATGTGTACAATGTTCTCTTGGTTCTGCTTAACTTCACTCAGAATCATTTCATACAGGTATTTCCAGGTTTTTCTGAAATCTACCTGGTCATCATTTCTTATACAACACAATAGTATTCCATTGCATTCATATACCAGTACTTGGTTAGCCACTCTGCAGTTGATGTTTATCTCCTCAGTTTCCAATTATTGGCCACCACAAAAAGAGCTGCTATAAATATTTTTATACATGTGGGTTCTTTCTCGTTTTTATGATCTCTTTGGGATACAGAGCTAGTAGTAGTAGCATTGCTGGATCAAAGGATATGCACAGTTTTACAGCCCTTTAAGCATAGTTACAAATTGCTCTCTAGAATGGTTGAATCAGTTCACAACTCCACCAATTTTCCCACATCTTCTCCCACATTTATAATTTTTTCTTTGTTTTGTCATGTTCACCAATCTAATAGGTGTGATGTGGTACCTCAGACTTGTTTTAATTTGCATTTCTCTAATCATTAATGATTTAGAGCATTTTTTACATGACTGTAGATAGCTTTAACTTCTTCCTCTGTAAAGTGCCTGTTCATTTCCTTTGGCCATTTATCAGTTGAGGAATGAGTTGTATTCTTATAAATTTGACTCAGTTCTTTATATATTTTGGAAATGAGGCCATTATCAGGGACAACTGATGGTAAAAATTGTTTCCAAGCTTTCTGCTTCCTTTCTAATCTTCATTGCATTGGCTTTATTTGTGCAAAACCTTTTCAATTTAATCAAAATTATGCATTTTTGCATTTCATAATGTTCTTTATCCCTTGTTTGATCATTATTTCTTCCATTCTCCCCATCTGACAAACTATTCCTTGCTCTCCTAATTTGCTTATGATATCACCCTTTATGTCTAAATCACATACCACATTATCTTGGTATATAGTGTAGGATATTGGTCTATGCCTAGTTTCTGCCATACTGTTTTCCAGTTTTCTCAGTAGTTTTTGTCAGATAGTGAGTTCTTATTCCAGATGCTGGAGCTTTTGGGTTTATCAAACAGTAAATTTCTCTAGTCATTGACTACTGTGTCTTGTGTAACTAACCTGTTCCACTGATTCACTACTCTATTTCTTAGACAGTACCAAGTAATTTAATGATTGATGCTTTATAATACAGTTTTAGATCTGATAGGCCAGGCCCTCTTCCCTTGCATTTCTTTTCATTAATTCCATTTACTGACATTTTGTTCTTCTGGATGAATTTTGTTATTTTTTTCTAGCTCTATAAAATAAATTTTTTTTTGAAGTTTGATTGGTATGGCACTGAATAAGTAAATTGATTTAGGTAGAATTGTTATTTTTTAAGATTTACTTGGACTATCCATGAGCATATTTTCCCAATTATTTAAATATGTCTTTATTTGTGTGAAAAGTGTTTTGTAATTGTGTTCATATAGTTCCTGGTTTTGTTTTGGCAGATAGACTCCCAGATATTTTACATTGCATATAGTTATTTTAAATGAAATGTTTATTTCTGAGTTCACATCCAGCATCACACACTTCATAGCTCTATGACCCTGGGCCAGGTCCTTCACATCTTTGTTCTTGTTTCCTCATCTCTATGATGGAGATAATAACATAATAACACTTAACACACAGGGTTATTTTTTGATTAAATGACTTAACATATGTAATGTGATTTGCAAACATCACGGCATTATAAAGATGAGCTATCACCACCACTGTCATCATCCTCATAACCTGCAGATTGTGTGTTACATGCATAGAGATGAAAAGATGATTGAGTAGCTTGGTTCCTCTGGAGTATGATTTGTGAAAGGGAGTCAGTCAGTTACTAAGCATTTATTAAGTGCCTCCTCCATAGAAGGTACTGTGCTAAGTACTGGGAATGCAAGAAAAGGCAAAAGGTTGTCACTGCTCTCAAGGAACTCAGTCTAATGTAAGAGACAGCATGCAAACAATTTTGCACAGACAAGATAGATACAGGGTTAACTGGAAATAGTCAACAAAGAGAAGACAATAGAATTAAGGGGGGATTGGAAATGGCTTCCTGTAGAAGGAAGTTTTTTCCATGGGACTTGAAGGAAGCCAGGGAAACCAGGAGGCAAAGATAATGAGGGTAAGCATTTCAGACATGGGAGATAGTAAAAATGCCTAGAATTGGGAGATGGTGTTTACTATTTGAGGAATAGAAGGATTCCAGTGTCATTGTATTACAGAGTACATGGAAGTGAGTAAGGTTTAAGAAGACAGGAAAAATAGGAGGGAGTAAAGTTGTAAAGGGCTTTGAATTCCAAGTGGTTGATTTTTATATGTGATCTGGAGGTGATAGGGGGCCCCTGGAGTTTATTTAGTAGGTGTGACATAATTAGACCTGTGCTATAGAAAGATTACTTTGGCAGCTGAATGGAGGATGAATTGAAGTGGGGAGATAACTTAACAGAAGGGAACCCAACCAGAAGAGAGGTATTTTGGAGCCAAATTTAAATAGAAAAAGTGTTGGAATCAGATTTAAATAGAAAGACAGATATTACTGATTTGAACATTACATTTTAAACTTACTAACTTGGGTAAAGTTCTCCAGGTTCCCTTGCTATACTAGATCTAGTCATAAAGAAATAGTTCTTCTGTTACACTTTTGTGCAAGTGTACATACTTGAGTACAATTTGATCAGGGTTCCATATGAGACTGAGAGCACAATTAATCATTAATGGTTTTTATACTTGCTATGTTTCCTTTTCTTTTTTGCTTTTGGCATTTGAGAACATGTGATAATTTTTTTCTTGATGACTATTAATTGTTGTCCATTGCTTAGAACGTAATATAATACTGTCTTGATGCATGTGGAAGAGGTATCCTGAGTGTTGAAAACAAATATCTTTGTGGGAAACAGGGACATGTATGATCACAAATTATACTTTTTCCTGAAACCTAGTTGATATTAGAAAAACAGAGCCCAGATATACCAGTACTAAAAAGCATTATTTTGAATAGCAGCTGCACAGGTTTTGAGCTAACTTACTTGATAATTATCTGAAAGCCAGGACGGAGAGACTTTTCTAGATTTTCTCCAAATTAGTTTTTCGGAAGCACTGTTTCATTTATCTTAGCTTCCCAGAAAGTGCAAAGTTTATTTTGTAATCTTTAACTTGTTTAAATTGTGATGCAAATCTTTGCTTTTTAACCAGTTGCATTGTGTTGTAGCAAAATATTACAAAATATAATACAGAAATTTATATTACATTCACTATTGTATGAATTCTTAAGCATAGTACATGGATTTATTTGAAAAATATTAGAAATCATATACACAATTCTTAACGTAGAAAACAAGAACAAAAAGGTTGCAAAATTCACTGACCCATCATAACCAAATAAATGTCGTAAATTCATGTTCCACATTAACTGAAATGATACCTTCACCAATGGTATTTTTTTCACTAATGAAAATAAATTATTTATATAAATATCCTTTTGATGTTTATAGATTATTTTCAGGAGTAACAAATGATAGTTTTCACATTCATAAGAAAAACTTTTAATTTCTGAGAATATGTATGGATACATACATATGATTATTTTATATATATGTCATACACACATATAGACTCTTGGTTTTCAATATTAACATTGTTTTTGCAAAACAGTTAACACTTAATAAATTCGAGAATTCAAGGAAATCTTTGTCATAACAAATATAAAGTTCTTGCTAATGCAGGAAACATTTCTTGTAATAAGAGCAAATCTAAAAGTGTTCTTGCTATATGGCCCTATACCAAAAGCATTATTCTTTAGTCCCTTACATTTCCATTGACTTTGGTATGAATGCAGAAGTTTGCTTATCAGAATGTTAGGCATATGCATTAGAAACTTGGATCTTTCAAAATATTTATTACAAATTTATAAGCACCTTTGGTATAAACATTTTCTATTTACAGATTACTGCTTTTAATAGAACAAAAAAGAAAAAAATATATAGTAAAGGTTGGTCCAATAGAAAATTTGCTTAACAATTGCTAATGAGTCATGTGGATGAGCTTTGTTTTTTTGTGGTCTGAAAGCATAGTTATGTGTTAAGATACCCGTGTTCTCTTTCTTAGAGTGAACACTCTAGCAGTGTCACTTGGTTTTGCCTTTTTAGTTCCTTGTTGAGATTTACCTGTTTCTTTTTGATTTGTCCTCTTTTGTCCTTTTGATTTAGTATTACATTCAGTATCCTGAATTTCTTTGGAACTGAAGGTGGGTTCATCTTGTTGAAAAGAGGAATCCTGAGCATTTTGCTCTAAAGTTTCTACCCTTATTTTTCCAGGACTGTATGTAGCTAATTGGCAGAGAGCAACAGCTGCTGTTTGTTTCTGTTCATCACTGTTGTCAAGCATTCTTAAATCTTGTGCTGCATCATTATTGGGTGTAAATGAAATGTCTTCATGATGGATGCTTTGTGGGTGATTCTTTATATAGTATTCTGCTTTAGAATTTTCAATTTTCTCTGTAGCAGCAGCTTTAGCATCTTGTGATAGACTGTGGAATGAAGGTTTCAAGTTCAGAGTATTGCAGGAATCCTTCACTGAGAGGTTTAAAGGCATGTCTTGTAGCTTCATTATGTCTTGAGATTCCATATGAGTCATGTTTTTGTATATATGTTCATGTAAAGTTTCCCTTTTTTTTTCAAATTTTTTAGAAAGATTGAGTGGAGCTATTCCTGAGTCTTCCTCTGAGTTAGAAGAGTCCTCATTTGTGTTAGAAGTACCTTCTGTCTGATGTACATCTTCATCAGTAACATTAATGCTGAAAGAAACAGTTAAACAAATTACATTTTATTTCTTTTTAGGAAAATAAACTATTAGTTGAATATTTTCAGGCTATGTTATATATATGGGATTAGTAATTTATTTTAACTTAACTGCAGTGAGAAATTCTTTAGAACTAGAAGAACTAGGCATGCTTATTGAAAGAATTTTTAAAAAATTTACTTTGAGATAACAGTTTTTATCCTATTTCTATTTTCTTTGAATTATGGATTAAAAAAAAAAAGTATGATGACTATTGACTCAGTTTGGTTCTTCAAGGCATTCTTAAATTCCAGTCTTTCTAGTGCTACAAGTTTTTAATGAATTATAAATTGGATAATTAGAACAAAGCTGGGTTGGGGTGGAGAGGGAGTTCTGTTTGAGACTGAGCTTCTTGAGTTTTGGAATTAAGATTTACAGAGACCATCTTACCTTATTGTAGAGTCAACTCTATTTAACTGTGGATCAGGGTTTTCTGAGCTTTTTCTCACAAGTTTGAAGACTGTAGCATTTTCTTCAGGTTGATTTAGTTTTCCAAGTGGGCCAAGACATGATTTAATTGAGAGGTCAAACAGTCCTTCACATGCATGGCTTGTCTGAGTGAAGTTGGTGGGACTTGGCCTTCCTGGAGACCCTGTAGCTGCACTTCCTGCACGGGGGCTCATCTTGGCTCCATCTCTGTCATTTGGTTCATCTTTGGAAGGATCTTGGCTTTGGAGAACTAAGCTTTCTTTTTCATAATCTGTGTTTTTTTTGTGGGAGTTCCAGGAATTTAATTTGGATGTATTTGAAGTTGGATAAATCAGGTTAGTTTCTTCAAGTAGTTGAGAACTTTGATCTCTTGTAATACTAGCAACATGTGGAAGTTTAAGGCCGTAGGAAGAGAATGCAGACTCTGGTCTATAGAACCCATATGGTATGGAAAGACTAGACTGATACTGCTGGAAAAATTTATAGGGCTCATATGTTGATGGTGATGGAGTCAAGTGTTTAGGGATTGGTCCTGGGTGGGGAAGAAAATGTCTTTGGTCTTGAGTACCATAGACAGACAACAAAGAATTTTCACACTCTACTGAATTACCAGCAAGTAAATAAGGTGAATAGATAGTGGCTAGTCCATGTTCTGTGTAAAAACGAGGTGGATATTCTGGAATGGTTGGTTGTATATAAGGAGAAATGGATCCAAAACCTTTTGTAGATGGAATTTTATGTGAAAACTCTGGTAGAAAAGAACCAGTTTTCCATGGATGATTTGGTGCATGGAATGCAGATTTAGTGTGAAAAGAACTTTTGGTAATTGGATCTGGTATTGCCAACGTTTCAGATACTTCATCACTTTCTGATCCTTTAAGTCTGTGTTCTACTGGTACAAAAGCTGAAGGTCTGGCACCACTGTCTAAAATAGGCTGGATAGTAATTGTACTTTCTGTAGCTGAACCAAGAGGTGTTGCTTTCTTCTGAACTGGAGGATTTTGTCCTGGTGATTTACTTGTCACACAGTTTCGTAATTCTAAATTTTCCTTGGCTTCTTCTTTGGCAGCAAAGCTGTGTTGGAGCTTAAAATCAAGATTTGTTTGTCCATTGGTGATTGACTTGGAAGTAGTTGGCTTAACTGAAGAATCTACATGATGTGTTTGTTTAGGCTCTAAGGAATTGGATTTGGGACATTTGGGAACTCGATCTTGCTCTGATACTAATGTAATAGAGTTTTTACAGAGGCCATACTTCATATGATTAAAAAGATGCGATTTTTCATTGCAAGTAAAGGGGCACTGAAAACACTTATATTTAAATGGTTTTCCTGGAGGCCTTGGGATATAATGAGGTTTCTTTGGTTTTCGTTCTTTGAGAAGACTCATTTTTCCTTCTTAAATTTTCAGGCTCTCTCTTTTATGTAGCCTAATCACAGTTTACTTCTTTAGAGGCAAACTTTGGTTTTGACTTATTTTAGAAGTTTATGTTTACTTTTTAAAGCTTGTGTTCATTTGAAGTTGGCTCCAAAGTGTTAGAATCTGGAGGAAGGGCCACGTTTTCAGTTTGGTATAGAGGAACTGTAACAGAAAAATGAATTCTTAAATAACATGATAATTGATTCAGTGAGAAATTATTTTTCTACCTATTACTGAATAGTTAAAATAAAGATACTATGCTTGCAGATATGGAAGCCATGCATTTTTACAACTTGTTATACTCCTTAATGAATGCTAGTGTAAGGACAGCCCAAGAAACTGACCTAAATGTCACCTTCAAGCCGAGTTCATCCATGGTTTTAGTTCTCTCTTCTCCAGTTTCTGTATCCATATTACCCCAACCCCCTCTCCTCCCAGTTGGTCAGAAGAGATTGTTTCTGCTCTTAAAAAGAGCATGGCATATTCAGTGCATTTTATTCTATAGGTTGAGAGTGATATGAATTTGTGGAGAGGGTACTGTTCTTAGACTCAGGGAGATCTTAGGTCAAGTTTTACCGCTGACACATAGTAGCTATGGGACCCTGGGCAAATTACTTAATCTCTGAGTGTCCTGCATGACTCTTTAAAGACTATACATTGTCAAGTGTTTTGAAGAGAACAGAGAACAGATCCTGATCTTTATTAATAGGGGGAGTTTCCATACCAGGGAGTTCTATACATGGAAATAATAGACCCAGGAATCCCACCCAACCCCCCAAAAGGGAAAACAAACCCAAACCCAACAATTTAGAAACTAAAACCATACATAGTAATACTTTGTCGGTATTTTAAATTGTGGCTAGGTTTAGGTTGATAGCACAAAGAATGAAGAACTAAGACTGTCAGACTTCACCTAGTCTTCTGTACCTTTTTGAATACTGTCACCTGGTTGTTTCGTAATACCACAAACTCTAAAAAGATAATCCTTAGAAGAGTTTGTGTGGGGCCTTCAGAAATCTGAGACTGGGGGAGAAAAGGTTATACCAGGAAGCAGAATTGTCTTTAGATTTTAATAGTAAATAGTCTACTTATTTCCAGGAAAATTGTCTTTGAATCTTCTGTTTACAGTCTCCAGTAACATGTATTCATGCACACACACACACACACACACGTCAATTTTTTAAAAAGAAATGTTTTTGCCTTTTCTTTGTATACTTAGTGCTTAGCACAGTCTGACACATAGTAGGTACTTAATAAATGCTTGTTAACTTGATGTTAAAATAGTAAGAGAAAACAAGTATAATTAGAGCATTCAGTTACTTTAATTTTTTATAAATTTTTTTATAAATAAAAAAATTTTTAAAAAATAATTTAAATATCTGAGTTTGATTATCATTGCTAAAATTTGTATGTGGTTTTAAAACCACAGAATGTCAGAATTGAAAAACTCCTCAGCTGCTATTTTATCCAACCCATAACCAAAAAATAATCTTTGCTATAACACATTTTGTCAGATTGCATTCAGACCAATACAGTGAAAAGTTTTTAAGAAATCTTCTGAAATAATAATGATGTAACTTTAAATAAGATTTTTTTTTTCTTCTTTGGCACTCACAGGACTTTACGAATATTCCTATATGTATCCAGTAATTGTTATTCTTGCTTTACTGATGAGGAAACTGAAATGTAGTGGCTTACTCAAGTCTATAAATTAGAGCTTTTAGTTTGTTTCTTAGTATGCCATTAAATTGGGCCCTAGTGACATTTTGAGACTTTACATGCTAACAGGTACCAAAAATAGGCATTAAATATTTTTTTAGAAAGTTAATTTTTGTGTGACAGTGATTATCACTGTACAGAAACACCCCTTTGGTTTTTAACTAGGCAAGGTTGTATTAAGATCTAGGCAGGACTCAGTGGTAGTGGCTAACTCTGTAAAGTTCATGATCATCTACTTCTAAGTTTGAGCTGTTGCTACTGGCAGGAGGTTGCAACTGGAAAGAGACCAATTCTAGAGCTGCCTCCTGATCACATGTACTACCTCCCTTTACCCTATATATGCAGTCAGACACGGGTGTGTGTGTGTGTGTGTGTGTGTGTGTGTGTGTGTGAGAGAGAGAGAGAGAGAGAGAGAGAATATTATTTTTTACTTAAATACCTTATATTTATTCAGACAATACATTTCTTAAATGTTTTAAATTTCTTAAATACAAATAATTGTATTGTCTAATCATGTTCAGAGTTTATAGGAATTGTATATTTATTAAGATCTGGTAGAGGTAGAAAAAACTTTGTTTTTATTTAAGAATCTTGAAATTTAATGTGCTAGTTTCTTTCTGGGATGATAATAAAGTAATTTGTTTAAATGAAAAATAATATTATATGCTTAAGTTTCTGATACTTTGGGACTACTTTTGAGGAGTGCTTGATTTATGGAGTAGTGGACTCAAATATAAAAAGATGATTTCATTTTCCTGACATTTCTTAATGAATGAGTACTGCTACTAGAAGTAGCTAGTATTGAAAGTAGCACAGATTTCCTTGTCTGTTGCCTTAATCACTAGATTCTTATCTCTTTATTTCTCTATCCCTGACCCCCCTTCCATTCCCTAAATGTTTTTGCATATTTCCGTTGCCTTCCCTCCTTTACCCTGTAGTAAAAATTATAAGACACTGTTGTGGGAACATAAACTGAAACACAGTGTTAATAAAGTATAAATATTGTCAATTTCTGTGTTTTCCCCTTGCATGTTGTGAAAGAAAATGGCATAAAAGTTATTTTCTATCAAAATTAATTTTGTATTGTGGGGCAGATAAAACCAGGCATTTAAAGAAGCCTGTTCTATTTGCCTGGTTTCAGGGAGCCAGAGAAGTGGATACATTCTCTAGTCTGCTGTTTGGTGAGGTAGATAAGTCAGTAGAACTTGTGCTGGCATGTCTCATTATGTTCGCTGATTCTGAAGGCGTGAGAACTACTTCAAGTCAAGTTCCCATGATTGTATAGGATGTGTTATGGCAGAGATCTGAAAACTGATGATTTCATCACTGACTAGAAGCATCATGATCAAAATGATGACTGTTGCAAAACATTTATCAATTGTGGGTCGAAAATCATAACGATACTAATTGTGAAAGTGAATAAGTATAACAAGTGGAACTTTCTTAAGAGAACTTTAAAAACATTTAATACAAAGCAAACAACAGAATTTAATTTTTCTTAATTTAAATTTAAAATTTTAACTCCAAATACCTGATGTTTTGTTACCTCTAAAAGTGGCACTATTAGCAATTTCATATTGCTGATATCTTCTTCAAAGGGACAAATCTTTGAACTTTTAACATTCACACTTGTTGATAGGATTTTCTCAAATGTTTTACACTAGCTAGGTAATCATATAAGACATTACTGTTTTACTCAAAAGAATAAACTAGAGAATTCTTAATAAAGAAGTATTTGTATACAAAGATTTGAAAGTGTCATGTTTTACTCTGAAAGTCTTATTTGTAGGTTCTTTACTAAATTATAAGTGGACAAAAGACATGCAGTAGTGACTCCCATCATGAGAGTATTATAGGATTTAATTGTTTAAAATAAAACTGTTCATGAATCTAGAAATTAATTAGTATAAATTACTTTAAGCAGACTGCTGGCAGATTAAAACAATGAACAAAACTGCTTCTGATTTAGCTGCACTATATAGGTAGCTAAATAGTTTAAATAGTTAAACACAGCTGTTAAAAACACACTAATGACCTCTTAATTATTTTAATTATTTATCTAATTTTATTTTAATTAAATATTAAAGCACGAAATCTGTATCCTACCCATAATGTAGTAGTACTTTTATCTTTATGGATAATGCTGAAACATTGTAGATTTACATGGTTTTCTTTAAAATTTGTAGACTTTAATGAAATTAAACTTAACTGTATGGATTCTGAGTGATGTGTACTAATAACTGAGGTAAAAGGCTTGTAATAAACTAATTCTGGTCAGTTTATATCTGTTGTAGTTTGGATTTTCTTGAAAATTTAGCATTTATTCTCAAAGGAGCATAAGTTTGTCAAAACAAACAATGTTAATGTGATTATTTACAGTAGCATTGAATTCAGGTATGAAAATCTTTTCATATCTCATTTTGCCAAATAATACACATTTCTATTTCTAGGCCATATAAATCTGGAGGTTTGTCACATAATTACTAAGATGGAATAATGAAGGATAGTTTCCTTGAAGTATAATGCCTACTATGCCCAGGAAAGAAGCCTGATAGAAGATAGTACTGCAGATCATTTTTTAAGCTCTTCCCTTCTTTCACTTCCCATTTCTCCAACCCCACCTAGTCTAGATGAGATAGCTTTTGTACCTTCTTTATCCACTTGACCTTGGTCAAAACATTGCTTTAGACCACTGTACCCAATTCTGAACCAGTTGTGAAAGTGAATAAGTAAACTTGAACTTTCTTAGAAGTTTTCATATATCCAGCACCAAAAGGGCCCATGGAGTCTATTTATTTTAGGTGATGAAATTTTTTCATTTTACAGATGAGGAAACTGAGACCCAGGGAACTTAAATGGCTGAACTGTTATAAGAGTTAGAGATAAGATTTTAACCCCCAGTGGTCTGACTCCTGAACCAGTGCTCTTTCCATAGATGCCAATAAGTCAAGCTTTAAAAAGGCTAATTTTTCTAATGCTTTGCTTTTTTCTCCCCCTCTTCCTTAAAAATAGCTTAATATTTTTCTTAAGTCTCTGTGGTTTTATTTCCTGTTCTCCTTGTATTTTTCCTTACTCCTTAATCTGACACTTAATAATACTATATAAAATATTAGCAAAGTACTTTTTATCCAAAAATGAGAACCTATTTTCAAAAAAGATTTCATAGTGCTACTGAATTGTAATAGAAAATTTGTAGATTAACCTACTGCTCATTTGTTTTCATTATTTTGGACTTGTTGCTTATATTTATAACATTAGGAGACAAGATTAATAGAGTAAAAACGAATATTATGTTTGCATTGGCCATTAAAATGTATTTCATAAATGTAAACTGAAATTTTTATTATGCTTATGCATTCTTTCATGGCCATGAAATTTAAGAGGCAGTGAAATACCATAATGCCAACAGAAAAGTAAATTAAGTTTTGCGTTGTTAACAGAAAGTACTAATGATTTTACTTTTAAGTGTTTGAAATCTACATCAGAAATATTAGTAATTCAGTAGGAGGAATAGGGACATAATATAAAAAAGGTGTATATAGTTTTATTGTTAGATTTTAAAAAATCATTGAGTAATCTAAATAATCTTTAACTTTTAATTTCATTTTTCTTCCTGCACAATTTTTGTTTTTGCATTTGAAGCAAATCATCAAAACTGACATTGTGAATTTCTGTATGTTTCAGGACTCTTATTCATATTTTTATCACGAGACATACCTTTCTATACAGATCCACAAAAGTCTGCATTTTTGTGCATTTTGTGTCTACAGGGTTTTATCTTGATGTAAAAACATCAAATTGCTGATACAATACCTTCTTGTAGGTGGATTCTTGCCTATTAAAAGCTTATTAAAAATTTCCATTTTTAGCATGACTGTGAGTTGATGGTTTTTTAAAGTTTCTGAACTTTGGTAAAAGACAAGTGAAAGAACTGCTAAAATGAATTTTGCTAATAGGAGTAATTATAGTTACAACTTTAGAGGATATTTCTTTGACAGCCTATGTATTTTTGTCATTCATATTTACCTGTGTACTAATATAATTCTGTAATATTCTTTTTGGTGGTGTCCAGCTGTCTGATGAGGTGTACTCATCAGGGCAGAACATTTTGAAGGGCATGCTGTAATTAAAATATTGTGATGTGGCATTATTGCATAACTCAAGGACATGCCATTGTCGCCTACAGTTGTGGGTGTGTTGCAAGAACAAGATTCGTGAGTTTTATTCCAGCTTAATTTTTCCAGTGATTAACTTGTTGTTCTCTTTCAGACTTTCATTTCTTTAAACTAATGGATAAACTTTAACACAAATATTATAAAAGGAAAAAACATTTAATAAACTATGACTTGGGGGAAGAGGACCTAGGAAACCACCTCTAAGTAATTCTTTAATCAGTTCATTATAGTCTATCAGAATTAGCTGCTAACATTTAATATTTTAGTAAAATTTTCATGGTAGACTATAGAAGCTAATCTGCTTCACATATCTGTCTTTTTTATTCTTGAAACTTAATCAGTGAAGTTCATTGAAAAAGCCTTGTTAATATTTTGGTAACTGTAAATACTTGGGCTTAAAAGAAATTCAGTTTAAGTTCCCAAATAGTAACTTCTCATGAATTTATTGTTGGACTGCTGTTCATATAAAGAAAAATAATCTTATTTTGGTCTTTAGACAAATGGCAGCAGTTGTAGTTGTGCTTAATAAATAGTCTTCTGAAACAAAGAATCTTTACGTTAAAATTAGAAACCAGATGTTCTCAATCTTCAGTTGTCTTTGTATTAAAATTCATTGCAAATGTTCCTTAAGTAAGGAAAAAAGCAAATGTTATGAAATATACCCAAACATAATTTTCTTTTTTCCTCATAAGACTTAAATATAAGTTATGAACAGATCATCATACTAACAGAATAAAGTCTCAGTATAGTTAACTTATAATAATGGTTTCAGTCCAAGGAGTGCACCTGTTAGAAACTGTGAGACTAAAGAGTAGAGCAAATCAGGGTTGAACAGATGACAAGTTCGTTTTAGCTAGATATTTTCAGAAGTCTCAAAAGGCAGTTTTCAAAGAAAGCTTGTATTTTAAAAATAACACTAAGTACTTACCAGAAATGTAGTCGTGCTAAAATGTGGATTTTAATTTCCTTAGCTGTTCAGCTCTGGCTGTCAGTGCTCAGAAGGAAGTACCTGTTCTCACTCCGATTGCTAGGTGAAACTGAAGGAGGCTGTTTCTGTGGGAGGGATTTAAAGTGTAGGAGTTGAGCCCTCAGGGTGTAGAGATGCACCTGATATTATTCCTGCCTGAAGCTACAATTCATGTGTTTGCATCTACTGTTCAGCATTACCTCAGCACCTGATCTATCAAACAAAACGTGTCATTTTTGTGCCCTACACTAAGCAAACTGCTTCAGTTTCTTGAACAGGAATCAGTGCTACCCAGAAGTAAGATATGTCTACAGTTTGAAAACTTCATTAAATGGTTTAAATTGGACATTGAATGGTTTTTGTGAATAGTCTGTGGAACTTTTTCTCAGAAAAGTGCTGAACAATCAGTTCCAAATAAATTGTTAAATTAGTTTTGTTTGCATGAATTTAAACATTGGCAGTGATTTATTATGAATATTTGTGGATCATTATCTCTCTTTTTTTTCTCAGCTAACTATAGGATAGATAATAAGATCATAGTTTTAGAGTTGTAAGGGATCTTACAGATCATCTAGTCCAAACCACTTCTTTTAAAAATCAGGAAACGGAGGCCTGAAGAATATAAGAGGTCACAGTCAGGATTTGATTTTAGATCCTCTTACTCCTAAACAGGGAGTCTTTCCAATGCTGCCTCATTCTTCTGTCCCTCTTTTTACCTTTTGCCCATGCTTTCATGATAGTCTTTGTTGATGGTATTTTTCTATCATGGAGAAAGAACAAAAATCACTTTAAATTCATTTACGGCATGAACTTGCCAAAATATGTTCATAATCAACTCCTGTTCAGATTTTAGAGGGAAATATTTTCTGTGTAGAAAATTGATTATTATATCCTCACATTTACTTTTTATCCAACTTTATTTTGTTACTGTTGAGAAAATTAAAATACAGACAAGGCTCCTTTGTCTTATAGACTCCTTATGACTTATTTCTTGATTATTAGCTAATATAGCTATACTGTTGAATTCATCTTCCTAAGATCTCAAGAGTTACCTCAGAGTTCTCTTTTTAGTTAACATTATAGTTAATTTATAGTTAACATTATAATTCTGGAATTGCGGAAGAAGAGTTTTTTGTGGTGGAAGCTCATTTTTAATATACATCCTAATTTTGGGTTAGATCAGTGATTCATCATTTAGATTTGCAGAGCAACAATGCTAGAGAAATGCCATGAAGAAAGTTTGGTTTTTTTAGGGTTCAGTTTTTTATGGGGTTTATTGCTTGTGACTTCAGTGTTTATTTTCTCCCAAATAGGAATTATCTTTAAGAAGAATCTTCTAAAATACATTGCTATTTTAGATTAACTAAAGCTTTTCCATACTTTTCCAACTTTTCCATTCCAAAATGTTTTTCCAACACATTTCCCTAAACCTGTTTCTACATCAATTTGGTGCTTCCTGTTAGTGTTAATTAGTGGTCCTAAATTGAGTTACTATTGAACAGAAAGACACTTTTGCTCAGTGGAAGGATGCATAACTGCCTTTTGTCCCTAGCAGTTCTAGAACCACGGGGTTAAGGCATCCTTTACCATATTGGATTTAGGTACCACAGTGAAGGGGATGATTTTATAAAACATACTACCATTAAGTAAATGAATAAGTGAAAAAAATATTGTTATTACTATATGCCAAGTACTGTGCTAAATACTAGAAATTTAGCTAGAAAAGCAAAACAATCTCTGCTTTCAAGGAGCTTATGTTCTAATTGGGGAGATGTAACACATAGGAGGGTTGTTTGATGTAACTCTTGAGATCTTTATTAGGAAGATGAATCCAACAATATAGCTAGACAGATGACAAGGCTGGGTGGTCCTTAGAATGGGGTAGCTAATCATGTGGTAATGCATCTTTTTTGTCATTTCCTTGGATAAAGGCATATCTAATTCTGATTTTGAACCAGTTTATAATGTCCAAAGATTTCATTGGCAAGCATTTCCTTACCCTTCCTTCAGTAGTATGGTTGCCAAGAAGGAGGGTGACTTAGATACTTATCTCAAGGAAATTTCCATATATTGGTTTTAGCATTACATATTAAAGTAGTTATTAATTAGATTTTTGACAAGGCTAAAATTGCAATGGAAGTTTTACCTTTTGTAAAATGCTTATTCTATTCTAGCAAGTTCTTTTTAAAGTTTTCTTCATTTTTTTCTGTTAAGGTAATACTGTAGAATATTGTTCACACACACATATATATCTCACTTAAACAGTTGTTCTGTTTTCTGCATATAGAAAAGTGGAAGGTTAAGTGAATTGTCCAAGGTCACACAACTAATGGAGTTTAAACTGAACTTTAAAGTAAGGTTTTATGACTCTGAGTAACAATCATTTAGTGCCTTTCATCTGAGAGTAAGACTAAAGAACCTGCTTGGTGTAGATGATTTATAAGCATAAAACCTGAAATTCAGCATATGTTTTAAGACTTTTATGACACATTATGGGATAGTATATATTATAATCCAAATTCAGTTTTACTTATTCCAAGACTTTATTACCCAGGGCAGATTATGTTAACCTTTTATTTTTTTGCCTCAGTTCTTCTATCTGCAAAATTGAAATAATATACATTTTCTTTTAGTAGTGCTTTGTGAGAATGAAGAGGAGGGGAAGATAAGTTATGGAAATGGAATAAGCATTTATATAGTGCCTATTATGTCCTAAGCACTATCTAATTTGGTCCTCACAGCAACCCTATGAGGTAGGTACTGTAAAGTGGTATCCCCATTTTATAGTTGAAGAAACTGAGGCAAACAGGTTAAGTGACTTGTCCAGGGTCACACAGCTAGTGTGTCTGAAGGCAGGTTTGAACTAAGGTTTTCCTGACTCCAGAACCTAACCATACTCTATTCATAACAGAAATGATATACTTGGAATTTTTTTTAACTTGCACTTTTCTGTATTAGGTATAGAAATGTGTGATTTTGCTGGAGAGTGTGTTGGGGAGTGGTAAGTTGTAAGTGGTAAGGGAGGGGTAAGGCAGTACAAAAACGGGAAAAGATAGTTGCAATTTCCTTGAAAATTCAAAAAGGCAGAATCTAATTTTCTGATCTGTTTTATAGTACCTTTCTTGATTATTAGTGTCATAGCAGCTCCTTTTTTCCAATCTAAAATGATGAGGTAGCCCTTTTCCTTGCCAAAGCCATCCCCTTTATACGTATCCCTGTTCCCATCCCTAAATATATTTTCTCTAGACAATTGCAATCATACCTTTCTCTAATCCTCAATCTCTCTCTGTCTTCTGGGTCCTTCCTTACATCAAACATGCCAAAGTCTCCCTTGCCCTTTAAAAAAATTCACCATCTCCTTAAGTTATCATCCTATATTTCTTCTTTTCTCAAATGCCTAGAAAAAGATGGCTTCACTTCTCCTTTCATTCACTTCATAATCCTTTGCATTCTGACTTGATCACATGACTGAGACTGTTCTTTCTAGTTACCACAGATCTCTTAAGGTCTTTTCCCCCCAGGCCTCATACTTCCTAACCTAACTTGTTGCATTTGCCACTGTTTATTATGCTCTCCTCTCTGTATTTTTGCCATACTAATATCTCCTTATTCTCCTGTTTGTCTGACAGTAACTTCTCAGTCCTTTTGGTGGATCATCATTCATGTTACATTTTTTTAACATGTATGTGTTAATTAACATAAATTAAGTATACTGTATGACACCACAATTTTTTGTAGATTGGCACCCTACAGGGGCTTTTTTTTAGGACAGATTTAAAAGAAAGAGAACTTTTACTAACTAAAGTCTCAGCACCTTAAGTAGCATGTTGAAAAGAAGGTGTGATATAATAGAATGTGGGAACTACTGTCAGGAAGACTTGAATTCCAAAACTTTCATCAAATAATTATAAGCTGTGTGATCATGGATAAATCATTTAACCTCTTAGAGCTTTACCCCCTTTAAAACGATATATTGCTTCATTTCAACATGCATTTGCATGGTTGCCCTATAGAACTAGTACTTGCATATGTATCAGGGTCAAACAGGACACATGGATGTTGAGCTGGGCTCAGAATTTAACAGGAGGAAGAGGTTGGGCTGGATTGCTTTTGGAAAATTGTATAGCTTCTTTACTGACTCCTGAGGTCAGCCCCATGAAAACAAACTCATATTTTAGGTACTAATATTTAACTGTATTTATATAGGCATTGAATACAACTTCTTCTAACAAACTGAAGATGAGTATGCCATAGAGGGCATAGGCAGACCTGTGATAGTAAACTGCAATATCTAACCAATAAGGAACTGAAGAAGAATACAAGTAAAAATGACATCAAAGAATTTTATGATAGGAAAAGAATATGCAGTGGTCATGTAGCGAGAGCGAAGGATGACAGGTCCTTTCTTGAGGAGAAATGGAGAAAAGCTTCTGGCATGTTGGGTGGATTCCCTGTGGTGAACTTTTGGGAGAATATAGAGAAGAATAATATAGGATTACTGTATGCAATCTGCATCTTTGGCAGGAACTCCCAAATTGGTGAGATCGATGATCCACTGGAGCATTCAAATACTTACTGGATTGGGTTGGTAATCCCACTAGGACAGGAACTATGTTTTTGCCTGTTCTTGTATCCATAGAGCTTATCAAAGAGCCCTGGCACTTTTGATGCTTAAAACATGTTTATTGATTGCTTTATTAATATATGTAAAGTTCATTGAAAACTTTAAGGTGCTTTATAAAATTAGTTATAATGATGATACATCCTGAAGTTTTTCAGTTCTTTTATTGTTTTACTCAAGGCCTTGTGAAAGTTTGTTATTTGACGAAATTTAACTCCTTGTTGAAATACTTCTATGAGGTAAATGTTTCGACAGTATTTTTTACACTCTTTCACGTCAGAGGCTACGTCAATTTTGGGTAGGCCCTTCAAAGTGTCGGATTTGACTAAGAAAAACCAGCATTGTGTGCCATGGAATCGCCCCTGAGGCCATTTTTAGTGCCATTTTGACACTCAGCACAATTTTTAACTTGATGGTGTTCTTTGTCTTCCTCTTTCAGGTCATAATATATTTTAAGGGTATAGTTGAGGTGGGTAGGAGAGCAGAAAGTTTGAGATGAGATTAAATCTGAGTTTTTGGTATTTTGAAGGTTGTCTTCAAGGGATTTGGATGAAAATATAGGTATATAGGTAATCTGTTAGTAATGCTGCTCCTAGTGGCACCCCTCCCATTACCTTGTTTATTTTATGTACACTTTTATGTATACACATAAAGTGTAAGTTCTTTGAGGGCAGATACTGTTTTGTTTTCTCATTTAGATCCTGAGTGCTTAGCACAGTGTCTGGCATATAGTGCCTCCCTATTACCACTAGGATGACATACAAATTTCTCTGTTGGGCATTTAAAGTCCTTTACTATCTGTCCCCAACATACTTTTCCAGATGTAATATGTGTTACACCCCTTTACACCTTCATTGATGTAACCAGACAGCCTATATTGCTATTCTTTATACACAACACTGTCTCAGTCCTCTGTGTTCTGCCTCTCAGAATTTCTCCTTTCCTTAAAAGCTCTGCTCAAGTGCCACCTTATAAATAAAGCTTTTCCTGATTTCCCTAGTTGCTAATGTCTTCCTCTATAATATTACCTCATATTTATTTTCTATGTATTTAAATATCTCTCTCCTTCTCCCTCTCTCTTTGCCTCTCCCCTTTCTTCACCCCTATACAGACTAGGGCGAGTGCGTGTGCACACACACATCACACACAATCTCCCTCAGTAGGCTCTTACCTCCTTAAAGTCAGGGACTGTTTCACTCTTGTTTTTATATGTTTAGTACCCAACAAAATGCCTAACACAAATTATGTATTTAAATACTTACTGTATATAGGTTGACTAGTCAACCTATATGACAAGGTCTAGTCCTGATGCCATCCTTAGGAATGAGAGCCATTGTACTCTTTTTTTTCATGTATAAAAAAAAGTACATCCTCTTGCAGATATGAGATCATATCAGTGGAGTTTTTTGAACTCCTTCTAAGAAAGATGTTTCTTTGATGAACATTAAATATAATGACATATTTAGGAAAAATCCTTGGCATGGAAGTTCATACCAGCCTATCCTGTCATCTAACTCTTTACTTCAGGGAATAAATTTCATTTCCAAATGTTGGTAAAATTTTGATATGTGCATTTTTGGAGTACGCAGTAATGGAACCTTTTAATACATGTAAAGTGATAGTGGTAAATAGTAGGATGAACTTGTTAGCAGCCTTTCCACTGTAAGACAAGGGCAATTTGTTGTTGTTGTTGTTGTTGTTGTTGTTGTTTTGGTCTTTTTAGAGGGGGGAAGGCAGGGCAGTTTGGGTTAAGTGACTTGCCCAAGATCACACAGCTAGTAAATGTCATGTGTCTGAGGTCATATTTGAACTCAGGTCCTCCTGACTCCAAGGCTGGTGCATTATTCACTGTGCCACCTAGCTGACCTGACAAGGACAATTTGAAAGAAATTATGAAAATTGTAAAGGTCTTTTAAAGCAATATTTTGGTGTAGTGTAGAAAAAAATGTATTTGTTTTCTTGTGGTCAGTATGTAGAGGACCTTCTCTGGGACTGGCACTCTGTTGTAACTGTTATTACTACTGCCGTGTTGTTTATTTTAGCCCTTGCTTATTCTGTGGAAATCAATGATTTCATGAATCAATTAAAAATATTAGAATAGAATGTAAAAAAATTTTTAAAAAGGAAATAAAGGGGTGGGTAGGTGGTACAATGAATAGAATACTGGCCCTGGAGTCAGGAGGACCTGAGTTCAAATTTGGCCTCAGACAGTTGACATACTTACTAGCTGTGTGACTTTGGGCAAGTCACTCAACCCCAGTTGTTCTCCAAAACCAAAAAAAAAAAAAAAGGAAATAAATGTGAGAGACTATTGTAATCAACTGGCTTGGAAACACAGGTCAGAGAAAGAAAATCCAGGAATGACTGGAATATCTGAACCCCACCCTATTTCCTCCAACCAAAAAAAAACAACCCTGCATTCCATATTTCAAGAAATAAATGAAAAATACTTATATCTATTAAAATCAATGGGTAAAGTCATTATAAAGAGTCAACTGATCCAGAATGAACAGATTGAGAATTTTGTTAGGGGGGAATAGTTGTAAACAGCCAGATAAAAAGAGTTTAAGTAGCAAGTCATGATAAGAAAAAATTTGTCAGTATGGTAGAATTGACCTTGGCATATGATTTTCCAAAGGACAAAAGATAAAAGCTTATAATCAAGAATAACTTATCATGTAAAGCTGAATATGATCCTACAAATTAAAGTAAATGGAACTGTCATGGAATAGAAGACTTTTAAAATCATTCTTGATGAAAAGGTCAGAGATGAACAGAAACTTTGACATTCAGCCACAGGGAATCAAGAGATCCCTTGAAAGATGGTGGTCATCTATCATTTTCTAACAGGACCAAAATGATATAACTACATTGAGGTCAGTGTACACTGTGTCAGATCAGATCCATATGAGCTTGGAAGGCACTATCCCAGATTGGGCCACAAATAGTCCACATGAATATTTGGAGTGAAGATGTCTCTAAATTTGTGCATCCCATGTTTCTTTTTAGCTACTACAATTCTGGCTTCAGTAACGGAGGATAGCACCATGAAGGACTGGAAGGGTCTATGTGATAATGAAGAACTTGCAGTGTAGTAAGAGGAAAAGATTCAGGTGTCCCTTGAGGGAAAAAAAGGGCAACATTTTAGGGGAAATGAATTAATAAGCAGAAAACTTTAATTTTTCATACTTGTACAGTCAAGAAGAGAAATGGAGAAAGAGGTAGAGAGAATAGTTCCCATTTGAACGTCTTTCTCATTAGAGCTGAATAAAGGAGAGTTTAACACACATAAAATACATAAAAAAAGAATGAGTTTGTTGTGATAAAATCAAGTGATAGGGAGAGAAAGTTAATAAGAAGATGAGTAATATCAGGGAGAGGATAGTTTAAAAAACCAACCAAACAGAAAATCTCTTCACCTTTAAATGTTGGATGCTTAGCTGATAATTTGATTGAAAGCAAAGAGAGGAGAAACAATGGAATGTAAGCAGATGACCCTACATCACAAGTGTACACTTCTTTCTTTTCACTGCTATCATCTTCCTCTTAAAGAGAGAAGGTAAGAATCAGAGGAAAATGCATAGTAAGAGTGGATTGAAGGAAATAAGGCAGTGGTAAAAGTATATGTGATTAAAAGAGATAAATAGGATAAATAAATAGAAATAAAAAGAAATAAATAGAAAAATAGTAAAACTACACCATGATGCAAAGGGACCATAGAAAGTAAAATAATATAAATGCTTAATATATGCACCTAGTCAAATAATAAGTAACAAAATACTGATAAAACATTCTATTCAAATAGAATTTTAGAAAAGTTACATAGTAGAGATCATTGGTGTTACGGGGATGGGGATCCAAAGGGAATCTCTTTCTCTCTCTGTCTCTGCCTCTGTATCTCTGTCTCTGTCTGTCTCTTCATCTTTAAAGAAATTAACCATAGGTGGTGACATTCAAAACCTTCTACTTCCCCTGCATATAAGACTGTCTCCTTTTAAAATGTACCTATTTTTTAGTATTTTTTAAAGCAAAGCTGTTTTATTTTGTCATTCTTCTTATGAATCTTCACATAATCATGTTATTCATTGTATTATTGATTTATTATGTGTATGGTTTTTCAAACATTGAAGCAGCCCTGAATTCCTGATAGAAATTTAATTTAATGTGTAATGTATAATATTTTAAATATTTGAAATTACTTCATTGGAATACCTGATTGAATATAGATAAACTATAGGCCTTTTCAATCAGATCTTGGGTATGATGGATCCAGTATTTATATTTCCCCACCTACCTAGGTTTAGCTAGATCTTCCCTCATTGGCAACAAGGCAGAGACTTGATTGACATATGGGTGGGGCAAGGCTCAAACTATGCTTTCCTTGATTCAGCTTCCTGGTAGCCTCTGGCTGTATTGATGTGGCTTCTTGGTCTTATGTGCATAAAAAAGAACCACCCATGTGTAGTCTTTGACCTTTAGACTTGGTGTATGGCCTCAGACCAAGGCAGTAACCAAAAGTAAAATGTGGCTATGAGGAAATTTCTTCAACATGTTAAAATTGTTGCCACATGTTTTTTCTACCTTCCTGGTTTTGCCAGTTTTTATATTTCTGCAGGCTCCACTATTCCTTATTGTTTTAAAGTTTAGGGTGGTTCATTTCAGTGGGAACGTGTGCAGCAGAATCAACAGGAGAATCCCAGTTTACTTGAATTTCAGGTTTGCTTGTGAAAGTTCATTATTAAAATTTCTCTTGATGACACCACCACATGAGCTATCTAGTTTAGCTAGGTGTGTCGGATACAGCATCCTGAAGCTTCCTATGCTTTCTTACTATGATTAGGTGAGAATAAATATATTTTCATTACACATACTCCTTATATACTTCCTTATATAGTTTTAAAATTAGCACAGTTGCTATGAAATGAGTTTTTGATGTTTGTAATAAATGTTCATAATTTAAGTATTGTTGCTTTTACTGTAATACAAAAACATTCTCTTAGTTTAGGGATTGGAAAAAAATTGCCTTTGGGAGGGGAGGGAACGAGGCAGCAATTTGGTTTTAGGAGGTTAAATCTCTTTATTGGATTGGTAGTTATTTTAGTAAGATTACATTCTATAGACATTTTTGGTGCAATCTCTGCTGCTTTTAAAGTTCTGTCTTGTAGAATTTGAACTTTGACTCAAAAGGGTACTTTTAAAAAGATTGTTTGAAACAATGCCCTTTTCCAGATGTTGTACAGAAAATTAATATATTTAGAAAGAAAATAAAATCATTCAATTATACATAAATATAATGATTACAATAATACTTGTATCTATAGGGAACTTTGTCTTACAAAGTTGCTTACTTTTTTTTTTCCTAAGTGTGAACATACCTTGCCTTCACAACCTTGCTTTTGAAGATCATGAAAATGTAGGATTGGCTGCTATCTACTTTTAAAAAAATCATCTTTGACTCAGAATTTAAAGATTAAGTAGTCTACTTCCTGAAGGAAAACGAAACCCAGAGAGGGGAAGACAATTGAACAATGTTGCACAGATAATAAGTACCAGAGCCAGGACTGGAACACGTCTCCTCACTTTTAGTCTAGTGTTTTTTCTTTCTTTCTTTTTTTAAAGTTAGTTTTCTATTTAATGTGGAGGAAAGAAAAAGAAAAAATTTTAGGAGAAAAGAGAATTTTTCCCCCTTCATAGAAACAGAGTTATATGCGTTTGACTTAATATTAAAAAAAAAATTATTTTAAACTTAGTGGCCAGAACACAAATCTTGAATAGAAAAGAGAAACAAAAACACTTCATAAACTTAAATATTGAAACTTAAATACAAAGAATGAAAAAAAAGCATGTCATGTACATAGTTCTCTGCTGTACACTTTTTTACTTTGTTCTTTTTTTCCCTTCCCCACACCACCAAAAGCTACAATAAAGTTTAGGTGTTTCTCCATAGCTATAGATACATACATACACATATGCACACGTATGTAGACATATACTTTCCCTAACATATGCTACTTCTCATGTTTGTTTTTGTGTTTGTAAATATCTCTTGTTTCCTATCCCTTCTGCCTCCTCTACTTTACTTCTACCCACCACCTTGCCCTCCTGTTACTTTCCTAGCCCCCTCCAAGGAGCCCTCCCCTGTCTTCCCATTCCTATAAATCTAAAGAGCCTTCTCTACCCTCCCCTTTTACCTGTTCCCTCACTTTCCCCTCTAAAGATACCTCTCTTGTCCCCTCCCCCCTTCTTATGCCTCTACTGTTTTATTTCTTCTGAATTTACATGACTTTATACTCTTCTAAATATGTGTGTATTGTTTTCTCTTAAACCTCTTCCCCATGACAGTAGGTTACCAAAACTACCAGTCCTCCTCCCCTCATCTAATTGCTCTTTATTGATTCTTTCTCTTGCATCTCCTTTTGTATGGAATAATTACTCTTTTTAGCTATTCCTAAATGCTTTTACTTTTTAAATTCATATCGCCCTCAGTTTTATACTAACTTTTCTTTTGAGCTACCCAATTATTAATAAAAATCTTAGATATACATTTTGCATTTTACATATTTAAAAAGTAAACAAGTTTGTCCTTAAGCATCCCTTATAATCAGTCTTTAGTATATGCCTTATATTTCCCATGGTTCTTGTAGGTCAAATCTTCTCTTGAGTTCAGTATTTTTTTGACAAAATATTGAAAGTCTGAGAGTTTATCCAATATTCATCTTTTATTTTTTCATTTAGGATAATGCTTAACTTTAGAAGGTATGATAGTGTTGGGCAGAGCCCCAGTTCTATTGCTCTTTGATACATTGTATTCCAAGACCTGCAGTCCTTTGATAATGTCTCTGCTGCTAGGTTGTCTGTAATTCTAATTGTGGCACCATCATATTTAAATTGTTTTAATCTTGCTGCTTTTAATATTTTATCCTGGAGCTAGGGCTTTGGAATTTGACTGTGATATTCCTATGAGTTTTCTTCATAGGATCTCCTTTTAAGTGGTGATTGATGAGTTTTTTTTTTTCTATTTCTACTTTTCCCTGTGTTCTAATGCTTCAGGACAATTCTCTTTAATTCTTTAGTGTATTATTGTATCAAGATTCTTTTATTGATCATAACTTTCAGTTAGTCTGATTATTTTTATATTTCTTCTTCTTTATTCTCCAAATCTGTTTGTCTTATAAGATGTTTCTCTTTCTCTTCTATTATTTCATTATTCATAATTTTTAAAATTATATTTTAGTCTCTTATAATTTCATTGGCTTCACTTTGCCCAATTTTAATTTTTAAGGTGCCACTTTCTTCCTTAAGATTCTGGATCTCCTTTTCTAATTGTGTGACTTTCTTTTCATGCCCTTCTTGTTTTTCTTGAATTATTCTCTGTTTTTTTAAAAAAAGTTTTTCGTCCTTTGTCATTTTTTTTTAAAACAACAAAACTTTATTTATACATTAATGTTGAGGGCTAGACTAAAGCTTAAGAAAAAAAAGAAAAGAAAAACAATCTATGATACAGAGTCCTGTACAGATAAGAGGAAGACAGTTTATAAGTGTAAGGAAGGGGAAAAGATAGATAAACACACATACACACAAGATGAAGGAAGGTAGGCTGGGCCAGGGTTAGGGCTCCTGGTTAGTCACCTGCTTCATGTAGGTCTCCAGCAGATACTTTTTAAAGGCTGTGGGATTTGTCAAAAGTTCAGCTGCATATGTGTTCAATGGGCTGTCAATGTTGGGCTTTCCCAGCAGGCTCTGGAGAGATAGCAGGATGGTCCTGACATCATACAGAGCTGACCACTTGTCCTTGAGGATGTCCAAACAGATATTGCCTTGGGTATCCACATTAGGATGGTAACAAGGAGTGACAAATTTCACAGTGAGAGCATTATAGGGGTAGCTGCTGGGGAATTCCATGGAGAGCTTGTATCTTAGGTCTTCATATACTGTCCCAGCTGCCCCATGGATGGTCCCAACGCACTTGAAGCGATTGTCTGACTCTGGGAAGGCAGAAATTCCTTTGTCTCCAGACATCATTAGGGTCATCAATTCCTGTTGTAACCTCTTACCCACAGAACCGCGGGCCATACAGGAGGCAGCAGCAGCTCTGGCAATGGCTGGGTTGTGATTCTGTGAGGCCATGGGGGACCAGAGATAAAGGAAGAGAAACTGCCTGTCATTTGATTTTTAAGTTTTTTTTTTTTTTTTTAAGATCTATGAATTCTTTTTGGACAGGGGACCATTTTACATTATTCTTTGGAGGTTTCTTTACTTCAGTATCCTCCTATGAAGATGAACTGTGGTCATTTCTATTCCCATAATAGCTTCCTACAGTTGGATTTTTTCTCCTTTGCTTGTGCATTTTTTTGTGGTAATATTTTTTTTTAATTGACTTGTTTATTTACTTTTAGCTTACAAGATTCAGTTCCACAATCCCTTGAGTTTCAAATTTTCTCCCCTCTCTTCCTTCCTCACCCCTGTCCCCCCAAGGTGACATGCAATCAGGTATAAGATCTGCAAATACTTTCACATTGTATAGTAATCTGGTTGTATAGAAGGGTTGTAACCAATGGAGTGAATAATGGGAAAAAGAAAGAAAACCAAACATGAAAAAGAACGATAGCATGTAGATTGCTTCAGTCTCCATTTAAACTCTGGTTTTTCTAGATCTTTCTCTGAATGTAGATATCTCCTTCCATCCTGAGACTTGTAGAGTTATCTTATAGCTGTGTGTTGCTGAGAAGAGTTCAGTTTATCAAGGTTGGTTGTCACACATACAATGTGTCTGTGATTGTGTACAAATTTTTCCTAGTTCTGTTCTTCTGACTTGGCATCAGTTTGTATAAACCTCTCCAGGTACATATGAAGTCCATCTCCTTCCCATTTCTTATAGCACAATAGTATTCCATTATATTCATATACCACAACTTGTTTAGCCATTCCCCAATTGATGGGCATCCCCTAAATTTCCAGTTTTTTACCACGTGGTAATAGTTTTAATTTTTGTAAACACCTCTAGCCTTGGGGTATGGGAAATGGTGCCTCATGCCCCAGATTTTCAGTTTGCTCCTCTAGCCTGGAACCAAAGCCAAACCTCCAACTTCCTTTTAGTGCCCACAGCCAGGGGCTTTCTGCCCCACTGCTTCTGTTCTCACTGGGTGTGTGCTGGTTCCTTCTCTGAAGTACAGCTGGGTCTGTTGTTCCTTGTCAGCAGAGGTTCTCTCCACCTTCCCAGGCTCATAGCCCTGACTCACTGAGGTGTAAATCCTGGGGGTAAAAGTTCTGGTGGCTGGGACCAAGGCAGCATTTCAAACCAACTAACCCCAGGACTTGACTGTTGTTGTTTAAGAGACTTGCTGCTTGTTGCTAAAATGGAACTTTGCCTGGAGGTATTTACTCTTCACTGGGACCAACTCTCATCCTGGGATTTTTCTTCTGATCTTCTCAAATTGTCCCAGGCAGACCCTGGTTGTGCCGAATTCTTATTTATCTCTACTCACACTTTGTTCACCCTAAGGTAGTATATTTTAACTCTTTTGTGTGGGAAAATTTGAGAGTTTGGAATTTTTTGACCTACTCCACCATCTTCCCAGAATCCTCTCTCTAGGGTTTCTTCACTGGTGCAAGTGAGGATATTGTATCTGTCTACCTTTGAATATAACAGATATAATCCTCTTTACAATTATTAGTATGACAACTTCATTTACATTGCTTTTGTTTTTAGTCTCATCAATTTTTTTTCAGTGTTGTAGTAGGGATTTCTTTTGTGTATGATCGGACTAAACACCCAGTCAAATTCATTCCAGCGCTGAAATTCTCTTATTTTAGTAGTATTTTTTCCTCTTTAATGGGGTAAAAAACTACTGAAGTGGATAGAATATTGCAGCAACATTGATGTAGCTCAGAAACTGGATTTATTACAAGCAGATCTAATGACTGAAACTAAGAGAGAAAGGTAGGTGGATTTGGGTCCAGCTTTTGACCTCGCTTTTTTGACTGTTGGTCTAAGAAAATGGGCATTTTAGCCATTTCATTTTATAATTTTAAATTGCTTTCTAGGATGGTTGTACTAATTCATAACTCAGTCAGCAATGCATTAATAGGTCTATCTCTTTCTGTACCATTTCCCTCACTGACTGTTGTAAATTTGCAGATTGTGAGGCAAAACCTAAAGGTTGTTTTGATTTCTGTTTATGTCATGTCATGTCTCTCCATTTATTCATCTGTTTATTTGCTTATTTATTTATTTAGCTAGCTTTTTTGGAGCCTTTTTTGGGAAGGCAGGGCAATTGGGGTTAAGTGACTTACCCAAGGTCACATGACTTGTTTTTGTGTTGAGTGTCTGAGGTTGGATTTGAACTCAGGTCCTCCTGAATCCAGGGCTGGTGCCCTATTCATTGCACCTCCTAGTTGCCTCTCTGTTTATCTTATTAGTGAGACCACTTTCCTTACTTTGGATACATAAATTTCATTTGTTCAGAATCTTCTGAATTTCATTTAATCAAAATTATCTTTTATTTTCCGTATTGTTTTTATCCCTTGTTTGATGAAGAATTCATCTTACTTAACATACCCATAACTGTGCAGTATACATGACGTGCATCTCTCAGTTCAAATTCTACTTCAGACATTTTCTAGATGTGGGACCCTAGGCAAGTTGTGTAACATCTAGCGGCCTCAGTTTCTTCATCTTTAAAATGCTAAGATAGCAATAGCACCTAACTCCCAGGGTTGTTTGAAGGATCAAACAAGATAATATTTATAACGCTCTTTGCAAATCCTAAAACACAATAAAATTCTAGCTATTAATGTTAATAATATTGTCTGAGTATGATTGGAATTCCTGATTTCTTTTGATTCATCTAATAAATAATAAATTTTGTTCTTCCCCCTCATTCTTGTTATATGAATATCTTTGTCTTTTTTGGGGTTTTATTTTTGTATCCATTGCTACTAGCCTTTGTTTTATTGGTTTGTTTAATCTGTTTACCTTTCAAATTTTAAGTTAGGTTTATGTTTTTCTTAATCTGTGTCACTAATATTGTTTTCTTTCTCAATTATGATTGTTTGGGGGGCTCTCCTTCCTCTTTTTACTTTTTATTCAGTGCTATCTCCATGTAATTAGTTTTACTTAATCTACATTAATGAATCACTGTTGTTAAATTTGGGATAGTTTTTTTCCCCCTGGAGGTGATCAGTACATACTTTAGTGGTGTTTTTTTTTCTGTCTTCAGAAGTTAGTCAGTTTTCTTGTATTATGTTCTGCATTATGGTACTCAGGTTTTTTTTTGTTTTTGTTTTTGTTTTTTTTGGTCCTGTTCTCTTGGGAGGTCTTTCATTTTTAAGGTGTTTTTCTTTTACCTGAGGATCTTGTGTTTAAGATTGTTGACTTTAGCTTGTATGGAGATTGTTTTTTTTTTAAATGTAATTCCCTTTTGTTTATCGTTTTTTATATTATCCTTTATCTTAAGTGTATATGTATTCCTAATCTGTTGGTCTCTCTTTTTTTTCTTTGTAATTATTTGCCATTGTAGATTGAATTCTTGCAATTTGGTAATTAATTTTTTTCTGTACAAGTGATAAATTCAATTTTCTTTTTTCTTCTAATTCCTTTTAGTTAACCAGCAAACAAACATCTGTTATGTGCTTAGTGTATGCCAGACACTGTGCTAAGTACTTAGGATATAAAGAAAGACAAAAGACAGTCTCTATTTTTAAGAAACTTAAGTCCATTGTAGAGACAATATTCCAGACAAGATGCATTTCTAATAAGTTAGAAATAATTAACAGAAGGAAGGCACTTGAATTAGAAGGGATCAGGAAAGGCACCCTCTAGAACAGGGGTTCTCAGTTTGTGGGTTGCAACCCCTTTGGAGGTCATAGGACCCTTTCACAGGGGTCACAGGACTCTTTCACAGCAGTTACAGGGGTTGCCTAAGACCATAGGAAAACACATATTTCTGATGGTTTTAGGAACTGAGACACTGCCCTCTGCTATCCTTCTCCAGGTGGGTCTGCCTGCATGCAAACACACATAAGAGTAATAAAAGGTCATATGCATTTATAAAGCTACTACTGTATGCTAAGCACTATGCTAAGTGTACTACAAATATATCATTGGAAGGAGAGCATTCTAGGAATTAAGGGACAGCCAGTGAAAATGCATAGAGTCAGGAGATGGAATAGCAAGGAGAACGGTGTCACTGGTACATGAAGGAAGGGAAGGTAGAAGAATATTAAAAGGGATTGGGGCAGGTTATGAAAGGTTTTGGATTAACCAGTCGGATTTTATATTTGATCCTGGGGTTGATAGGGATAGGGAACCACTGGAGTTTATTAGCTAGCTATGTAGTCAGATCTGTTCTTTAGGAAGATCACTGACAACTGAGTGGAGGGCAGAATGGAATGGGGACACACTTAGGGTAGACCAACAAGCAGGCTGTTACAGTAGACTAAATATGAGGTGGTGAGGGTTTTTGAGAGGGTGCTGTCAGTGTAAGAAAATAGAAGGAAGTATATGGGAGAAAAGTTAGTAAAGAAGTAAAGTCAGAAGACCTTGACAACAGATTCAATATGGGAGGTAAGAGAAAGTGATTTGAAGATGTGAACCTGGGTGGATGTGGAGGATGGTAGTGATGAGGTACCAGCTCTTAAACCTCTAGAACTCTGATTGAATTTTCCCACTTGATGAGGCATTTGCCTCAGGCCATAAGCCTTTCATTATAGCTAAATTCAGATCTTTGTTACTCTTAATCTAGCCTAGCTCTCCATTGTCCAACTACTTCCCACCCTTGATCCAATCAAAATATCTACAACCAAACCTGTTACTCCCTTTTTTTTAAAAAAATTTTTTTTTATTTTTTGCTTTTTGGAGGGCAGTTGGGGTTAAGTGACTTGCCCAAAGTCACAGGGCTAGTTAGTGTGTCAAGTGTCTGAGGCTGGATTTGAGTCCTCCTGACTCCAGGGCAGGTGCTCTACTCACTGTGCCACCTAGCCACTCCAAAACCTGTTACCCTTAAACTAATTTAGCCCTCTATTGTCCAGGTAGCCTTCAGCTATTTCCCACCCTTAATCTCATCATTGGAGTTTGACCTCAGTTCCCTCTTAGATCTTCCTTAGATTCCTCCTGAAGACCCTCCTGAAACCACTCCTCTAGACCACCCCTTAATTCTCCCACAATCTTTCTGTATATAAACTCTATCTTGCCTCCATGAAAGGGCCAAGAGTACTCTAATGCAGACTCACTCTGTGTCAGATTATTCTGGCCTGCTTGTTAATATAAGCTACACATATATTCATGCTCCTTAAGAGTCTACCCATTAAGGTGAATCTTTAATAAAATTTGCTTTACTTTGGCTGAGAGAAGATTTGAGTCAAATTCATTTGGTAGGACCCAGTGTCTTGGTATTTTGGGGTCTTGAGCACCCTAAAGCCTAAACCTCAGTAGTAGTACACTCAGTAGTAATAGGGAAGTTAGGAAGAGGGTTGAGTTTTGGGGAAAAGATAATGAATTCAGTTTTAGACTTGTTGAATTTAAGATGTTTAGGGTCTTACACTATGAGATGTCTGAAAGGTAATTGGAGATGTGAATCTAGACGTCAGCAGAGAGATTGGAGCTGTTTTAAGGATTTTTGAGAATCTCAGTATAGAAATGATAATTAAATCCATGGCAGCTGATAATATCACCAAGTAAAGTTGTATAGGGGAAAAGGAGAAGTAGGTCTAAGACAGACCAAGCTCATTGGAATCCCCATGATTAGTGGGTGTGACCTGCTTGAAGATGTAGCAAAGGAGACTGTGGGGTGGTCAGGATAAGTAGGATAAAAGCTAGGAGAGTTGTCTCTAAAACTTGAAAAGAAGAGAGTGTTAAGGAGAAGAGGGTGATTGATAGCCTAAGGCTGCAGAGAGGAAAAGCAGTATAGAATAGAGAAAATGCCCTTAGATTTGGCAATTATTAGTAATTTGTTAGTAAGAGAGAGCAGTTTCATTTGAATGATGAAGTCAGAAGCCAGAATGTAGAAAAGAAAAAAGTGAGTGAGAGAAAAGAAAAGTGGAGACTCCTATTATTCCATTCTGGGAATTTTGTGCTCTGTGATTCCCTGGTCCCTTATGAATACACAAAGTTCTTGGTTTCATTATGTACTGATTCAGTTTCTTTTGTCTTGCAATATTTATTTATGGAGGTTTGTAATTTTTATGTGTTTTGCTGTATTGGAATAAACTTTAATTAGGACAAACTTTTAATTAATTTTATTTAATTTTTCATTAACTTTAATTAATTAACTTTAATTAATTAATTTTTAATTAATTAATTTTTTCCCTCTTGGTCCCTTTGACTTATCTGTTTTTAATGGTATTCTTTCAGGGCTTGACTGGAGGGTAGCTTTTTCACTGACCTTTTGTCCCTGCCCCAAGTAGATTTTATCTAGGGGAAGGACTGGCTGCAGCTTAATTTTAGTTCCCCATCAGATCCAATATATAGATAACTGTATTGGTACATTGGCCCTCTATCTCATTTTCTTCTCTTCTTTACTTCTTTGGGTGCACTAAATAAACATCTTCCACATTTTGTATGGTTTGGATATTCTAGTTACTGTCTCTTTAAGGCTGTCTAATCTAAGGGTTCCTTTAGATAGAAGAAAACTTCTCCTCCTAACTGCCTCCTCTTCTTCTCCCCCATTTTTTCCTCTTTTCTGTTCTTTAGATAACTGAGCAAAATTGATGTTCTCTGTTTTTTGTCACAGGCTGATGGAAAGGACAATGATGTGTGCCATCAGAATCTCTGAAGCAACTAGAAAATCCTTGAGAGGGTTCCAATGTACTGTGGATGGGTTAATGCACCCAGACAGAACATCTTGACTTTTGGGAGAAGGGTTTTGCATGATGCATATTCAGTCAGAATTCTTTATGGCTAATTCATATAACTGTTGCTTTGCCCTGCTTTTTTTTATGTCCTATAGATTCAGCTGTAATTGTCCTACCTCCGACACCTAAACTCAGATAGTGTGCTTTTTTTTTTTTTTCCTTGGAGAGTTAATGGAATCTGGAGAAAATGTCTACACCTCACTCTTGTCTGTTGCCACTATGCAGGTTTTACCCATTGCTCCTACTGAATTCTTGATATAAGTTGGTATATTTCAGAAAAAATAGAGGTAAAACTGTATAAAACTAAGACTAAATTCATCCGTTAGGGATTACTAATTCTAATGCATGGACTTCAAGGAAGAAAACTAGGAGCATTTTAGACATTACATTATATATTTGACTAGATAAGAATGGAATAGATATTTTATTCTTAATAATATGAGTTAGATCATTGCTATTTTGGTACATTTTTGCTCATAAAGTTTATTGTGAGCTATAAGACTCATGACTCCTGTGTTGGTTTAGGGAATATTGTTATATTCCATAGTTAACAGAATTTATTGAGTATTTACTATGTGTCAGGAACTGTGCTAAGCATTGAGGATAAATAAAAAGAAAACCAAAACAACTCATCAAAACTCTTAAAACAAAATAATCTCCTGCTTTAAGGAGCACAAAATCCAGTGGAGGATACAACATGGAAACAACCATGTACAAACAAGATAAATATAGGGTAAAGTAGAGATAGCCACTAAGCACTAAGTGAATCAGGATGGTAATATTGTATAGAAAGTACCTAAAAAGTAAAGATGCTCTCAAAATAATAAGTCATTCTAGTTAATGCATTGGCAGTAAAAATAATCAGATTCATAGATTTTTAGATTTGAAGAGGTCTTCAGAACCTATGCACGCTAGTCTTATTTTACAATGAGGAATCCTTGATAGGTTTTTGTAATGACATACTTCTAATCTTTTTTTTTTCCGTTTTAATTTTAATTTATTTTCTTGGTTACATCATTCATTTCCACAAGGCTTTGAGTTACAGATTTTCTCCCCTTTTTGCCCCTACCCCCCAACCCAGAACATTGATCTCACTGTAAGGCCCCTCCCACAATCTGTTCCCTTTTATGCCCTC
>CM053593.1:196204550-196223328 GCA_028646575.1 Pseudocheirus occidentalis | reverse complement strand
GACCCGCTCTTCTCCTTCCCAGTTAGCAAAATTCACTGACCTTTCTCTTAGCCTTTTTTTCTTTTGGCCTGATAGATGTGGTAACTGTGCCTCCAGTGCAGCCAATCTGTTCTCCTATAGCCGCGGTTCCCCGCCCGATGTCCCAGGGCTTGACCCAGCCGGGGTTTCGGCCGCGGGTCCCCGACTACTGCGAAGAGCCCTGCCTGCTGCGCTGCCTGTAGCAACAGATGTTCTTTCTGTCTTTTGGAGAGTTTTGGAGCTTGAAAATCTGTTTAGCGTCCCATTTTATGAGTTTTTTAGCGTGTTTGTGTGGGAGCTGTGGTTCTTTGCTGCTTCTATGCCGCCATCTTGGCTCTGCCCCCACCACTTCTAATCTTGGCCTAGGTTAAAGACACTGCGGGATCTGAAAACTGAATTTTTCTAATTTACATGATTTATTAGTTAAAACTTTTTTTTGCCATTAAACCAAGGTGAGCTTTCATATATTCTCATTTGGACTTCATCAATAAGGCTTATTTAAGCCTAACAGGCAAGTTCAGTTATTATCCTCATTTTCCATATGGAAAACCCAAACTAGAAAAGGTTAAGTGACTTGCCTAGACTCACATAGGTTGCAAGTATCCGAGGCAGGATATGGTCTTGGTCTTTCTTATTTCAAGTTGAAGGATCTATATGTTATAAACAAAACAATATGATCACAGTTTGTGGAGTAAAAGAAGAGATCCTTTATTGACAATTCTCTGGAGAAGTGGACATGTGCGTTCCCTCGTGGGACCAGACAAACACGTGTGCTGCCCAGTAGCAGAACGAAGATTATATATAGTCCCACTTCCATTACAATCATTGGTCCCCTCTAGACATGTCATCCCTTTTACTTGGCTACCCTTCTCCTGAATGGTTCTTCTCTTCCCTCCAGAGTAGCCCCTGGTCAGACAACGGGACATAACTCATATGCTGAGTGTGACAGTTTGAATCCCAACTGGTTTGAACCAGCCTGGTCTAGTCTCCCTCCTCCCTTTGTAGGTTTCTTTATATGACTGCATAGTATATTTTGCCCTTTTCTCTCAGGCTCTAGGCTCTTCCATTTATCTGTGCAGGATCATTTCCTAAATCTACGTACTTCCTATAGAACCTGTGGAAACCAAACTATCAGTATTTCTCACGTATATACCATGTTGTTCCTCCTCTTATGTTTTCACAGAAGCTATTTGTAGTACATAGTTTTTTAAAAGATGGATCAAAGACTAGCCCTTTTGTCATGCATATCCCTTTGAGTATTATTTTAAAATTTCTTCAGTATAGGTAGACAAGGAGAGAAGTCCTTCAGGAGTATGTGCATGTGACAGTTTATTATTTGTGCTGAGCCTCTCAGCTAATTCTGGAAGCATCTTTGTTCATATTTCTATGAAGGAAGTTCTTAACCTGGGGCCTCTGAACTTGTCTTAACTCTGAACTTATTAACTGGCAACTGGTCCCATCACTTCCTGGCAAGTAGAAGAAGAAATGGAAACACTCCCAGATTTTATATTCTTGGGCTCAAAGATCACTGTAGATGGTGACTGTAGCCATGAAATGAAAAGATACCTGCTTCTTGGAAGGAAAGCAATCGATAGATTTATATTTGGACGGCATACTAAAAAGGAGAGACATAATCTTGCTGGCAAAAGTCTGTATAGTCAGAGCTATGGTTTTTCCAGTAGCAATGTATGGTTGTGAGAATTGAACTATAGGGGAAGCTGACCACCACAGAACTTATGCTTTTGAATTCTGGTGCTAGAGAAGACTTTTGAGAGTCCCTGAGACAGCAATGAGGTCAAATCACTCAGTACTTGTAGAAATTAGTTCAGACTGTTCACTAGAAGGTCAAATACTAAAGCTGAACTCTAAATACTTTGACTACATGAGAAGGCAGGACTCACTGGAAAAGACCCTTATGTTTGGAAAGATTGAAGACAAAAGGAAAAGGGATTGGCAGAGAATGAGATTGGTAGTATCATGGAAACAATGAACATGAACTTGGATAGACTTTGAGAGATAGTATAGGATTGAGAGACCTGGTTGAAGAGTTCTGACACTACTGAACAACAACAATAATGTGCTAGACACTGCTAAATGCTGGTGATATAAAGAAAGGGAAAGGACAGTCCCTGTCCTAGAGGAACTCACAATCTAAGGGGAGAGACAATTTACAAACAATTATGTAACAGACAAACTATATACAGGATAATAGGAAATCACCAATACCTGAAATTAAGATTTATCTAGAAAAAGGTGTAGGGGTGGCTAGGTGTCACAGTGAATAGAGCACTGGCCTTGGAGTCAGGAGGATCTGAGTTCAAATCTGGCCTCAGACACTTAACACAAAAACTAGTCGTGTGACCTTGGGCAAGTCACTTAACCCCAACTGCCTTCCAAAAAAAAGCAAAAAAAAAAAAATAACGAAAAAGGTGTTGTAGAAGGTGGGATTTGAAGGACACTAGGGAAGCCAGTAGAGAGACGTGAAGAGGAAGAGTATACTATGCTTGAATGATAGCCAGTGGAAAAAAGGGATCAGTGTCTATGTTTGAGGAATTGCAAAGTGACACTAGTTACTGTATCATGGAGTATGTGGTGAATTTTAAGGTGTAAAGAGATTGGAAGTTGGGGAAGGGTAGGCTTGGGAATGCCAAACAGAGAATTTTATGTTTGATCCTGGAGGTAATAGTGTTCACCAGAATTTCAGAACGGATACCTGACACAACAAAGGTGAAGAATCCTTGCTATATGATATACAGTGACTAAGTGTTGTGTAAGAAATGAGTTTTCTATCTTTTAATTAGTGTGAGAAAAAGGAGTTAGTAGGTGAAAGTCTTTTGAAAATTTTCAGAAATGGTTGACAAGGTAAAAAGGAAAAAATAATTCCTAATAGCTTGGTTAAAAATAAGTGGCAAATTTATCATTAACAAAAACAATACTTTTAACTTTGTGACCTTGAGCAAGTTAGTAAGTTTACTGTGCCTTCATTGCCTCATCTATAAAGTAGGGACATTAATAACTTACCTGCCTGAAGGCAGTGACTGAATCATAGAATCTCTTGAGGTCCCTTCTAGCTGTAAGATTTACAATTCTGTGATCTGAGGACTTAAAGCATTGTAAATATTACTTTATGGCAAGTGGGAGTATTTGTATTTTATAGGTGAAACTAAGATGCAGAGAGAGGAAGTGTCTTGCTTAAGGTTACAGGGTTAGAACTGGTCTTACAACTTCCTGTCCAGGCTTCTGATACTACAGAATATTTGTTTTTTGCTTTTTCAGATTGCTTTATGTAGGTTACTATCTTTAGCTGTAGGTGTTTGATATGCCTCATGTATACAGCATTATGTACCACATGAAATAAGGAACTGATGCTGGTCCTGCACTCAAATTATATTCTTAGCTCTATGGATAGGACGCAGGGTATCACAGAAAGAAAGAGTTTTGGGCCTGGTTCTGGAACACTCTTAAGGATGAGGAAGTGTGGCTAGGCAACTATTTGTCTGAAAAGGATCTGGGGGGGGGGGTCATAGATCTCAATAACATAGTAGATTACATTAGTTTATATACCAGCCAATAACAAGCTGATGTATTCTTCAGTTATGTTGAAAGACATTGTAATAAGGAATTGATAACTGATAATTGCCCTGCTCAAACTGTATACCAGAACATTCAAAGGAGGTTAGCTTAGTTGGTGAGATGAAGCCATTTATAGATTAGGTGAAGAAAATATGGATGTTTCACTTTATGCAGAGAAAATCTAGGGGCACTTGATTGATTTCTTCAAGTACATGCCCCCAAAGGGCAGAATTAGGAATAGTGGATGATTTCTAGTTAATGTAAGTAAAAACTATAGTGAATTAGTTACTGGAATTTGTTAAGGAAAAAGCTGGAAGATTGTATTAGTCCTCTAAGAAGGTTTGGAAATTATTAGAATGGTTTAATAAAAAATTGTGTTTGCCCTGTGCAGTATTTCTCTTTCTAAATTATTTCTTCAGGAAGACAATGGTTATTTTTATGTCAGTCTGCTTTCAGCTTATTTTCCATGTTATTCAGATAAATTGGTACTCTTCAGACAATACAGAAAATAATATGAAGGTCTATGGAAGGAGGACATTTATTACTGAACCTGTTGTAGGAAACATACTTTCATTCAACCTTATGTGGAAGTATAATTTAACTATGACTAGGACTTCTACCTTTCTATAGAAACAAAATATTTTCATAGGTTTTCTTTGTGTTCATTTCATTTTGTTCCATTTAGCATTGTATGTTGGTTTCTAGAAAGTATTCTTATTATACCAGCATTTCTGGGAAATGGATTTAAGTGAGAGTTTTGGGGGCATATTTGGATCAGGTTTTAATGGTATCCATGGCATTCTGGGTTCTTAAGGAGCTTTTTATTTTGATTATTGATAAGCTTATCTGAGTTGCCCTTGATGTTCTTTTAAAAAAATTATAATAAAAATTAGTTACCAGCAACATCTTTGGATTTGTTCTAGGCACTTTGGTTGTTATATAAACTTCACATACATTTATTCCAGTACAATATATTTGGTAGCTCTGGTTTATCAGTAAGTGTCATGAAATTGAGTAGTTTAAGTAATCTTAGAATATTTGTTAAAGTAGAACCGGTTGAAATATTATATTTATAAAATCATATTAGAGGTGTTTTAAAATAAATATATTGAGTCATGAAAAGAATTAAATTCAGATAAGCAGTCTTTATAGAATCTTGGGGAAAAGGTTGAGTTGGAAGGAACTTATAAGTTCTCTAGTCTAAACTGTTCATCTTATAGAAGGTGAAACCTAGGTCTGGAGAGATTAAATATTTACCCCAAAGTCATGGATTTAGTAAGTGGCACTTAACCTGGGATCTCAATTCAGATACATCACGCTTTTCATTGTCCCATGATGCCTTCTAAAACCATAAAAGATAAAAGTTAGCTTACAACTTCCATTAATAAGGATCTTGTATGACCATTCTCAAGGGGCTTTTTCTTACTTTCTGCCTTGGGTTTCTAGTTTACTCTCCTGTTCTTCACTCTCACCCGCTTTATGAACTCTATGGCTCTTTCTTTTTTTCCTGATCCTCTGCTTACTTTTCTTGCTGTCTTTATTGAGTTAATGTGGTCAGGAACATGATTGGTACCTTTGATGATGATCATTGGTTTACAGTTTGTTGTGGGATTCTTAACATTCTTTACCCTGCTTCCCACAACTTCAGTCCAATTCAAGAAACATTTATTAACAGTGTACTATTTTTCAGGCTTTGTGATAGACACTTGAGATAAAGAGACAAGCGAAAAATAGTACCTGCCTTTAAAGAGTTTACATTTTGTTGAGTAAAAATCATGTACTGGATATTTTCAAAAAGGCAGAAAAAACTAATAACCATACGAATCAAGAAAGGACTTATATAGGAAGATAGTTCCTGAACTGTGGTTTGAAAGTAAGTAGATATTCAAAGAGATAGAGGAGGTAGAGATTCCAGAAATAGAATGTAAAGTGAAGGTGGTGGAAGATGGGATACTATTTATAGGGAGAAGCAAGTAAGCAAGTTTTGCCGGAAAGTAGGTAAACCAAAGCCAGATTATGAGTTCTTTTAAGTTGAACAACATATGTGTTTATTTTATTCTAGAGGCACTTGGGAATCACTGGAATTATTATTTTTTTTAGTAGTAGTCAGATGGTCATATCTGTATTTTAGGAATATTAATGTGGCAGTTATGTAGAGGTTGGATTGGATAGAAAAGAAAATATTATAGGGAGACAATCCTCATCTAGACTACTACAGTAAAGAAATTTATTGTAGTAGTCTAGGTGAGAGGTGATGAAGATTTTACTAGGTAGCAGGGGGTTTGTTAATCTAGAGCAGGATTTCTTTACCATTTTTGCTAACTACCATTTTGGTTGTCTGTTAAAACCTGCTTCACCAAATAATGCTCAGAACAATATATTTTATTTATTACATTCATTCCTTTTTCTCTACCTTATTCCAGAAACTAACCTTTACGCCCCACCCCCCATCTTTAGTGGCCTTTTCTAGTGAAATAGGAATGGGGGAAGAAAATATGTTGATTTTCACTACTGCTATTTTATGTAGTTGTATTTGATGTAGGAATAATGAAAAAAAATTAAAGGAATGTATAGAGATGAAGAGGATTAAAAAATTCTGACTTTGTTTTGACTAGTGATATCTAGTTTACTCAGCAAATAGTGAGAATTCCATTAAAAATTTAATGAAACAGTAATTTCAGAAATGTAGCAGGAATATAAAATAAACCTATACATATCATCAGCCTTTCTGTACATCATCAACAAAGCAACAATAGGAAGAGATAGAAAAATTCTCTTCAAAAGAACTTCAGAATGTAAAAAACCTATCAAGATACACATGGAAATTACATAAATACAGCCACAGTACTCTATAGAAATAAAGATATACTTGAAAAGTTGAAGAAGCATTACTTGTTCATACATGGGCTATACCAGTATAATAAAATGATAATACTATGTAAATTAATTTGCTTTTTTAATGCTTTACAAATCAGACTACCAGTGACTACTTCAGAGAGCCTAAAAACAAAAACAAAACCAGTGAACCTGGATGAACAGAGCTCAAGAATCATAAGTGTAATAATTGGAAAAGAGGTGAAAGAAGGTTTGTTTTGTTATTTTATTGTGTTTTATTTTTAGCAGTAACTAAAAACTATTCTTCATAGCAATAGTCATCAAAACTATTTGATATTAGTTGAAAAAAAAGTTGATCAGTGAGGTAGATTAATAGTATAAGACCAAAATATACACAGGCATTGAAGTATAGTATTCAGTAATGTCAAACATTCCACAGAAAATGCTGGGAAACTAGAAGACCACTGACAAGAATTAGCTTTCAACAAACATTTTGCACCACATAGTAAGTTTCAAATTGGATCCATTTAGATAGGAAAGATTCACATTCTATTAAGATTTGAGGAAGCAGATAACCTTTTGTATGGAGGACGAGAATTCTTCACCAAGCAATGTATTGAAAAGGCAATAGATATTTATTAAGTGTTTACTATGTATCAGACAGTATATTAAGTACAAATATTCAAAATTTTAAAACAAGCAAAAAGAAAGACAGATCCAGCACCCAAAGACCTTACATTCTGATAGGGGAAGAAGCATATAATAGATGAAAAGCAGGTTCTGGGAGTAATTGAGGGGAAATGAGGAAATAAATAAAGCTCTGCCATGGAAGTCTTGAGAATCAGGAGTGGAGCTAGGAGATAAGTGAAGAAGTGGGCATGGGATTGGCCTAGGCACTTTCCCCAAAAGTTGGTTCTGGGAGGAATTCAGTTAGAGAACAGAGTCACAGAGAAGATATCTTTTATGGTGGAAATGCTAGCGCATGGAGGAAAGATATGGAGAGTCAGAGTAGATCCTGGAGAGGAGTAACTATGGAAATTTGTAGAAGACAAATGAGAGAATTCTGATTACTTAAAAATTTAAAAGTTTCTGCCCTAGCATGATTGACATAGCTAAAATTAGAAGGGAAATTAATGACTGGGAGAGAAAAATCTTTGCCGAGAGTTTCTCTGATAAAGATCTGGTATCTAAAATATCTAGGGAATATATTCTAATATTTATGAAAAAATACTTTTTGTCAGGATAAATGATAAAACCATGTGAACTGACAGTTTTCAAAGGAAGAAATATAAACTATTAATAACTATATAGAAAATGTGATCCAAATCATATAACATAAGAGTGACAGTGATAACAAAAGGAAAATTACAGTTGTAGAGATTGCAAGAAAATTGTCATACCAATGTACTGTATGGAGTACTGTACTGTGTCAGTGAATTGGTCTAGTCATTCTAAAAGGGAATTTGTAAGTATACTCAAAATCATTAAACTGTCTATATACCCTTTGTCTTAGTGATACCAGCCCTAGGTTTTTGCCCCAAATAGTTAAAAGAAAGAGAGGGAAGACTCACATTTTTTTGGTAGCAGTAACTGTGTATCTATCAACTGAGGAATAACTAAACAAATTATGTTGTATGAATATAATGGAAAATTATTGTATTGTAAAGAAGTGGTGAATGGGATATATTCAGAGACATCTCAGAGGAACTTTTTATATTGATTCAGAGAACTGAGTAGAAGCAGGAGAACTTTTCATACAGTGACAATATACAAATGACAGTGTACATACAATGACAATGACTGTGCTGTAAAGAACAGCTCTGGAAGGCATAAGGACTGATCAGATACAGTGACCAAAATTACTCCAGAAGATAAAAGATATAAAACATGAATCTCATCTCTTCAGAGTGAAGTCGTGGATTAGAAATGAAGAATGATGTGTATGTTTGAATAATAATTATTAACAGTTAACATTTAGATAGTAATTTTAGGTTTTGTAAAGCACTTTACAAATTTTTATTTTATACTCATAACAACCTTGGGAGATAGATGTTATTATCCCCATTTTACAGATAAGGAAACTGGGGCAGACACAGGTAAGGTGATTTGCCTGGCATTACACAGCTTAGGTAGCATCTGAACTCACATCTTCCTGACTCCAAGTCCATTATTCTATCTACTGAGCCACTTACATGGCCAATGTATACATTTCTTTTGATTATTGAGTACAAGAGAAGATTGTGTTTGGTAGGATGTCTGGGTGGATTGGAGATGTGAGGTGGAATCAGGAAGAAGAATTGCAGAAACAGGTGCACATTAGACAGCCTAGGAATTTACATGCTGAATGTATTTTTAACCTATAAAATAAGAGTTTTTAAACCTTGGGTCATGATCTTTCTTTTCAGAGTATTTTATTTTATTTTGACATAATTGGTTTCTTTTGTTATCATCTCTATTTTACAAACATTATTTTGAGAAGAGGTCCAAATGCGTTACCAGATTGCTAACGTACACTGAAAAGCACAATAAAGGTTAAGAACTCCTGTAATTTTAATAAAAAAGAAGAAAAAGCTGCATGTAATGGAGATTTCTCTGTTCATTTGCAATATTCTTTTTCTCTGCTTTGTAATATGAAAACATTACTTTTAAATTTTTGTCAATAAGTAACAAGTAAAAAAAAAAGATTATAAGAAGATTTTAATTGTGTGAGATGAAAGAGTTCAAAGTCTGAATGTGAGGTCAGAAAAGGTCTTTATTCTTTCTCATGAGAAAGGACTCTCTCCCTGTCGTTCAAATGTCATCTGCCAGAGAGAGAGCCACAGGTAGAAACAAACCCATGGTTATATAACCTTCTGATGCAGAAACCCAACCCCCTCAAATGGCCTACACTCTCATTGGTAGGGAGGCTGGCCCACAACCTACATGCAGGAATCTATCTCTGAGACAAAGGACCCAGAAACATGTGGGTGTTCAGTGTAAGGCCAGGAAAATAGTTTTATCCTTATTTGGCATATCTTGTGCTGAGGGGGCATTGGGGAAGGTCTCCATGGCTTTAAGTTCTAGATTCCTGTAAGGTCAGGTGACCTTTAAACTTGGGCCTAGTGGATGCTGAAGCCACTCTACATTTGATTTTTCAGAATGGGGAAACTTGACTGGAAATTATTCCTCAAAGAATGAATTGAGATTTCTTCTTTTAGGACGTGTACTCGTCGTGTTATAATGAAAGTTTATATTGTTATGTTATATTTTATATATTATATTATGGGGAGGGTCTGCCTGTTGTCTCTTTTTAGTGTCCTCAGCACTTAGCTCAGGTTCTGCATATAGGAGGTGCTTGATAAATGTTTATTGATTGATTGATAGATTTTTGCACTATGGTTAGCTTTTTGTTTTGTTTTGTTTTGTTTTTTTACATTTCAGGGATCAGTTTATTGATCTTTTAATAGAAAATAGGACTTTATTTGCCAGGAAGGATGATGCCATCATACTTCTGCTGGAACCAGTGCATGGCTTCCTCTTTGCCAATTCTGTGTTTGGCCCCGATGCAGCCTGTCCTACGTTTCTTGTCTGCAATGCTGAACCCAGGCCTGCCCAGCACCACATAGAAGTCCAAGCCGTAGATGCCAATGCTCGGGTCATATTTAATCCCCAGATCGATATGCTCTTGGATCCCGAAGCCAAAGTTGCCAGTGTCTGAGAAGTTACTTTTCCTTAACTCATATTCTCGCACCTTCAGCCCCTTCTCCAGAATCTCTTCAGCTTTGGCCCCACGGACGGTACAGTGAACGGCAATCTTTTCGTTTCTCCTGATTCCAAAAGACCGGACAGTATAGCGAGCTTTGGAGAACACTGGGGTTTGGCCGGTGAGCTGCTCCAGCACTTTGGCCGCCCGGGTCAGTCAATCTCCACTCTCCCCAACACAGATGTTGAGGCAGAGCTTACGTATGCGCAGCTCCCGCATGGGGTTTTCCTTTTCACCCTGATCTTGCGCCATGGTGGCGAACCGGAAGAGGGGATCATGGTTAGCTTTTTTATCTACTACTGAACTTTAAAAGTTTTTCTTTTACACATGTAGTCTCTAACTAGGGAGGAATAATATTATTTATCAGTCCATATAGTAGAAAAACTATTTTATGCTAAATATTATAAATTGAGCAAGTCTCAAATGCAACTTAACTAATCATGTTGACATGCATATAAATCTTTAAGATATGCAAAGTGTTGTACATACATTATTTCATTTGATCCTGAATAGCACCTCTGTGCATTAGGTTCTGTAGATATTTTCTCTTTTACAGCTGTCAAATCTGAAGCCTTTAGAGGTTGTGACTTGTCAGTGATCATATAGTTCATCAGAGTTAAAGTTAGGATTTGAATACTAAGATGATCTGACTACATGTCTCATTCTTTTTCTGTTATACCATACTGCTTCTCAAATAATTATGAATGATCCTAGTCCTATATTATATTACATGTAACTTCTATTTCAGTCACTGAGTAAATTCAATAAAATTTCCTACGTCAGTTCAAATCAGATTTGAGTTTGAGGAGTGACTTTGATTTGGGTGTATTATTAGGGCAGCAAGTTGGGTAGAGTGCCAGGCCTGGATTCAGGAAGCCTCATCTTCCTGAGTTCAAATTTGACCTCAGAGACTTACTCTCTATGTGACCCTAGGCAACTCATTTAACCCCCTTTGCCTCAGTTTCTCATCTGTAAAACAAGCTAGAAAAGGAAATGGCAAGCTATTCTAATATCTTTGCCAAGAAAACCCCAAATGGTACCACAAAGAAATGGACAGGATTTAAAAATGACTCACCAACAATTGCTTAGTAGGAAAAGACAGCTGAGCCACCACTCTTAAAAGTCTTGGGATCTTGCAGATTAGTTTACAGAGCCTTTTACCTCCGTTTTAACTATTTTTGACTTTTGGTCTTTTGATATTTAATTAAAATTTCAGGATAATTGGGGCATCTAACTAAATGAATGTATATTTCTTGGAATTTCAGAATCCCGTCTCACCTTTGCTGCAATGGCCAGAATGCTTCTGAAGCATTTAAAGTGGTGATTGCCTAATTCTTGCCTTGCTTTTTTTGTGATGGGGTACAGGATTGGGCTAATATCAGTTGAATACTATACTTGGAAGGAGTAGAGAGATAAAGAGGTGAATTTGGAGAATTAGAGTTTGCTTTGTCTCTGTCTTTCTTGGTGTTTAATAATAACCTTCTAAAAACTTTCTCTTTTAAAGGTCAGATTTTAAGTGAATACTGAAGTAGATAGGTAGGAGTGAGTATTTTTTTAAAATTTATTTAATTTTATAATTTTTTTATGTTTATTTTCAGTTTACAATATTCATTTCCACAAGGTTTTGAGTTACAAATTTTCTCTCTGTCTTTCCCCTGCCCCCAACAGTGATCCCACTGAATACCCCCTCCCCCAATCTGCTGTCTCCTGTATCTTCTCCCATGCCTCCTTCCACTTTCTGGTAGGGCAAGATAGATCTCAATACCCTAGTGCCTGCATATTTTATTTCCCAGGTGCATGTAAAATAACAACAACAATAATAATTTTAAAACATTTGATTTTGAAACTTTGAATTCCAGATTCTTTCCCTTCTTCCCTCGTCACCCACCCTTCCTGGGAAGATAAGCAATTCAATACAGGTTGTACATGTGTAGTTATGGTAAACATTTCCATAGTGGATATATTGGGAAATATATGACTGTATTTCCCTCCATCCTATCCTGCCCCCCACTTGTTCTGTTTTCTACTTTGACCCTGTCCCTTTTCAAAAGTGTGTGCTTCTAACTACCCTCCCCCTAGTCTGCCCTCCCTTCTATCATCTCCCCTTTTATCCCCTTCCCCTCTATTTTCCTGTAGGGTAAGATACCCAATTTAGTGTGTATATTATTCTCTCCTTAAGCCAAATTCAATGAGAGTAAGTTTGACCCATTCCCTTTTGTCTTCTGTTCTTCCCCTCCATTGTAACAGTGTTCTCTTTCCTCTTTTATATGAAATAATTTACCCTATTCTGTCTCTCCCTATCTCCTCTCATTATTTTACTCTCTCACCTCTTAATTTTTTAAAAAAATATCCTCCCTTCCTAATCAGTTGATCCTGTGCTTTCTGTCTGTACCAGTACACACACACACACACACACACACACACACACACACACACACACTCACTCACTCACTCACATATATATTCATGTGCACGTATACCCACCTATATAGACACATGTGTATACATACATACACATGTATATATATGTATATACACATATATACACATTTATATTCCCTTCAACTATCCTCATACTGAGAAAAGTTTCATAAGTTATGATGATTTTTTCTATGTAGGCATGTAAATAGTTCAGCTTTGATAAGTTCCTTATGATTTCTTTTCCCTGTTTACCTTCTCATGTTTCTCTTGCTTCTTTTATTTGAATGTCAAATTTTCTATTCAACTCTGGTTTTTCATCAAGAATGCTTGAAAATCTTCTATTTCATTGAATAACCATATTTTCACCTGTAACATTATATTCAGTTTTGCTGGGTAGGTGATTCTTGCTTTTAATCCTAACCCCTTTGACCTCTGGCGTATCATATTCCAAGCCCTTCAGTCCCTTAGTGTAGAAGTTACTAGGTCTTGTATTATCGTGATTGTGTTTCCACAGTATTCATATTGTTTCTGCTTGTAATATTTTCTCCTTGATCTGGGAACTCTGGAATCTAGCTATAATATTCCTATAAGTTCTTTTTTGGGGTCTTTTTCAGGAGGTGAATTGTTTCAGTTTCAATTTTGCCCTCTGGTTCTAGAATATCAGGGCAATTTTTGGGGGGGAATTTTTTGAAGGATGATTTCTAGGCTCTTTTTTTTGATCATGGCTTTCAGGTAGTCCACTAAATTTTAAATGATCTCTTGTATCTATTTTCCAGGTCAGTGGTTTTTCCACTGAGATATTTCAGATTGCCTTCCATTTTTTCTTTTTTCTTTTTTTTTTTTTGCATCTGTTTTATAGTATTTTGATTTCCCATGAAGTCCTTAGCTTCTATTTGTTCATTGACTTTTTGGGCCTCTTTTGCCATTTGAGTTAGTCTTTCTTTTTTTTTAAGTCTTATTTTCTTCAGTATTTTTTTGGGGGGGGAATCTGTTTGGGGGGGTAATCTTTAGTAATCTGTTGATTCCTTTTCCATGATTTTCTTGCAACACTCTCATTTGTCTTCTCAGTTTTTCCTCTACTTTTCTTACTTGATTTTCTAAATCCTTATTGAGTTCCTCCATGGCCTGTGACCAGGTGATAGTGTTCTTGGAGGCTTTTGATGCAGAAATTTTGACTCTGTTATCTTTCTCTGGTTCTTTATTTTGATCTTCTTTGTCCCCCACCAAAGTTTCTATTGTCTGATTTCTCTTTCTCTGTTTGCTAAGTTTGCTATCCAGATACTTGACTTTTGAATGGCAGAACTCTGCTTCCAGAGTGTAGGATTCCAAAGTTCTCAGATTTTGTGCATCTGTTGTAAGAAGTTCTTCTTGGCACCTGCCTCTGAACTGTAAAGAAGGCCGCCTCTCCAGAGCTTCAACAAGTTCTGCAATGCCATTGTTCCTCACCCCAGGACCAGTACCCAAGACTGTGACCCAGATCCAAGCAGTACAAAGCAAGAGAATCCTGCCTCAATGCCAGCAGAGAGATTCCTGCAATTGCCCTCTGGTCAGTTGCTTTTTCACCCCACCATCTATGGTCCTGGAACTCTGAAAGCAACTGCTACAGCTGCCACCACCTCTGCCATCCCAAAGGCAGGGGCTGGACCATGCTCTTCTTTCACCTAGTTCTGACAGTTTCCCCATTTACCTTTTTCTTTCTTTTTTGCTTTGATGGGTTGTGAAATCCAGAAACCGCCACAGCAGCCAGTGATTTGATCCTCTGAGATCTGCTCAGGTTGGTCTATACTGCTGGTCTCTGCTAGCTTGTCCTATGCGTAGCTGCTCTTCATTCCCAGCCCAGTGTGATATACCTTGCTTGTCGATTTGCCAAGCTGTCAGTATCTGGAAATATATTTCTTTGTGTCATTTTGTGATTTGTGTATCTCTAAAAATTTTTAGAGTCATTTTTTACAGGTATTTGAGGCAACTGGTAAGAAGCTAAAGTAAGTTCCTGCTTTTACTCTGCCATCTTGGCCTTCATCCTGGCCCTCATGATCTAGAATTTTGGCTCTGTGCATTTTGATATTTTCATTGGTGACTTGACTAAAGGCATAGACGGCATGCGATTTTGGTGACTAGGACATTTTTCTGAATTTAGTAAGATGAAATTTTTAAAAATAAATGTAAATTCATATTCTTGATAAAAAAAAATAATTCAGAGGCAGATCTGGGAGTTTTAATGGAATGTAAGCTCAGTGGCACCCAAAAAGCCTAATCTAATCTTGTGCTTCCTTGATAGTCATAGTTTCCATAGGTTCAGGGTGACCATTTCTCCGTACTCTGCCCTGCTCATATGTTATCTGAAGTATCATTTTCAAGTTGGCACAACATTTTAAGAATGACATTTAAAAGTTAGAAAGCTTCCAGAGGAGGGCAAACAAGGTTATAAATCATATTTGATATTGTAGAATGAATTGGTGAGTTCATAATTGGGGGGAAAAATTAGTGGGAGAGTGTGAAGGCTTCTGACAGTTCTACCTTAAAATATTTTCTATAAAGGCTATTGGTTATAATGTAATAGTGGGTTTGGAAGTGTTTTGTTTGCCTCAAAAGGGCCAAGTTCCAAAGAGGCAAATATAAAGTTTATTTTAGGGGAAAATTAGTCAGTATTCAAGCTATTGAAAACGAAGTGTGTTTCTATGGCGGGGATTGGCTAGAATACCTTGTTGGAGATCTTTAAGCTGAGTCTGGATGACTTTGCTGTATTGTAGGGGAGGTTCCTTTTTTGAGTACATTCACAGATTTGGAGCTAGAAAAGAGTCTTTGAGGCTATCATGTTTAATACTTTCATTTTACAAATGAAAACTTGAGTCCTTGAAAGTTTAAGCAACTTACCCAAGATCACTTTGCTTATGATGTCTTTTTTATGTCTATAATGTACGCATGTTGACCTTATCTTCATATGCAGTGTCATATGTCCTTCTATGCCTAGTTTATAACAGACTGCTTTCCATTTTCCATAGCAATTTTTGTCAGATAATGAGTTCTTGCCCACAAAAGTTGGATCTAGATTACTATGGTTACTTTAAGTTCTCTGCTCTTTTATACTGGCCATTGCTAAATATTGTGTTATTCTGACTGTGACTCCATGGTATTTGACTTTTTTGCTTTTTAAGTGCATATAGTATTTTCTCCTTAACCTGGAAGTGCTCATATTTGATTATAACTTTTTTGGGAGTTTTCATTTTTGGGTCTCTTTCAGGAGATTATCAATGGATTTTTAATGTCTATTTTACCTTCTATTTCTAAAGCTTGAGGGAAGCTTATCTTTATAAATACTTAAAACTCTTGTGTCTAGGCTCTGTTTTTGGTTATGGTTTTCAGGTAATCTAATAATTTTTAAATGATCTCCCCTTGATCTTTTTTTTTTTAACAGATTAATTGTTTTTCAGTGTTTTTCATTCTTTTGACTTTGCTTTATTGTTTCTTGATTTGTCATAAAATTATTGGCTTCCACTTGAGTAATTCCAAATTTCAGAGTTCTTTTTTTTTTGCAGGGCAGTTGGGGTTAAGTGACTTGCCCGAGGTCACACGGCTAGTATTTTTTGTGTGTGTGTTAAGTGTCTGAGACCGGATTTGAACTCAGGTACTCCTGACTCCAGGGCCGGTGCTCTATTCACTGCGCCACCTAGCCGCCCCTCAGAGTTCTTTTCTTTTCTTTTTTTTTTCCAGTTGACTTGTTTATTTACTTTTAGCTTACAAGATTCAGTTCCACAATTCCTTGAGTTTCAAATTTTTTTCCCTCCCTTCCCCCGTGCCGTGGTGGCATCCAGTCATATATAGGATTTGCAAATACTTTCACATTATACAATAGTCTGGTTGTATAGAAGGGTTGTAACCAGTGGAGTGAACAGTGGAAAAAAAAAAAGAAAAGCAAACATGAAAAAAAATGATAGCATGTATTGCTTCAGTCTACATTTAAACTCTGGTATTTCTAGATCTTTCTCTGAATGTAGGTATCTCCTTCCATCCTGAGACTTGTAGAGTTGTCTTATAGCTGTGTATTGCTGAGAAGAGTCCAGTTTATCAAGGTTGGTCATCACACATATGATGTGTCTGTGATTATGTACAAATTTTTCCTGGTTCTGCACTTCTCACTTAGCATCAATCTGTATAAGCCTCTCCAGGTAATCATGAAGTCCATCTCCTTCCCATTTCTTATAGTACAGTAATATTCCATTACATTCATATACCGTAACTTATTCAGCCATTCCCCAATTGATGGGCTTCCCCTAAATTTCCAGTTTTTTTTGCCACCATAAAGAGAGCTGCAATAAGTATTTTTGGACATTTGGGTCCTTTTCCCACTTCCATGATATCTTTGGGATACAACCCCAAAAGCGGTATTACTGGGTCAAAGGGTATGCAATTATTTATAGCCCTTTATGATTTATAGCCCACATGATTTACTGTGATCTACGGGGTGGGAGAACTTTGTATTTTGTACCTTGTACCCCTTAAGGATGATTGAGTTAAGGATTATTGGAAACATCTCCCATGGAGAAGAAAAAAGACTTTTTGACTGAGAGATTAGGACCATGTGACCTCAGGATGGGAAAACTTAGACCACTGGTTCTCAACCTTCCTAATGCCGTGACCCTTTAACACTGTTCCTCATGTTGTGTCGACCCCGAACCATAAAATTATTTTCGTTTCTACTTCATAACTGTTATTTTTCCACTATTATGAATCATAATGTAAATATCTTATATGTAGGATGTATTTCCATTATTACAAATTTAACATAACCCACAGGTTGAGAACCACCAACTTAGACCTTTGTACTTTGTATCCTTTAAGGAGGACTGCTTTTTAAGGATGATTGAGTTAAAGACTTACTGGATGATGTTTTTTGTTTAAAACTATGTGGCCACTTTAGTGAAAAGTTATGTTATTTCATTGTGAGTGCTGTACTTTGGTTTTTGTGAATGTTTTCCTTTAGCTTACTGCTGGATAGAGAATTCACTATACTATGTGCTTGTGCATGGCTTTACAACCAGATAGTTTTGATTGCTGATTTATATTACAATTTAAGAACTGGTACAACTAGGCCACCTTCCCTATCATTTCTTTTCATTAATTCTCTTGATATTCTGGATCTTTGGTTCTTCCAGACGTATTTTTTTTATGATTTTTTTTCTAGGTATATAAAATAATATTTTTGTAGTTTGATTGGTTTCACCCACTCCCCCTTCAACTTCCCTTCCCCCTCTTCCTGATTTAATAGAAATGCTTCTAGCTTGTCCCCATTCCATATAATACTTGCTGATGGTTTTAGATATATGCTGCTTGTCATTTTAAGGAATACTCCATTGATTCATATGCTCTCTAATGTTTTTCTCTGGAATGGGTGTTGTATTTTCTCAAAAGTTTTTTTCTATGTCTCCTTAAATTATCATATGATTTTTGTTAGTTTTGTTATTGAGATAGTTATGCTGATTCTTTTCCTAATATTGGACCAGACTTTCATTCCTAGTATAAATCCCCCTGGTTATATTGTATTATTGTTATATTGAGTAGTTGTAATACTTTTGCTAATATTTTATTTAAAATTTTCTTATCTATATTCATTAGGGAAATTTTTCTATAATTTTCTTTCCCTGTTTTGGCTCTTCCTGGGTTAGGTATCAGCACTATATTTGTATCATAAAGAGAGTTTGTTAGGACTTCACCTATTTTTCCAGATATTTTATGTAGTATTGGAATTAATTGTTCTTTAAATCCATCTGGCCATGGCAAATTTTTTCTTAGGAAATTCATTGAAGGCTTGTTCTTTTTTTTTTTCGGAAAAGGATTTACTTAATTTTTAAATTTACTTTTCTGTTGATCTGGAAAATTCATATTTTTATAAATATTCATCCATTTAAGTTAGCTTGTCGAATTTATTGGCATACATTTAGGCAAAGTATCTACTCATTATTGTTTTAATTTCCTCTTTATTGGTGATGAATTTACCCTTTTCATTTTTGATACTAGTCCTTTGGTTTTCTTCTTTCCTTTTTTAAATCAAATTAAGCAAAAGTTTATATCCTTTTCTTTTCTTTTCTTTTCTTTTTCCTTTCCTTTCCTTTCCTTTCCTTTCCTTTCCTTTCCTTTCCTTTCCTTTCCTTTCCTTTCCTTTCCTTTCCTTTCCTTTCCTTTCCTTTCCTT
>CM053593.1:196165290-196198237 GCA_028646575.1 Pseudocheirus occidentalis | reverse complement strand
TTTCTTTCTTTCTGTCTGTCTTTCTTTCTTTCTGCCTTTCTTTCTTTCTTTCTTTCTTTCTTTCTTTCTTTCTTTCTTTCTTTCTTTCTTTCTTTCTTTCTTTCTTTCTTTCTTTCTTTCTTTCTTTCTTTCTTTCTTTCTTTCTTTTGTCCTTTCTTTCGTCCTTTCTTTCGTCCTTTCTGCTTTTGGAGGGGGGAAGGCTGGACAGTTGGGGTTAAATGACTTGCCTAAGGTCAAGTAGTGTCTGAGGCTGAATTTGACCTCACGGCTTCCTGACTCCAGAACTGGTGCTCTATTTACTGTGCCACCTAGCCGCCCCCCGCATTTCTTTCAGAGATGAGTTTGTTTGTATATATATGCCCCTCTGAATTTTCTTTTTTTCTCTTCTCTGATTTTTGTAAAGAAAAAAGTCCTCAATGAATATATTTTCTTCTTTTTGCAGGGAGAGGGTAATGATTCTTACTAAACTTCTTTTACCTTCCCTAGTCTTCGCCCCTCCATTTAAAGCAAAATTTTAAAACAGCCTTGTAAATTGTATTCAAACTAAAGAATTACACATAAAGCCCTGTCAGAAATGCATATATTAATTTGGACCTGGGTCTATCTTCAGTTTTACAGAGATGAGTAGCATCTATAGTCATGCTTGGTCATAAGCACTCTTAAGTCTTTAAAAATATTTTTCTTTACATTGTTGTTGTTATTGAATAAATTGTTCCCTTGATTCTGCTGACTTCACTTTCTCCCAGTTCATACATCCTTCTCAAATTTCTCTGATTCTATTCCTTTCATTATTTCTTTTAGCATATTAATATTATATAATCTCAAGTATGAAATCCTCCTTCAGAACTCTTCACAATCTAGTTCTTTTCCCCCACTTTTAGGTTTTCATACCCTGTCCCTTATGTTCCCAAACTGTTTGAGCTAATGATGTTGGCCTCCTTGCTCTTTGAACAAGACACTATATCTCCTGACTCCATACATTTTTACTGTTTGTCCCTCATGCCTGGAATGCTGCCCTTCCTCTTCTCTGCCTCCTGGCTTCCTTAAAGTCCCAGCTTCTTTTCTACAAGAAGCCTTTCTGAATCCCTCAATTCTAATTCCTTGTCTCTATTGATTATTTCTCATTTTTCCTTTATGTAGCTTGTTTGTACATTGGTTTGTATGTTTTCTCCCACTATTAGATTGAGAGTTTCTTGAGAGGAAGGACAGTCTGTTGCCTCTGTTTGTATCCCTAGCACTTTATACACTGCCAGACATTTGGTAAACTCTTAATTTGTGCTAATTGACTATTAATATACCATAATTTTTTTTTCATTTCTCTATTTGTGGTTATGTTCTTTGTTTTCAGTTCTTTTCTATGAGAAAATACTATTATGAGTGTATTTGGACATATGGGTCCTTTCTCTTTTCCTTTTGATCTCATTCTTTAGTTCACCCATGTTTCCAACCTCAGTATCATCTTCAGCTTTTCACTAGAAATCATCTCATATATTCAATCTAATGCCAAGTTTCCTCAATCCTACCATCAAAACTTCTGTGACTTATGTCCCCTTTTCTCCATTCACATAAATGCCACACTTGTCCTCCTCACCTTGGACCTGTACTACTGTAGTAGTCGTCTGGTTCTTTCTGCTTCAGTTCTCTCCTTTACATTCCATCCTCAACTGCTAAAGTAATTTTTTCCTGAAGTACTGGTCTGATTATGTCACATCCCTACACTGCAAATTCCAAGGGATCCTTATCACATCTAGGATCAAATAGAAGTTTATTAGTTTTTCTTTAAGAGCCTTCACATCTTTCCCTTTGACTGCCTTTTTATTATCCTTTCTCTTTAATCCTTTCCTTGTACTTAGTGCTCCAGTGATAATGGAATCACTAATATTGCTCACTTCAATCCTTAAGTGCCCCCTCACCCCCACCCCTACAACAAGTTCTAAAGACTAAGAGAAAGCAAAAGTAAAAGAAAACTTTTGTAAGAAATATAATGATAAAACAAAATTAATATATAGAGTGTCTATGTCTAGTATGTCTCTTTTTGTCCATTAATCTTTTTGTCATGAGGTAAGGAACATGTTTCATCATCTGGAGATAGGGTTAGTAATTGCCTTTGGCAGAATTCTTAAGTCTTCCAAATTTGTTTTTGTTTACAGTGTTGCTGTCCTTTTAAAGATTTGTTCTCCTGGTTCTGCTTACTTCATTCTAGATCATTTCATACTGCCCAGAATTCTCTGAAATTATCTTTTTAGTAATTTTTAAAAATTAACTTTTGTTTATTTTTAGTTTACATGATTCATTTCCACAGGATTTTGAGTTACATATTTTGTCCTCGTCTTTCCCCTTCCCACAATGCAATGGACATATTGTGAAAGACTGACTATATTTCCCTCCATCTTATCCAGTCACCTCCCTTGTTCTGTTCTCCACCTTGTCCTTGTTCCATTACAAAAGTGTGTGCTTCTAACTACCCTTCTCCCAAACCTGCCCTCTTATTCCCTTCCCTCATCCCCCCCTCTCTTTCCCTTCCCTCCTACTGTACTGTAGGGCAAGATACCCAATTTAGAGTGTATGTCATTCCTTCCCTAAGCCAAATTCAATGAGAGTAAAGTTGACCCCTTCCCTTTTGCCTTCCTGTTCTTACCCTCCATTGTAACAGTTATCCCTTGCTTATTCTATATGAGATAATTAACCCCATTCTGTCTCTCCCCAGCTCCTCTCATTGTATTCCTCTCTCACCTCTCAATTTCACTTTTTAAATATCATCCCTTCTATTCAATTGATCCTGTGCCCTGCCTATGCATACATGCACACATATACACACACACATACATACACATACATACATACACACACATACATACATACATACATACACATTTATATTCCTTTCACCTGTCCTCATACTGAGAAATGTTTCATAAGGTACAATTCTCATTTTTCCATGTGAACATGTAAAATAGTTAAACTTTGATAAGTTCTTTATGGTTTCTTTTCCATGTTTACCTTCTTATGCTTCTTGTGTTTGAATGTCAAATTTTCTATTCAGTTATGTTTTTTTCCTCAAGAATGCTTGAAAGCCCTTCACCTCATTGAATGACCATATTTTTCCCTGAAACATTTTACTTAGTTTTGCTGGGTAGATGATTCTTGGTTTTAATCTTAGCTCCTTTGATCTCTGGAATATCATATTCCAGGCCCTTCAGTCCCTTAAGGTAGAAGCTGCTAGATCCTGTGTTATCCTGATAGTGTTTCCACAGAATTCAAATTGTTTCTTCTTGGTAACTGGTAATATTTGCTCCTTGATCTGGGAACATTGAAACCTGGCTATAACATTCCTCAGAGTTTTTATGATCATGGCTTTTAGGTAGTCCAGTAATTTTTAAATTGTTTCTCCTGGATCTATTTTCCAGGTCAGTGGTTTTTTCAAGGAGATATTTTACATTGCCTTCTATTTTTTCATTTGTTTGGATCTGTTTAATATTTTCTTGATTTCTCATAAAGTCATTCACTTCCATTTGCTTCACTCTAATTCTGAAGCAATTATTCTCTTCAGAAAGCTTTTGAGATTCTTTTTCCATCTAGCAAGTTTAACTTTTTAAGGAATTCTCCTTGTTGGATTTTTGGGCCTCTTTTCCTGTTTGAGTTAATCTATTTTTTAAGGTGTTATTTTCTTCAGTCAGGTTGTTGACTCTCTTTTCATGATTTTCTTGCGTCATTCTTATTTCTCTTCTCAATTTTTCCTCCACTTTTCTTATTTGGTTTTGAAAATCCTTCTTAAACACCTCTATCACCTGTAACCAGTTCATATTTTTCTTGGAAGCGTTTGGTGCTGGAATTCTGACTGTGTTGTCTTCATCCCATACCTTGCTTTGCTCCTTTTGTCCGCACAAAAGGAGTCTGAATTTGGATGGCTGTACTTGCTTTTCTTCCTTTGCTTGCTCATGTTGCCAATCAATTACTTGACTTTTCAGCTCTTTGCTACAGTAGAACTCTGCTTTCAGAGGGAAAAACCCAAATTACTGGGTTTTTCGCAGCTGCCAGAGCTATTAGGAGGCTGTCCTCTCTGCAGCCCCCACCAGCTTTGGATCACTGGTCACATACCTCAGGACAACCGTCCAAGACCATGATCTGGATCCAGGCAGGTTAAGGGAAGAACACTTAGCCTCTGAATGGTCACTTGACCTCCCTGTAATCTACAGGCTGGGAGCTCTGAAACAGCCACATGGAGACAGCTGCAGGGTTGCTGCTTCTGCTGCTCCTGGCCCTGGGGGTAGAGGGCAGACCCCGTCTTCTGTACCCCTAATCCATCCAAGTTCCACTGACCTTTCACTTTGTTTTTGGCATTTATGGATTGATAACTCTGGAAACCACCACATCTGCTGGTGATCCACTCTCCTGAATCCTCCATCTGGGCTGGTCAGGCCACCCTGGGGCTAAAACCACACATTTCATGTGGGGCTTGGCTCTTCTTCCAGTGAGCTGTGATGAAGTCTTCCTGTCTGCCTGCTGGGCTACCTTTAGTGAGAGATTTGTTTCTCTCTCACTTTGTGGGTTCTGGAACTCTAAAACTTGTTTTGAGTCATGTTTTATGGGTATTTGAGGTAGTTACAGGGGGAGCCACAGAATTTTCCTGCTTCTACCCTTTTTTGTAATTTTTAATGGTACAATAACATGTGTTTAAATTCTTGTAAAATAATTTATTTTCCCCAGTTTATTGGCATACTCTTTCATTTTACTTCTTTTATTTTTATGTTTTTACCTTTTAATCTCTTCTGGCAAATCAAGAAATTTACTTAGATTGAAGAGCTTTCCTTCCCAATATAATCCTCCTTTTTAATTCCCATTCTCTCTACCCTTCTTATTTCTCTGTGTTGAGTTTGTTGTATTGCTACAATAAACTGTATGTGTATATGTATGTATGTCCAATTTGCATTTCTCTAATTATTATGATTTGGAATGTTCTTTTCCATGGGGTTATAAATCACTTGGGATTCTTCTCTTGGGAACTGTCTGTTCTTATCTTTTAATTTTTTTTTCTATTGTGAAATAGTTCTTAGTCTTATAAATTTTATTATATTTAGGAAAAATCAAATTATCCCTATGCTTTCTAGTGTTTTAACATAGGTATTGGGTTTCATGAATGACAGTTTGTGTGAATTGAAATAATAATATTGTTTTTATTATTTATATTATTCATATGGTTTATTCTATCTTTACTGATCTTCCTTAGAATGAATCATCCCTGCATTCCTAGTTTATATGTCTAACCTGATCATTATGTACAATGTTTCAGATACATTGTTGTAGAATATTTTTAAATATAATTAAAATTTCAGAATAAGTTTTCATTAGAGATATAGGTCTATAGTTTTCTTTTCTACTTTTTCTCCCCCAAATTTACGAATAAAAATCACATATATTGTCATTGGAAGAATTTGGAAAGATTCCTTATGAGATACTGGAATTAATTGCTCTTTGATTGTTTGAAAGTATTCACTTATAAATCCATCTGATTGTCAAAATTTTTTCTCAGGGAGTAAATTTATTGCTTATTCAGTTTCTTTTTCTGATATTACACATATATGCCTGTGTATACATGCATACATATGTGTGGCACATATCCACAAATATGATAACCTTGAGAAAAGTACAAAATGTGAATATAAAATCCAAGGAGATTATGAATGCATGTATGCACACACCACATGCACTCATACACACGTCTGCTTTCGAGATTAAAATAACACAAACATCCTAGTTTCCTGTTGTATTTAATTTTATGCTTTTGAAGGCATTAAGTTCTGAGATAAATAATTGTTTCTTTTCCCCCTAAAAGAATTTATCTGCACAGTAGTTGAGCAAATGTGTATACTATTCTGTGAATAGTGGAAAGGTAGGAAGGGGATTCATTATGAGCAGCTTCATAAGTCAAACTGAGAATTCTGTATTTAACGTGCTTAAATGTGATAAAATAAGATAAGATCTGTACTTTAAGAATATCATTTTGGAACCATTATGGAAAATTCTATCCATATCCAGAGAAAGAAATATGGAGTCTGAATGGAGATTGAAGCATACAATTTGCTCTCTGTTCTCTTCTTTTCTGTACTGTTCTGTTTTTTCTTTCTTGTGATTCCTCCCATTTATTCTAATTCTTCTATGCAATGTGACTAATGTGAAAAATGTTTACTAAGAATGTATATATATAGAGCCTATATCACAGTGATTCTCAACTTTCCTAATGCCAAAACCCTTTAATACAGTTCCTCATGTTATGGTGACCCCCAACCATAAAATTATTTTTATTTCTACTTCATAAGTGTAATTTTGCTACTGTTGTGAATCATAATGTAAATATCTGATATGCAGGGTGCATTTTCCTTGTTGCAAATTGAACATAACCCACAGGTTGAGAACCGCTGCTATATCAGATTGCACATCATCTTGGGGAGGGCAGAGGAGACAAGGGGAAGTGGAAAGAGGTGCAGAAAATTGAAAACTTATGGAAGTAAATGCTGAAAACTAAAGATAAATAAATTTTAAAATAAAATAAAGTAATTGATGATTCTCCCCCTCCCCTCACAATAAACAAAGAAAGAAACCAAAAATTAAAAGGAGTATTACTTTGGTGATCTTTTGTGAAATGAAGGTTGGCCTGTTGTGGATAGAGACTTGAGGCAGTGAGACCATCCAGAAGGCTATTATATAATTCAGGGAAAGAGAGAAGAAGAGACAAAAACAGAAAGATAGAGTTGGAGAGAGACAGAGATGGATAGATCAAGGAACAGCTAGGTTGTGAGCTTGAGTAATTGGGATGATAGTGGTTCTGTAGGTAGTAATAAGGAAGTAAGAGTGGGTGCAGGTAAGTGGTATAGTGGATAGAGTGCTTGGCCCGAAGTCAGGAAGACTCAACTTCCTGAGTTCAAATTTGGCCTCAGTCACTAACTGTGTGACCTTGGACAAATCACTTAACCCTGTTTGTCTCTATTTCTCATCTGTAAAATGAATTGGAGAAGAAAATGGCAAACTGTTCCATAATCTTGGCTAAGAAAAAGCCCCAAATGAGGTCATGAAGAGTTAGACATGACTGAAATTACTCAACAGCAGCAATAGAAAGAGTAGAAGATTTTTAGAGATAATGAATTCATTTTTGGATATGTTGAATTTAAGACAAGATGTCTAGTTTTAGATGTCTAATCAGTAGTAGGAAATGACAGACAGAATGGAAATCAGGAGAAAGTTTCTGATTGAATAAATAAGTCTGAGAATCTTCTGCATAGAGATGAAAATGGAATTTGTTGGAGCTGAAGCAATTAATGAATGAAATAGTCTAGAAGAAAAAGAGAAGGATAGAGCCTTGGGGATATTGACAATTAATCAGTCAATAAACAAATTAACCTGCTCTTATGTTGAAGGTACTGTGCTAAATGTTGGGGTTAAAAAAAGGTAAAAGACAGCCCCTACCCAAGAGGAGCTCACGTTTTTCTTTCTTTTTTTTTTGGAGGGCAGGTGGGGTTAAGTGACTTGCCCAAGGTCACACGGCTAGTTTTTGTGCTGTGTCTGAGGTCAGATTTGAACTCAGGTCCTCCTGATTCCAGGGCAGGTACTCTCTTCACCGTGCCACCTAGCCGCCCCAGGAGCTCACATTTTAATGGAGGAGATAATTTACAAATAACAATGTGAAAATAGATTATATACAGAATAAATTGGAAATAATTAAAAGAAAGAATTAAGAGGCATTAGGAAAGGCTTCTTGTAGAAGGTGGAATTTTATCTGGGAATTGAGGGAAACCAAGGAAGCCAGAAGGTAGAGATTAGGTAGGAGGGAGAACATTACAGGCATGTGAAAGAGCTGGAGAATGTGTCTGGAGCCAAGAGATGTGGGATCTTGTTTGAGAACAGTGAAGAGGCCAGTTTCACTGGGTCCCAGATTATATGGGGGATATAGGGTAAGGGAATGGTGGCCAAAGGAATGTGGAGGAGGGTTATAAAGGATTTTAAAAGGTAAATGGAAGATTTTGTATTTGATCCTGGAGTTGATAGGGAGCCAGTAGAGTTGATTGAATTGGGGTTGGGGTGGCATGTCACATAAGTCCTTTAGGAAGATCACTTTGAGGGATGAATGGAGGATTCAATGTAGTGGGGAGAGACATAAGGCAGGGGGACCAACCAGTAGGCTTTTGCAATAGTCCAGGCAAGAGGTGATCTTCTCACATTCATCACTTATCACTGGCCTGTACCAGAGTGGTGGCATTATCAGAGGAGAGAATTGCATATATATGAGAGATGTTACAAAGGTGCAAATGCCAAGACTTGATTGTTGATTGGAAATAGAGGGTGAGAGACATTGAGAAGTTGAAGATGACATTTGTGTTTTAAGCCTGGGTGTCTGAGAACATGATAGCATCTCTTTATGTGAAATGAGTAATTTGAAGAAATATAATGTTGGGCGGCTAGGTGGTGCCTGGAGTCAGGAGTACCTGAGTTCAAATCCGGCCTCAGACACTTAACACACACAAAAAAACTAGCCGTGTGACCTTGGGCAAGTCTCTTAACCCCAACTGCCCTCCAAAAAAAAAAAAAGCAAAAAAATAAAGAAGTATAATGTTGAGGTGCTTGAGGAAGTATCATTGTGTATCTTGAAGTTCCCTATTATAAGGACTGAAGCTGGAGAGGAAAGACTGTGAACCAGGAACTGAACATATTGAGGAAGGGAAGTATCCTGGAGGTCTGTAGACAACAGCTGTCAAAATTTTGGTTGGTTCAGTAGATATGGATGGAGTGAACCTTAAAGGAGAAGAGATTAGTGAGTGATAGTGATAGAGGGAGAACTCAGAAGTGGCATTGAAGAGCAGAGGACTAGTGATTTGATGGGAATGGATAAAAATATAGGTGTTGCTGAAAAAGATGGCTATGGAGACTGTGTCTTTAGGAGTGAATCAGATCTCAAGGAGAGTCAGTAGATAGGAGTAGGAAAGGAGAAGATTTGAGATGAAGGCAGTTTGTTACCTATGAAGCAGAAATTCCAGAGAATGCAGAGGAAGGTTTTGGTAGCTTTAGAGTATGACATTTGGGGTCGAAGGGTAGAGGAGAATGAGTATGAGGATGCAGGCAGTAGGGGATGGGAATAGGATTCAGAATCACTATGGCAGAAGAGTTTGTTAATTGAGATAAATTTTAATTGTTCTTGTGTGTTTGGCTTCGGGCTTGTCTTCTCAGGGCCTTAGGTAGTTTAGTCAAGGGAACAAATACTTGGAGCTGAAAAAATGTTATTACTCCACTTCATTAAGTCAGGAGTCCAGGCAGGAGACTTGATGTAATTGCCTTTCTTCACTATGCTGGAAGGGAAGAATCTAGTGTTTGATGGAATAGAGTTTCTTTCCATTCCTCACAGAAGATTAGACACCAAGTAGGATACATGGTGAGAGGGAATAGTGGCCTCTGCCGTCATCACAGAAGTAGGAGATTGACTCAATGAGTATTCTCTCTTTACCTCAAAAGCAAGAGACTGGTTTGTTATGGAATGGCTTTCCTCCTTTTCCCATGGAGGCTGGAGACGAAGCAGGAGATATAGCCTGAAAGAATGGTAGCCTCTCCCCTCACCACAGAATTAGCAGTAATAGATTGGATGAAGATTCAGTAAAGTGGTTTGAGAAGGTATGGATAGACAGTTGACAGGTAGGAAGAGAACAGGGAGAGAGCAATGTCATGAAAAACTAGAGAGAAGAGATTATCAAGAAGAGAATGATCCACAGTGGCAGAGGCTGCAGAGAGGTTAGGGAAGGTGCTGCTGCTTGAGAAAAGGCCATTTGGACTTTCTCAAGGTCAAAAAATTTGGCTTCATAGAAGTCATCGATAACTTTGTGGAGGGTGCTTGAGTGATAATGCCAGAATTCAGAAAGTGAGAGAGTTAGTCATCCCAGAGAGCACTGTGGTTTGTAGGTCTGGAATGAGGACATTGGAGAGTTGGAAATCAGCTTGAGGAATATATAAATAAGGGGAAGTGCAGTGTGGGATAGGAAATGCAGTTTGTACAGTGATGGCTATGGGTTCAGAATCTCTACAATGAAAAGTAGAAGAAAGGAACCTTCTCTTGATGTCCAAACCTTTCAATGACTGGTGATGTTGAATCTTGTGGTGCCCAGGAGACCCACCTCACCACTAATGGGAGTAGGTAAAGGTATAACCTACTAGATTCTGGATAGGCCTGGTAGGCACTGGTAATTTGAAGTGGATCTGGTCTGGGAATGTCTTCCTGATTACTGTAGAAGGCCCTTGGGCAAAGACTGAAGCCAGAAACTTGTGATCTCAGTCTGATACAGGGCACCGTGAAAGGACTCAAGAGGGAGGAGGACCAGTCAAGTAGACTGGATTGAGACTGAGGAAGGATCAGAGTTGGAGGGTACAGATGGGCAAAAATAAATCCCTAACAAGTCTGAAGGTGAATGAGAGGCCACAGATGGGCTGGTGTTAAATGTAAATGAAAGAGTACTCCCTGGAAAGTCCCATACATTAAGTAGTCACAGATGAAAAGGGTGCCTGAAGGAGGAGCAGCAGTGTTCCCTGGGACTCAATGACAACAATCATTATGGAGATTCTGATTAGGGTTAAGAGAAGTCCTGACTCTTTTGTTGTTTTTTAGTCTTTGTTGTTAATTCTTTTCAGTTGTATCCAATTCTTCATGACCCCATTTGGGGCTTTCTTGGCAAAGATAGAGTACTAACTTCATTGCCTCCTAGAATGTGGACATGTATGTGGACATTCTGACTCTGACCATGTCCTTCAGTCCTAACTCCAAATGAATGTATGAAAAGTATGAAGTTTTCATTCAGTTCTTTATTCGAGTAGAGAGTAAAATTTCTATTTAGCAAATATTAAAAGTCACTTTTTCCTTGCACTTGATTCTGGTCATCTGTTATTGCTCATTTGTGCTAGTTGTGCTTATGTTTTGGGGGCTGTTAGTATTCTCTCCCTCCTCAAATTGCCTTAAAAAAAATTTATATATGTACTATATTTGGAGAGCAAATTTCCATAGACAGAACTCCATACATGAATGAAGTTACATGTCTTAACAAAAATAATTTTTTTTAGCATTGATAAAGCATTTCCCCAAGGTTATCATTTTAAATGATTTTGTGACCTTTTCATAAAATTCACACTTCCTAAATTTATACTTTATGGAACAAGCTTACTAGCTTTATTTTCTCCTTAAATATATTTTATTTTTCAATTGATGAGCATTTATTTTCTCTTCTTTCTATCTCCTCACTTCTCTGGGGAAGAAAGAAGAAAAACAAATCCTTTGTAGCAAATTTGCATTGTAGTCAAGCAAAATAATTTCTCACATTAGCTGTGTCCAAAAATGTGTGTGTCATTCTGTACATTTAGTCCATTACTTCCTAGTCAAGAGATGAATAACATTATTTGTCCTCTAGAGTGGCCATTATATTGATTAGAGCTCTCTAGTTTTTCTAGTTTTTTTCTAAAAAGTGTTGTTGGTATAGTATGAATGTTTCCCTCCCTCCCTTCCTCCATACCTCCCTCCTTCCCTTCCTCCTTCCCTCCCTCCTTCTCTCTCTCTCTCTCTCTCTCTCTCTCTCTCTCTCTCTCTCTTCCCCTCTCTCTTTCCCTCTCTCCCTCTTTCTCTCTTCTCCCTTCCTTCTCTCCATATTTAGCTATAAGGCTTTTTCTTTCATTTATCTCTTTGGAGTCCTGGACTAGTCTTATAACTAGGTCAAAGTATATTATACAGTTTAGTAATTTTTTGTGGCATAATTCCAAATTGCTTTTCATAATGACTTGCCTGCTTCCTTACTTATAGATGGAATAAGTTTTTTTATTAACCTGCCATGTGCTAGGCCTTGTGTTAAGTCCTTTACAAATATTATCTCATTTGAGCCTTATTGAATTAATTGTGCTCCTTTTGTTGTTTGGGAAAGGATTTTGTTTTTCACTGACAGTAGGTCACTAGGAATTTAATTCTGTCTTTTAATTTTAAGAACCTAAAATTCCTTAGTTCAGGGACTACTACTATGCTAGAGACTAAGTGCATTTTTTTCTATATTTTTCCTAATTTGCAGAGGTTTGAAATTCAACACAGTATAGCATCAACTTTAAGATTTTTTGTAACTTTTGCTACCTTTTCTCCTGTTCTTGTATTTGTTTCTTACATTGTTCATGGTATCGGCTATCTAAATCATAATGAATTGTGGGTTTGTTCAGTTGTGGATTCCTAGCTGGTATGCTGCGTGGGGCACCCTATCCCATCGCTGCCACCCCCCAGTTAAATCTGAGAAATCTTTTATAGAATTAACCATTTTGATCTACACCATGCTCTCAAGTAAGCGAGGAATCCCTTCAGGTTACATTGTGGTACTTGGGTGGAGTAGTATGTGTAAGCTTATTCTGTCACACCCTGTGTAGGCAGTTTATAATTTGAGAACTGAAATTCTTGACCTGTCACTGACACATTTTGCATTTAAGAAACGGCATTCACACGTTTCTTTATTTAGTCAAGAAAAAAAGCATAAAGATGTAGGGAGAAGACAGTAAAATTCAATTGCCTTATAGTTTCTAGAAATACACGAGATCTTCAGGAACAGAATAATGATGTTGGTGTATGGAGACATGAGACTGTGCTATATAAAAACTAATTATATTTTCAGTCCTTTGATTTATGTGGATATTAAACTTTCTTGACTTTTTTGTGAGCATTTCTACTTTGTAACTTATGACTGAGTGAGGTGGGGAAGTGTGCAATGCGGTTTGTTGGTCTGAACTGAAATTTCATCCCTAGGGAATCTCTTCTTTAGAAATTCCAGTAACTTATTTATAAATTATAGTCTTTAGAGAGTGTTTCTTGGACCACTGAGAGAGTAAGGGACTTGATCATAATCACATAGCTAATATGTCTTAAAGTTCTGAACCCGGCTTTTCTTGACTGTCACTGTTTTCTATACAACACTGCCTCTTATTATGTCAACCTCTAAAAATGCTGGTAAATTCAGTTTTTGTCTGTACACTGAGACTTGGTATCAGTGTTTCTTAGTTAATACAAATAACGTCAGAAATCTTTGTTATTATATATGTAAGTTTTGTTTCACAGATATGTTTTTCTTTGAAGTGTCTGGACATTTTGTGTTCCTATTTCATGAACCAATACAAATGCCCTTTGTCAAAATAATTTTTTTTTCTAGTCTAGTCTAACAGGTTTCTTAAGGCGGTTCAGTTGTAATCCTCCTGCATTTATCTAGATTTCAAGCCCACATTTTGTTGGTGAGGGTAGAGTGATAGGGACAAATCTTTGCAAACAAGTAATTTAAAATCACTTATTAAAATTAGTGTGAATTAACTAAAAATACACATAAATTAACATAAACCATAGAGAATGGTGTTGGCTTGTACCTTTTGATTATCAAATTGGGTACAGGCAAAATCCTCTTTGTTTATAATAGGTCATAAATTTTTAATTACAGTCTTTTAGACAAACTAAATATGGTGATAAATGACAAAATTCTGTTAAGTGTAATTCTTCTTTCCCAAGCTTTGTAATATTTGAACAGTCTCTGGAAAATCCTCCCCATTAAGATTTAAATTTTGTTCATAGAATGAGAAGAAAACAGCTGATAGAAATCCAAGCATAAGGTAATAATAAAATGGCAAAAAGCAATTTGAAATAATTTACTGAGGAACTTCATGTATCATAGAGAATATGAGGTAGCCATTGGCTATTTGAAGTTGAAAAAAATTATTTGTTCTTGGATAAACAGTCAATAAGCTAATTTACATCTTTAGACTTGTTTAGTGTTGTTGTTTTTGTTCTTGTTTTTAAGGGTTTCATTTAGATTTCACTATTCAGTTGCCCAGGGATTTCAGTTACTTTCAACGATTTTACTAAAGGAATCTGAGTAAACTCTACCATAAAACGATTATAGGAGCTTACTATTAAATACATTTCAAAATCCTTTTGAAATACATTTGATCAATTGATAAAATTCTTAAAGTTTATAATTTATGCTTGGTTTCAAGCCTTTTTTTTAGCTCACTAGCCAGGAGGACAAAGGAATGGAAAAATGAATGTACTGATTAAGAAAGAAATGTGACTCTTAAAAGTGAAAGAGGGGTTTTATATAGAAACAGTGAGACATTTAAAGTTTAAACATATTTGTGCAGAGCAGTTGTGAATTATTTTTAAAAAATGATGTTGTGAGAGTAGCCCTAAACCATTTACAATATGCCAGAGAAAAATGCTTGTTTCTAAATGCTTATTGCTAAATAGTGCTATAGTTACTTGATAAATAGATTTCATCACCTGAAACTGTTTTGTAATCTTAGTTCATTTTGACTTCATTGTAAGCATCATGAAATAAGTGCTTGGTGAATGACTCTGCTTTGGTATCTGCCCCTCCTACTGAGAGGTGAATGCTGACTCTCATATTTTATTAATTCTTAGCCTAGCTACTTGTTCAAGCATTACAGGACTGTGGGAGTGCGTGTAACTTCACCTTCCCTGGGGTGGTGTGTGTTTGTGGTGAGAAGAAAAGAATGGCATGGGTATTGGTTCAACTGGTACTTCTTTCTTCAGGGCAAGATTGTCCTGAAGAATAAGAAAATATGAAGCTCAGAGCTACATCTTGTTCTCTCTTTCTTTATATTACAGCTTCCATGAATGAAAATATAAAGACTATTTTTTTACATGAAAATTCAATAGGCATTTCTTCATCCAGAGAAGTAAAACCATGCTATTTTGTGTGTGCTTCAAATGGTTTTATTTTTATCACCGTGTTTGACATTTAAGAGCTGTAATTTTAATCTTTTAAGTTTGAAAATTTATCTGATGAATTTTTCCTTTTAGCAATAGTGTTTAATTCATAGAAAATATGACTAAAGTTGTAAATAGATCTTCACTTTTTTCTGTAGTTTTTTTCAAGTGCTTGATAAGTTATGAAAACATTGAATGAATTGTAAATTGTTGAGGGAAGTGATAGAACAAAGTGAACTGAAATTTGGAATTTTTTTAAACCTTGGAGTAATGTATTTAGCATTTCTAGGATTGAAAAGTACTATAAGAACTGAATAAGAAATGGGTGTGTGGTTATATATCAAGTGCAGTTCTTACAAAAATCAGATGAAGTGAGTTTCTGACAAGTCAAGACATGCACCTTCACTTGATTTTAACACAGTCTATGACTATTTTTCTGTGTTAGGAAATCCTGGTGAAGTATCACATAAATCTCTTCAGCGAAAGCAAAGTCTAAGCCCTAAACACGTTTCAGCTTATGCAGAGATTGGTTTCTTGTCTTGTTTGTAGTATCATTATTAATGTTCCCTCCTTTCAAATGCAAAATGAAAATGAATGACTCACTTACAAGTTAAGTTTTTAAACTTAAATAGTAAAATTATAAGTAGAAATTTATTATTGGAAAAGATACCATTAAAGTTGACATGCTGATATATATAGCATTTATATAACATTATGCATTTAGAAATAATTCAGTATGATTGAGTGTGATGATAACAAAAAAGCTATTTTTTAGATATCAGTGTGCCAGAATCAGCCTTGTTGATTTAGTACCATTGCTTAATTTCTAGTAATAAAGCTATTTTATAGTTCTAAAATAGAAAATTTAAGTTTATGCCCATATTTATTCTTTTTGCATGGAAACATAGCTGATTCTTCCTCCTAGCTGGCTTAGCATTAATAGGTACATAGATCCAGAATTAGGATAAAACCCTCCATTTGGATAACCCTATTTTTTTTAATATGGTAAAACTTGTAACCTTACCTCTGTAGCATTTAGTAACATAGGGATAAAATGATTAACATTTGATAAAAAGTAGAATTAAGCATAAAATTGTTTTTATGTTTTTGAGGATGAGTATACACATTCTGCTAAAATCAACACAAAAACACTTTACTTTTAATTTTCAAATGAAATTAATTTCTAGAGACCTCTAACTTATATTTTCGGTCCCCTTCTAATACTTTCTGTATATTTATATATGTAGACATGCATGGCTTTGTAATAAATTGTTTCTGTTAGCCTACAGAAGTCTTAAAGTTTTACATGAATGTGAAATATCAGTTTGAGAGCTTAAGTTAGAAACTGATCTAATGAATACTAGTCCTGTTCTTTATCCAGGATAAAGTCTCTTTTCTAACACTTCCACCATTCTGGTACAGTTCCTTATCACTTTATGCCTGGACTATTACATTATGCCTCGTCTCTCCCCATTCTGTTTAGTCTCACTCCTCTTCCTTCAGTGACTTGGATTGTTGTTTAGTCATTTCAGTTATGTCCAGCTCTTTGTCACTCAGTTTGGGGTTTTCTTGGCAAAGATACAAGGGTGATTTCTGTTTCCTTCTCTAAGTCATTTTGCTGGTGAGAAAATGGAGGCAAATGGGGTTAAATGACTTGCCCTGGGTAACACAGCTAGTAAGTAAGTATCTGAGACTAGATTTGAACTTAGCAAGATGAGTTGTCCTGATTCTGGGCCTGGCAGTTTGTCTGCTGTGCCTTCTGTTGCCCAGTGATTTGGATTAACTTTCCCCTAAAAGAAGACACATCTGGCCCCTAGATGTCCCCTACAACCTGAGACCTGATTCACTGCTTCCCTGTTGCAGCTTTCTGATTACTTAACAGTCTCGGCTACACACTCTGCAATTGGTAAAGATGACAATGACAACAGTCAGTGTTGCAGGGGTGATAGGCACAATAATGCATTGTTGGTGGAGCTCTGATTTGATATGACCATTTTGCAAAGCAATTTGGAATTATGCAGATAAAGAGACTAATATACTCATGCTCACTGACCCAGACATTTCATTACTGGGTTTTTACCTAAAGGGGTAGTCAGTAATAATAATAATAGTCATAAACAGTTATTAAGCACCTGTGTATAATGCATTATGGTAAGCTCTGGGATTATAAAGAAAGGGAGAAAACAGCCCCTGACCTAGAGAAGCTCATAACGTAATAAGAAACTAGTTACTTATGGGATAAATAAGAATCAACAGAGGAAAAGTACTAGATTTGACAGATTAGGAAAGGCTTCTTGTAGAAAGTAAGATTTTTAGCTGAAACTTGAAGGAAGTCAGGAAAGCCAGGAGGATCTTATGAGAAGGGAGAGTGCTCAGTGCTCCAGGCATAGATGACAGCCAGTGAAAATGCTTGGAGTTGAGAAACGGAGTATTGAATCAAAAATGCGGTATTCACAATCCCTACAGTAACTATAAATATGGTTATTAATCACAAAGTATAACAGGCTCTCTACATTAAGGATAAAGCTAGAACATTCATTCAAACACCAGAAAACTGAGTGCCCAAACCAGAAAGTCAAAGCCATCATAGTAGCTCTGCCACATGTGGTTAATGTAGTAAACACTCACATTCTCAAGCCTTCAAAACAGAACAGGCTACCTCAGGCAAAGATCCTCCTGTCCTCACTCATGGCAACTGCTCAGCATCCATGCAGCTCACTCCCAGCAGCTCTGCTATCCCTTCCCCCCTTCCCCCAGTTCCCATCCCCAGCAGTCCTCAGCAGGGGTCCTTTCCTTAGCAGAAATTCTGGCTGGCTCAAAAAAAAAAAATCAGTCCCTTCAGTCCTTCCAAGACCATCATTCCCTCACTAGCAATTTCTACATCTTGATTCTTTGACGAACCAATTTAATTTTACCCTATCCTCTTCTCTTGAGTCTTTTGTTCCTTTATCCAATAGAAAAATTTGCCATTCTACCTCCAACCTTGTGTGAATCCTAGCCATGTACTGCCTTCACTCCTATATATGTGCTGTTGAACAAAGCTAGAGAAAATCACAGCATCATGTTGACTGAGTCTACTACAAATTTATGTTACATAACCCTCACTGTTTGAAGACAGTCCTTTTATACCTTCCTAATTAGCTCATAATCCCAATCACCCACTTTAGCAGCTCTTCCAAACTTTTTCATCCCTCCTCACATGTGCCATATAATATCCCCCTAACTACATATTCTCCTGGGAACCTTGCCTTATATTTTATAAAAAATATTGAGGCAGTTTACTGACTGAGAGCTCTGTTGTCTTTTTCTCTTCCTCCCTCTGTTCTATTCTCCCTCTTCTTCCTCTCCTCCTTTCTTCCTCTTCTTCATCTCATATTATCACAGTGACCTTTCTTTGACTTCTTTACCTTATTTCTCTTACTTTGTCTGTCCCCTAGTGGCCGGGAGCTAGGCTACTTCTGTTTCTATTAGCATAAAACCACTCTACCTCCTACTCCCAGTCTGATCTCCCAACTACACTCATGGCACTCTCTACATTAAGGACAAAGCTAGAACATTCATTCAAACACCAGAAAACCGAGTGCCCAAACCAGAAAATCAAAGCCATAAAGTAGCTCTGCTACTATATGGAGAACCTCTAGTGCAGAGGAGCAACCTTCCCTTTGACCCCTTTCCATCCAGAGTTATGCAGGTTAGATTTTTTTTTTCCTACTGTGTTGAGTCTTGCCTAATCTCCAACCTTAGAATAAATAATAGTGGGGGCGGTTAGGTGGTGCAGTGAATAGAGCACCATCCCTGAAGTCAGGAGGACGTGAGTTCAAATCCGGCCTCAGACACTTGACACAAAAACTAGCCGTGTGACTTTGGGCAAGTCACTTAACCCCAATTGCCCTCCAAAAAAAAAAAGCCAAAAAAAAAAAAAGAATAAATAATAGTGAAATAAGGACTTCCATCTGCTAATCTATGTGTCTTCTATCCTGAACTGTACTTGTGTGCAGGCTGATCTCCAGCCTCCTTTGGGAAGAGGAGCGCTTCTTCCATTCAGTGATTAACATTCTCACACACAGCCATACCATACATATCCCAGGAATTCTGAAGCCTTCAGGTTATCCAAACCCCATTCCCTGTCCTCCACCTCCTGATTCTTTATTCTCATCTCCCTCAAAACTTGCCCACACCCCCAGGTTCCAACCAGATGCCACCTGTCCCTTCTACTGTGCCCTCTTGTATTCCTGTTCCATAAGCAGCAAACTTCCCTTTGTTTTAAATCTTTTTCCCGCCCACTCCTTTTCTCTTCTGGTAGTCACTGAAACCTGGTTCCTTTGTGATGATGTAGTTAGGCTACCCTAGCTATTTACTTCCTACAACCTGTTTCTCCACCCCACCTCAGATGTATGTGAAGAGGATCATAGTGCTTTCACCCACAAAGGTACTAGCTCCATGTTAAAGAATTCCAAAATCCTGTTGTCTGACCATAATCTATTGGCATTAAACCCCTTTCTCTCCTTTCCCTTACCAATCTATGCTCCTATAAGAAGACCTCTAATCCCTCAACCTATGAATTCTTTCCCAGGCCGTTTCCCCTACATTGCTCACTCTTTTTTCTTTTCCCCATTTTGACTCCTTAGTGAATCAGTTGCACTGATTCTTGAATTCCTCTTGAATTCCTAGTCCCCTTATCAGTTTGCTCATTGTACCCTGCTAAGTCTTAGATCACTCTTACCCTCTGCTACCTTCACTCCTGTATAGATGCTGTCGAATGAAGGTGGAGAAAATCATATAACTTTCTATTGGATCCACTTCAGATTTATGTTATGTAATCTCAAATGGGCCCTCACTCTTGCTAGGCAGTCCTGCTATACCTCCTTCATCAACTTACTCCCCCATTTCCCATAGCAGCTCTTCTAAACCTTTTCATCCTTCCTCATCCCTCCCGTGTCTACCACCTCAGCTGAGAACCTCATATTTTACAGAAAAAAATCAAGGCCATTCACCTTGAGCTCCCTTTTCTCCACACTTTCCCATCTCATATTACTCAGATGCTTTCTGCCACTGTTACCTCCTTTACTACTGTCTCACATAATGTAATGACCTTACTCTTTTCCAAGGCTAACACTTTCTACCTGCTCAAGCGGTCCCATTTAGTCTTGTCTAATAGATTGTTCTGTCATCCCTGTTCTGTTATCTTCAGTCTCTCCCTCTCTATTGGCTCTTTCCCAACTGCTTACAAATATCCGTATTTCTTCTTTATCCTCAAAATACCCTCACTTGATCTTTTCATCCTGCATACCTGTTGTCCTATATCATTTTTCCCTGTTGTTGAAGAGTGTACCCAAAGAGGGTTAGGGTTGCCTGAGACCCCAAAATACCAACATGCTGGGTCCTGCTGAAAGAATTCGACTCAAGACTTACCAGCCAAAGAAAAGTAAAGTTTATTGAAAGTTTAAGTTCACCATATGAGGTAGATTCTTAAGGAGCCAGTCTGTGCTAGGTTGTTCTATGGTGCTCTCACACACATGGAGGGAAGATGGGATTCTTATATGCAGAGGAATCTAAGGGTGGTCTAGAGGAGGAGTTTGGAAAGGGTCTTCAGGAGGAGTTAATGAGGTCAGACTCCAGTAATGAGTTTGGGGAGAGTTTTCTGGAGGAGTTAATGAGGTCAATGCAAGGGTAGATTGATATTTTGATAGGCTCCAGGGTGGGAAGCAGATGGACAGTGGAGGGCCAGGCTAATAACAGAGGTTTGGGCCCACAATGAAATACTTATGATATTTTTTTCAGGATTTCCAGGATGTGACTCTCTCTTTGGTTCTCTTACCTATCTACCTTCTCTGCAAGTTTCCTTTACCTGAATTGTCATCTAGATCATCATACCCTCTAATCATAGGTTTTCCACAGGGTTCTGTTCTGTAATGTCTTCTCAGTTCCCTATTTACTTTTTCACTTGATGATCTCATCAGTTTTCAGGGTTTGAAGTACTGTCCCAAAACTGACAATTCTCAAATCTACCTATGCTGTCCTTTGCTGACCTCCAGTTTCCCATCTCTAGCTGCCTTTCAGACATCTCAAACTGTCCTGTATACATCTTAAATTCAATATGTCCAAAACAGAACTTATTATCTCTGCCCTCCCTTCCCCCCCATCATCCAACTCCCCTAACTTCCTATTACTGTAGAGAGTAACACTATCCACCCAGTGCCTGAGCTTCATAATTTAGGAATCTCCTGGATTCCTTACATCTCTCACTTCCCATATCCAGTCTCTTACCAAGGCCTGTTGATTTCACCTTTGCAACATCTCTCAAATATGTCCTCTTCTCTCTTCTGACACTGCCACCATTCTAGTGCAGCCCCTCATCACCTCATACCTGGATTATTTCAAGAAGTCTGCTGGGCTCAGGTCTTTCTCCACTCCAATCTGTCTGCCATTCAGCCACTAAAGTGATTTTCTTAAAGGCAAAAAACTAAAGTACAGGCACCCCAGTATTCATTAAACTCAAATGGTTTCCTTTTCTGTCCAAGATGAAATATTCCATTTCATTTTCAAAGTCCTTCATAACCTACTCCTCTTCTACCTTTCCAGACTGCTTATACCTTATTCCCTGTGACATGCTCTTTAGTCCAGTGACATTGGCCTCCTGGCTTTTCCATGAACAAGACACCCCATCTATTGGCTTGAGATGTTCTCTCTGGCTATCCCTCATGCTTGAAACATTCTTTCTTCTCTGCTCTAGGGATTGACCTCCCTGGCTTCTTTTAAGTTCTAGCTAAAATCCTACTTTATAAGAAGGGAAGGCTTCCCCAAGCACTCTTTTTTTGGGGGGGGGGAAGGCAGGGCAGTTGGGGTTAAGTGACTTGCCCAAGGTCACACTGCTAGTTCTTTTGTGTGTGTGTGTCAAGTATCTGAGGCCAGATTTGAACTCAGGTCCTCCTGACTCCAGGGCTGGTGATCTATTCACTGAGCCAGTTAGCCACTACTCCCCAAGCACTCTTAATTCTAGTGTCTTTACTTTGTTAATGATTTCCTTTTTATTCAGCATATATCCTGTTTTGTAAATATTTGTTTGCCTGTGGTCCTCTTAGGTTCTATACTCCTTGAAGGCAGGGAGTGTCTTTTGTCTCCTTTCTTGATGCTTAAAATTGAGTCTGGCACATAAATAGATGGATGCTTAATACATCTTTACTGATTGATTGATTGGTTGGCTGACTGTAGCAGAAGTATGCTGATGGGTCTCCTTGCCTCAGGCTCTCTCTATTCCAAAACTTCCTCCTATCGGGCACCAAAGTATTCTTAAAGCATGGGCACCAAAGTATTCTTAAAGCATCAGTCCATCCACGTCACCCCCTACTCTATAAACTTCAGTGGCTCTCTATATCTTCCAGGATCAAATATGAATTCCTCTAGTATTCAAAGCCCTTCATAACTTAGCCTTCTCCTACCTTTCTAGTCTTCATATACCTCTTACTCCCCATGACATAATCCAGTGATATTACCCTTCTTGCTAGTTTACAAACAAGACAGTTTCTCTTGGTTTCAGTCATTTCCTTTGTCTGACTTCTATGTCTGGAATGCTCTCTTGTCATCTCTGTGTCTCCTGGTTCCCCAGATGTTTTCAATTCCCAGCTAAAATTCCATTTTCTACTGGAAATCTTTACCAAATCTTCTTGAAACAAGTGCCTTTTCTTCATTATTTCCTATTTATCTTGTTTGTAACTTTTTTGTACAAGTTGTTTGTACCTTTTGTACCTTTGTTCATTTTTTTGTCTACTCCATTAGAAAGTAAACTCTGAAGGCAGGGACTGTCCATTTTCCCCTTTGGTATCTCCAGTGCTTTGCACCATGGTAGGTGCTTAATGTAACTGTGTGGGATAAAGACCCCAAAGACGCTTACCCAAATAAACTCAGAGGTTTCTAAAGACAAGTCTTGCGAGAGTTGGGCATCACCTATCCCAGACAGGCCAGGTATAGGGAGGCACCCAACAAGAGTCAAGCAAGCAGTTGTATACCCTTACACAAACAGTTCTAAGAAAAACCCCCAAAATTCCCAGGTAGGTCCCCTTCCATCACCCTCTCCCCCTCAGTGCTGGATCATCAGCCCATTGGTGGGGTTATATGACCTTATAATCTACACAAGAACCTGGAAAATCCTTCTTACTCAATACAAAGACATATAGCTATAATTATCCATATTTAGCAAAAGGGAGCTGTTACAAAAAGCTCCTTACAGGAAAAAGGGAGGGGGAATAGGGACATACCATCTGATTTCCCCAAAATCAGATGATTTACAAGAACATGAAACTTAGGCCTAAAGAGATCTAGGACCTAGCTCATGTTTGGTGACTAGACTTTCATTTTATGAGAATGCTTTCACCTATCCCACTCATAACTGATTGACTGATGCCTTTGGTTAATATTTTTGGCTTCAATCTTGTCTTACTTGAAGAGGTGGCCTTCTATTCCATCTCCTCTAGCAATTTGCCCCTTCTCTTATCCTTTTTCTCACTTATATTCAGTCTCTGTCTACTGGCTACTTCCCTTCTGCCTGCAAACATGCCCATGTCTCTTTATTCTCAAAGACTCTCGCTTGATCAACCCCTAGTTTATAACTTTTGTCCCATATCTCTTAATGATTTTGTGGCTAAATTCCTTGAAAAAGCCATCTAGACTAAATACTTTCACTTCTTTTCTCCTTGTCTCTTAACTTTATGCAGTATGTCTCATTCTATTTTGCTGCATCTGGAATTTTGCAGTAGTCTGTTTCTTGGTCTCTCTGCTAGAAGTCTTTCCTTACATCTTCTTTTTTGTTGTCAAACTGGTCTTCCTAAAGTGCAGATCAGACAATGTCACCTCCCTACTAAATAAACTCCTGTGACTTCCAATACTTTTTTGGCAAGAAAGGCCCTTCTTTACTTACTCTACCACCTTTAAACCCCCCCCCCCCCGCTTTCCAATCTTCTTATAATTTAAACCCTGTCATGAATGCTGAGATCCAGTGAAACTTGTTTTTCTTAAATGAAACATTGTATCCCCACTTTGCGATTTTTACCGGTTGTCTCCCAAGCGTAGAATGTTTTCCTTCACAACCTCTAAATCATATTGCCCTGCCTTTCAAGTCCCACCTAAAATCCTACATTGTATAGAAAGCTTTTCCTGATACTTCTCCCTTCTAGTATTTTCCTTTTGTTGTTTATATAAATGCTATGTATTTGGCTTGCTTGTATATAGGTGTTTGCATATTGTTTCTTCTATTACTATGAATTCCTGGAGAATAAGGACTGTCTTTTATGTTTGTTTGTACTCTCAGTGCTCATATTTGGCACATAATAAGTTTAGTGCAGTGGTTCTCAACCTTCCTAATGCCACAGACCCTTTAATAGTCGTATGTGGGTGTGTCTGCATGTGGGCAGACTGGCCTGGAGAGGGATAGAGGAGGTTCCTAAGACCATCCTAAGACCTAAGACCTAAGACAATCCTTAGGTTCCTAAGACCATCCTAAATATGTTTTCTGATGGTATTAGGCAACCCCTGTGACCCCTGTGAAATTGTCATTTGACCCCAAAGGGGTCGTAACACACAGGTTGAGAACCACTGGTTTAGTGAGTGGTTGTTAGTAGGTTGATAATATGTAGTAAGCTTATTCTTATCTCAGAGTCAGAGGTTCTGAATTTAAAGAGAACTCACAGTTTAATTAATTAATCATCCTAGTCATCTAGCTTTTACTTAATTTTTCCATATGCAGACAGCTCTAATTGATAGGGAGTTTTTTCTTACACATCCTTTTTGTGTCATAGGTATTTGTGCATATATCTTTTTTTTTAACTAAATGATTAACTTTTTGAAAGGTCTGAATCTGACTTTTAGTGAGGTACTTGAATATACTGTGCATTTGATAAATGTTTGAGTGAAAATAGTAAAAACCTTACCATTCTCTTAATACTAAAGTATTATAATTCAGCATTTTAAAATTGTTTATTATAAATATATGACCATTTGAAGGCTTAAGAAGCATGTAAAACAAAAAATAAAAGCCGATGTACATGGGGAATTTGCTACTTTGAAAATATTGATGAGCTCTGTTGGAGTATAAAATATTGATGTGTGTATGTGTGTATATATACATATATGAAGTACATATATATGCATACATACACATAAATGTAAGTGTACATACGTATATATATATATATATATATATATATATGAAAATGACTAATAAGATAAAATACTTCCTTCAAAATATGTCTGTGGATTTTTTTTAATGTCTTTTAACTCATTGATAAAAATTTCAGAATTAAATTTACTTGCCCCCTTGTGTTTGAAGATGAGCAGTACATTTCTTCTCAGATTTCTGTATACATGTATTGAAGAGGTTACCCAAAGAGGGTTAGGGTTGCCCAAGACCCCAAAATACCAACCTGCTGGGTCCTGCTGAAAAAATTCCACTCAAGTCTTCTCAGCCAAAGAAAAACAAAGTTTATTGAAAGTTCAGGTTCGCCATATGGGGTAGACTCTTAAGGAGCCAGTCTATGCTAGGTTGTTCTATGGAGCTTTCACACAGTAAGTCTGTGCTAAGCTATTCTGTGGCACTCTCACACAGAGCAAGTCTGTGCTAGGCCATTGTGTGGTGTTCTCACACCACATGGAAGGAAGATAGGATGCTTATATGCAGAGGAATCTAGGGGTCGTCTAGAGGAGTTTGGGGAGGGTCTTCAGGAGGAGTCAGTGAGGTCAGACTCCAGTAATGAGTTTGGGGAGGGTCTTCAGGAGGAATTAATGAAGTCAGTGCAAGAGTGGATTGATATTTTGGGTGGGAAGCAGATGGACAATGGAGGGCCAGACTAGTAACAGAGGTTTGGACCCTGCTACAATGAAATACTTATGGTCTCTGCAAATGGCTGATCTAGTGGGAAGATTCAACCAGACTTCAAGGGATTTCCAGAACACGTACCTCAAAGATTCAAGGAGAGCTCAAGGGGCTGGGGGGGGAATAGAAAGCGAGGGGGGGGGGAAGAGAAGTCCCATTATTATTACTATACAAATTTTACTATATTTACAAAATAGCTATTTATGTATCAAGATATGTAAAATCTTAAATCCTTATCTTCCTACAAATCTCTGAGGAGAAAGTTTGTACCTACCAACTCAAGGATTTTCTTCAGTCTGACCAAGTTCTACCATATGTACCTTCTTTTCTAGACAAACTAGCTGTCATTGTCCTCAGAGTATGCCCTATGTTTTCATACCTCCTACTCATGCCATTGCCTCTCCTGGGAATGTCCTGTATTTCTATCAGTTTAGCTTAGTTGTCACCTCCTTAGTGAAACCTCTGATCACACTGGAAGTCATCTTTCTCTCGCCTTTGAACTAACAGTTGTGTATTGACTCTGAAACCTATATGATACTTAACATATTAATGCAAATATACAAATAAGCATATGATACTTATCATATGGTTATTTGTATATTTGCATTAATCAGTCATTAAGTATCATCCCTCCTTTGAGAATGTCTGCCTCTGCTTCTTCCTAGCTCTCCCGCAATACACATGTATTGTACACATTAGGTACTCAGTAAATTCATATTTTCATCATAGGAAAAGTGCCCCAGTTCCTAAGTACTCTGGTTAAATACTTTGTGTTATTTTGTAAAATTATTTTAGAATAATGGTATTTTTTTTTCTCTTCCCAGTGCTTTGGTAATTGTTACAGTGTTTGATCGTGATGTTAACTGCAGAAGAGCTGCCTCTGTAAGTCTTCTAAATGTTACATTTTGCATTTTTCCCCTAAGAATTTCATTCCTGTATATTTTTATAGATAGCTATCAGATAAAAAAATGACCTCTAAGACATGCAGACTCAAGTCAAGAGGACCTGTGTTCATTTTCCAACTCCAAATCCTCACCCTCTCTCTGTCAACCCTTCCATGTTTTAACTTTTTGTTGTTATATACAAAGCTTTAAGTATCTAAGTTGCAGAGAAGGTGCTGATTTGCATTAGAATAGGAAATTTCCTCACATGTGAGTTCCCTTTGACAGTGAAATTAGATTCATTCTTATCCCATTCCCTAACCTCTTCCCTATTTGTACGGAGACATAGCCATTGCAGCAACTTGACCTAAATCTAGTGTCCATTATGCCATGGCGATAATTATTTACCATTCCATCATTATAGACATGTTATTACATTTTTTTTTTTTTTTTGGTTTTTAGGCAGCATACCTTAGTGAATAGAAAACAGATCTTAGTGTCAAGAAAACCCATCCTCAGGTCCTACCTCTGATACATAATGTTGCAAAGAATATATATTTATATTAGTAGGGGAAGTTCTTCAGAAATATATTGCTATAATTAATAAAATTTTAAGCATGATCCAAAACAAAAATCAGTTAATCAGTAATTTTTATTGAGTATCTGTTATTTGTTTAATTTTATGCTAGGAGCAATGGGAAAGAAAACAGTAAAAACATAAAATATGAACACAAGTGAAATTAGGGCATTCTTAAGTATTAATCTCTCTGGTACTCACTGTAAATGTTCTCAGATTTCAAAGATGTGAATAATAAATGTATGCTGCAGTAATTGGAAAATTCTTCATTGAGGAGATTTAATTTTAGCTCACCCTTGAACACTATAGAATCTATGTTTAAATTGTACAGTAGCCCAAGATTTCTTAAGAGACCTCAAAAGCCATCTAGGTCAACCATTATCTGAACTGGAATTCCCCCTATAATTTACTCAAAATGTAGTTAGCCAGCTTTTACTTGAAAACTTTAATTGAGGGTATACCTCAATCAATTTGAGATATTTTATCCCACAAATTATTGCTTCTATAGTCACAGATGATACTGCCATTCTTAATGAAGTCTAAATTTCTGTTAAGCTCATTTGATTAGCTAGCCATCTTATTGATAAAAATGTTAATTATAAGCCCAGAGCTAGGCATATGACTCAGAGATACCCTGAGATACCTTAAATAGAGACTCATTCTTAAGTTTATTTAGTTAGAAAGCGTTTGTTAACCTGGCAAGATAAGGTATAGGATACTGAGGTCCTTTCTCAAGCTTAATTACCAAGAATTCACACTCTGCCATAGACAGCACAATTCTGTTGGGTTGGCCTTTTTCAAATGTCAAATGTGCTTTTGCCTAAAAGACTGTTTTATAGAGAACTCAGAAAATTCAAGTGCTCTCACAGAGGTCAGAAGAAGGACGCTTTCAAGGACTCTGAAGAATTTTGGAATTCATTGTGAGACACTGGCATAGGACTATCCAGTGTGGCATGCTTATACCAAAGAAGGCATGGTGCTGTATGAGTAAAGCAGAGTTGGAGTAGCTCAAAAGAAACACGAGATGCACAAATTTAGAGACATCTCCACTCCAGATGGATTATTTGTGCCCAACATGTGGTAAAGGCTTCTAAGCTCTTATTGGTCTGATAGCCACAGCTGGTCACCCTGTACCTTGACCATATTGCAATGTCATTTTTTATCCTCTTTCAACATGAAAGACTGTAACTAACCAGTTATGTGTCTGGGCATTGGGCTAAGCCCTGGGAATACAAAGGAAGGCAAAAGACAGTCTGTGCTCCGAAAGAATGTATAGTCCAGTGGAGGAAACAACATGCAAGTAATAATGTAGAACAGGCCTGCACAATATATGGCCTGCAGGCTGCTTGTGGCCTGCCAAAGGATTTGGGGTGGTCTGCAAAAATGTAGAGGATGTAAGAGATAGTAAAGATGTAACAAGTGCTTCCACTTCTTACTATTGTGCCCATCATGTAAACTGGCAGGGGGTCCCCACTGTACACTCTTTCCTGTTTGTCATATAACCCATGCAACCAACCATTGTCTATCTCTAGTATGAGAGGAGCAAGAGTTGTATGTTTTTGCTGTGTTTTCAGTCATTATTGTCAGTGAGTAGGGACAAAGCAAGTGCAACTATATGCCAATGCCCTGATTCCCTGCTATATGATGAGAGGCAACAGTGCGAGGGTTTTTTCCCCTCCCTCACTGTGTGGCCATCTTCCAAGTTAGATGAGCGTCTGGCACTCTCTCCAAGATCAGACACTCAGTTCAGTATTTCTTTGTATGTGAGCAGTTGCTGTAGAGTTCTTTTGGTTCTAACATTAAAATTTTTGAGGTGACTTTGTGAAATGGAAGATTGAATCAGAACATAGTATGTTTAATTGGGAGTGGACTAATAGATACTTGTTTACATACATTCAACAAAATACTATGTCTTATTTGCTGAGAATTAATAGTCATTTTGAAGTAATATAATCTTTATTGCCGTTTCAAATCAGAGCATCCTGACTTAAGCAAATTGTACACCAATGAAAAACAAATTAAAGTGTCCAAATTGTTCTCAATGGTTTTTCAAGAAAGTAAACTCAGAAATTGAGACAGCTACTAAGGTTAGTTTTCTGATTTCTAAAGAAATCAATTTCAAACATGATTTAAAATCCCTATGGTGAAGTTACCCCTAAGTGGGAGTTTGTTGATCACTGAGAAATGAGTTATCACATCCTAGGGCTTTGGCCTTCAGGTGAAGTTTTCTCAGGGTATTAAGCATCTCCTGTTACATGGAACTATTACTTACTGGCTTTAATGACTCTACATTCATCATTGATTGGCCAACAATAGGTCCCTTCCCAAGTACCACTTAATGGTTATTGTTTGGGCCCTGATTGTAAATAGTAATTGTTTCTATTTTAGTCCGGAACCCCTTCCCCTTCCATTTTTATTTTTTAAAGTAAAGGGACCATCTTTCCACTTCTTAAACAGACCTAATCACTGAATGGGCATTGCCTTAGTCAAAGTAAGAACTCAGGAAGACATTAGCTTAAAAAGGCCATGATCTCCCACTGTATCCTGGACCATCTCCAGTTGTTTTGATATTTTTCTCCTTTTTGGGAGTCCTCTAGTTGTGCCATAATTTTTCATACTCTTTTAGTATATTCTTTAATTTACTAACCTCAAATTTACTCTTTGTACTACACAGTTTTCATTCATTTATGATTTCTCGAAGTATAGCTGGGGGGAGAGGAGACTTTAAAAAAGTTAAAAAAGTTTATTGTGATTCAAATAAGCTGCCTGACAATGCCTTTAAAACCATATCATCCTGACTTTCATTGAATGGCCAGTATTAAGTCCCAGAGCAAGACTTTGTTGTTCATTGTTTAGGCTTTGATGGTTTAGACTGCGTGGAAAAAGCAATTGTTTTCTCTACTCTCTAGGGTCTTCCCCTTCCAGATTGATTCTTTTATGATGACAGACTGGTCATATTTTGTCTCAGTTCCTAACTATCCTATAATCATTGAGTGGATTTTGCCTCAGACAAAATGAAACCTGAAAAATACCTTAGCTTAAAAATGCCAGGGTCATCCATGGCATCCTGAGCCATTGTCAATCTTCTTGACTTTTTTCTTGCCACTGGACTCTGATGAGTGGAGGAGAGAGTGAAGATGATTTTATAAAGCTTTGTCTCACCTAACCAGTTTACATGCAGGTGAAGACATCACAATCCTCATGATGTCATTAGTCCTCTTCTAGAATCAAGTACAAACAGCAATAAGTTATGATCTTATTACTCTGAAGATCTTAGTCATTCACAATTATTCCTTAAAGAATATTGCTGTTACTATACTCTCTTGGTTCTGCTCATTTCACTTTGTTATTTCATGCATTTATTTCCATGTTTTTCTAAAACCAACCTGCTTCCTTATAGCACAGTAGAATTCCGAAGCAGTCACATGCCATAGCTTAGTTAACCATTCCCCAATTGATTGGTCTCCCATTCCTTTCCAGTTCCTTGCCATTTCAAAGAGAAGAACTACTATGAACATTTTAAAACATTCCTTTTTCCATGATCACCTGATCCCTGATAATAGTGGTATTGCTAGGCCAAAGGGTATATACAATTTTATAACTATTTGGGCATAATTCCAGATTTCTCTCCAAAATGATGGGATCAGTTTGCAGTTCCATCAACAGTGTATTAGTATCCCAAATTTTCTACATCTCCTCTAATATTTGTCATTTTTCCCTTCTATCATTTTAACCAATCTGATAGGTATGAGATGATAATCTCAAAGTTGTTTTAATTTGTATTTCTCTAATCAGTAATGATTTAGAACACTTTTTGAGCTATAATTTTTTTATTGAAAAACTTCATATCCATTAATCATTTATCTATTGGGGAATGACTCATATTTTTATAAATTTTACACAGTTCTCTCTATATTTCATACATGAGCCCTTTAGTAAACTGTTTATAAATTTCCCCCTGATTTTTTGCTTTCCTTCTGATCTTGGCTACATTGGTTTTATTTGTACAACTCCGTTTTAATTTAATGTAAACAGAATGATCCATTTTCTATCCCACAATGCTCTCTATCTTGTTTATTTATAAATTGTTCTCATAACTGATGGTAAATTATTTGACTTGAAATGGCTATAAGCCAAGACTGAAGTGGAGGGAGAAGTGGTGCATGATTTTTTTCATCACAGATGATTTTGTACACAATGCAGTCTCTGAGACTGAGATGCAACAAAGTATGGCTCTATTCTCTGTTGCTTGTGCTGATTTTGGCCTAACAACACCAAGAAAACATAGGTGCTTCACCAGCCAGCACCACATCACCCATATGTGGAACCATGATTATAGCAGTAGAACTATTGAATGCTGTGGATAAGTTCGCTTCCCTTCGCAATATCTTTTCTAGGAATGTACATATAGATGATGAAGTTAAACACATGCATTTCCAGAATTAGTTCATTATTTGGGAGACTCTTAAAAAAAGTATGGTAGAGAAGAGACTTCTTCATACCAAAAGTATGGTAGAAAAGACTAAACTTCTCAGTTTAGTAGACATCCTACTAAACCGAAAGTCTACAGAACTGTGGTGCTGACCTCATTCTTGTATATTTGTGAACTCTGGACAGTCTACAACTACCATACAAAGAAAGTGAATCATTTCTTATTTGAATTGTCTTAGAGTCTGAAGATCACCTGGCAAGAGAAGGTACCAGACGCTCAGGTCCTTTCTCAAGCTTAACTGATAAACGTTCAAACTTTATGGCAGAGAGTACAAATCCAATGAACTGGCCACATTGTTTGAATGCCAAACATGCATTTCCCTAAGACTATTTTATAAAGAGCTCACACAAGGCAAACACTCACATGGAGGTCAGAAGAGGCAATACAAGGACATTCACAAGGTCTCTTTGAAGAATTTTGGTATTAGTTGTGAGACATGGGAGACACTGACACAGAACAGTCCAGTATTGCATGCCCACATCAAAGAAGGTGCTGTGTTCTATGAGTAAAGCATAATTGCAGTAGATCAAAAGAAAAATGAGATGTACAAATTTAAAGACATCTCCACTCCAAATGTTCATGTGGACTATTTGTCCCTGACCTGTGGTAGAGCTGTTTGAGCTTATATTGGTCTGATCAGCAACAATTGGACATACTATACTCTGACTCTAACATAGTGATGACATTTCAATTCTCTTCAAGAGCAAAGGACAATAGCCAACCAAGATCTGTTATTGCTTGACTTTATTTCCTTTACATATTTTTCATTAATTCTTTTGAGATTCTTGACCGTTTGTTCTTCCAGGGGGATTTTGTTATTATTTTTTCTAACTCTGTAAAGTAATTATTTGTTAGTTTGTAGATTTGTCATTTTTATCATATTGGCTCAGCCTACCCATAAACAATTATTTCTCCAGTCTGACTTTGTGTGAAAAATATTTTGTAATGCCTGGGTTTGTCTGGCAGTTATACTCCCAAGTATTTTATATTGAAATATACATTTTAATATTTTAAGTGAAATATCTCTATATTATTTCTTTTTGTAAGGTTTTGTTGGTGAGATATAGAAATACTTATATCTTATGTGGGTTTATTTTATATTCTGCTACTTTGCTAAATTATTGTTTCAACTACAGAGGTAGTTTTATTTCATTATTACTCATTCTGTTTCTTTTAATTTCTTTTTCTTATTGCTATTGCTAACATTACTAATATAATATTTTTTGCATTCTTTAAGGTGTTTTTTTTTATTATTTTAATTTATTTTCTTGATTACATCATTCATTTCCACAAGGTTTTGAGTTACAAATTTTCTCCTCTTCTTTCCCCTACCCCCAAGCCCAAAACAGTGGTCCCACCCTAAAGCCCCTCCCAC
>CM053593.1:196129627-196164790 GCA_028646575.1 Pseudocheirus occidentalis | reverse complement strand
CAAGGGATAACTGTTACAACTTTACTTTCATTTACTCTAATTGAATTTGGCTTAGGGAAGGAATGGCATAAACTCTAAACTGGGTATCATGCCAAACAGGAGAGATGGGGGGATGGGGATGAGAGGCGGGATGACGGAAGGGAGGTCAGGGTCTGGGGGAGGGTTTCTGGAAGCACACAGTTCAGTAAAGGGACAGGGACAGGGTAGAGAACAGAACAAGGGGGGGGGCAGGATAGAAAGGAGGGACATATGATCAGACTGTCACAATATGTACACTGTGAAGATGTCCTGTGTAATTACACATGCACAGTCTGTATTGAATTGCTGCTCCTTTCAGTAGTAGTGGGTGACAAGGGAGGTACAGCAAGAATCTAGAATTTAAAGCTATACAATCAAATGTTAAAAAAGCCAAACAAATATATATATTATATATATATATGTATGTGCGTGTGTATGTATATAAATATTATTATTAACTACATGCAACTGGGAAATGAGACGTGCAGGGACTGGGGTAGGGAGACCCTCCCTGCCCTACTGGAAAGTTAGAGGGGCGTTGGAGGAGGACGTAGAAGAGAGCAGATTGTGGAAGGGGCTTTGCGGTGCTGTTTTGGGCTTGGGGGTGGGGAAAAGAAGGGGAGAAAATCTGTAACTCAAAACCTTGTGGAAATGAATGATGTAATCAAGAAAATAAATTAAAATTTAAAAAAGATAACCAATCATAGATCATCTTAAAAGATATTATACAAATGAAAAATTTTGAAACATTGTGAGAATTACCAAAATGTGACAGAAACCTGACCTGAGCACATACTGTGGGAATAAATGGCATGAATAGGCTTGCTGGGGGCAGAGTTGCCATAAAAATTCAATTTGTTAAAACAAAACAAAATAATTTGCAAAGTGCAATAAAGCTAAGTGAGGTATGCCTGTATGTGGAAAAGCTTGGGTGGGAGAGTCGTGAGTTTCTCTCCCTGCACCAGAAAGCCCCATAATATTCATTCATTAATTTATTACCTTAGTAAATTGACTCATCGATTCTACAGAGGGTAACCTCTACCCTTTTCTTTTTTTTTAATTAAACTTTAGTGTTTATCTTTAGTTAATATCATTCATTTTCACAAGATTTTGGGTTACAAATTTTTCTCCCCATCTTTCTCCTACCTACCACCCCAAAACAGAGATCCCACTGAATACCCCCTGACCCATTCTGCTCTCTCCTTTATCGCCCCCCATGCCCTCTAACTTTCTGGTAGGGCAATATGGATCTCCATACACGAGTGCCTGTATGTTTTATTTCCCAGCTACATGTAAATAATAAAAATAATACTAATAATTTTTTTAAACATTTGGTTTTAAAACTTTAAATTCCAGATTCTTTCCCTTCTTCCCTTATCTCCCATCCTTACTGAGAAGATTAGCAATTCAATATACGTTGTACATGTGTAGTTATAGGAAACATTTCGACAGTGGATGTATTGTGAAAGACTGACTATATTTCACTCCATCCTATGACACCCCCCACTTGTTCTATGCACTACTATGTCTCTGTCCCTTTACAAAAGTGTGTGCTTCTAACTACCCTTCCCCCGAACCTGTCTTCCCTCCATCATCCCCCTGCCTCATCCCCTTGCCCCCTACTCTCCTGTAGGGCAAGACACCCAGTTTAGAGTATATGCCATTCCTTCCCTAAACTAAATTCAATGAGAGTAAGGTGGACCCATTCCCTTTTGCCTTCCTGTTCTTCTCCTCCACTGTAACAGTTATCCCTTGCATCTTCAATATGAGATAATTTTCCCCATTCTGTCTTTCTCCATCTCTTCTCATTATATTCCTCTCTCATCTCTGAATTTCACCTTTTAAACATCATCCCTTCCTATTTAATAGATCCTGTGCTCTTTGTCTATGTATACCTGTACACGCACACACACACACACACTCACATATGTATTCATATGCATAAATACCCTCCTATACAGACATGTGTATGTATATATACATAAATACATATATGTATACACACATATTTATATTCCCTTCACCTATCCTCATACTGAGAAAAGTTTCATTAAGTTACAATGATCATTTTTCCATGTAGGCATATAAATAGTTCAAATTTGATAAGTTTCTTATAATTTCTTTTCCCTGTCTACCTTCTCATGCTTCTAGTATTTGAATGTCAAATTTTCTATTCAGTTCTGTGTTTTTCGTCAAGAATGCTTAAAAGTCCTCTACCTCATTGAATGAATATATTTTCCCCTGAAACATGATACTCAGTTTTGCTGGGTAGGTGATTCTGGGTTTTAATCCTAGCTCCTTTGATTTCCACAATATCATATTCCAAGACCTTCGATCTCTTAATGTAGAAGCTGCTAGATCATGAGTTATCCTGTGTTTCCACAATCTGTTCCACAAACTGTTTATTCATGACTGCTTGTAATATCTTCTCCTTGGTCTGGGAACTCTGGAACCTGGATATAATATTCCTTGGAGTTTTCTTTTTGGGATCATTTTCAAGAGGTGAAAGGTGAATTCTTTCCAGTTCTACTTTGCCCTCTGGTTCTAAAATATCAGGGTAATTTTCCTTGAGAATTTCTTGAAGGATGCTTTCTAGGTTTGTGTTTTGATCATGGCTTTCAGTTACCCCAATAATTTTTAAATTGTCTCTCCTGGATCTATTTTCCAGGTCAGTGGTTTTTCCAAGGAGATATTTCACATTGTCTTCTATTTTTTCGTTTGTTTGGATCTGTGTAACAGTATCTTGATTTCTCTTAAAGTCATTAGCTTCCATTTGCTACAATCTAATTCTGATGGAATTATTCTCTTCAGAATGCTTTTGAGACTCTTTCTCCATATGGCAAATTCGACTTTTTAAGGCATTCTTCTCCTCATTGGCTTTCTGGGCCTCTTTTGCCATTTCAGTTAGTCTATTTTTTTAAGGTGTTATTTTCTTCAGTCAGGTTGTTGATTCTCTTTTCATGATTTTCTTGCATCATTCTTATTTCTCTTCCCAATTTTTCCTCCACTTCTCTAACTTGATTTTCAAAATCCTTCTTGAACTCCTCCATAGTCTGTAACTAGTTCATATTTTTGTTGGAAGCTTTTGGTGCAGGAGTTCTGACTGTTTTGTCTTCCTCCTGTTTCATGCTTTGATCCTTTCTGTCACCAAAAAAAAGATCTAAAATTGGATGTCTATGCTTGCTTTGCTTCCTTTGCTTGCTCATACTGGCAGTCAATTACTTGACTTTTGAGCTGTTTTCCACAGTAGAACTCTACTTCCAAAGGGGAGAGCTTTGTCCCAAATCACTAGGGTGTTCACAGCTAACAGAGCTTTTAGGAGGGCACTGTCTCTGCAGCCCTCACCAGCTTTGACTCACTGGTCACACACCTCAGGACCATCACCCATGACAGCAATCCAGATTCAGGCAGGTTAAGGCAAGAGTGCTTAGCCTCTGAATTTTCGCTTGGCCTCACTGCAATCTGCAGGCTTAGAGCTCTGAAGCAGCCATGCTGAGGCAGCTGCAGGGCTGCTGTTTCTGCTGCTTCTCTTTCTGGAGGTAGAGGTCCAGATCCAGGAGAGTTCCACTGACCTTTTACTTTGTCTTTCCTATTTCTGGGTGGATAATCAGGCCACCCTGGGGCTACAACCATGGGCTCACGTGAGGCTGGGCTGGGCTCGGCTCCCAGCACACTGCGAGAATCCCTTCTTGTCCACCTTCTGGGCTACCTTTGATGGGAGATTTTTTTTTCTCTGTCACTTTGTAGGTTCTATAGCTCTAAAATTTGTTTAGAGTCATATTTTATAGATATTTGAGGTGTTTAAAGGGGGAGCCATGGAGTTTTCCTGCTTCTCTGCTACAATCTTGACTCTGCCCCCTGTACACACTTTTAAATTTCAAAGAAGGAAGAGATTAAAGCTGATTGTGGAAAGTCTTCATGGAAAAATATGAGAAGAAACATGCTAGAGTGCAAAGAACTTATAGTCAGGAGAATTGAATTCAAATTTCAACTCTGCTAGTTAATGTGTTATTAATACTTGTTTAATTATGAGGGCTATCCCTCTACCCCTCCCTAGGCCTTACTTTCCTCACTGGCATATAAGGAGGTTAAACTAAGTTATTCCTAAAGTTTTGTCCAACACTAAATATTAAAATCCTAACACTTGAGTTGAGTCACAGAATCTCAGAATTTCACAGTGGGAAGTGACTTCATTAGCCATCTACACCAATCCATAACTAATAATCTTTTCTATAACACACTCAACAAGTCAGTTTGTCCAATAAACTGCCAAGGTACTTTATCCTTATTCTGGATAATTAAAATACTTACTAGCTGTGTGATTCAGGATAAGTCACTTAAAACTCTGGCTCAGTTTCCTCATCTAGAAAATAGGAATAATAATAGCACTTACTTTCTAGGACTATCGAGAGGATAAAGTAAGGTAGTATTTGTAAAGTATTTTGCAAAGCTCTAAGATTTATATAAATGCAGGCTATTATTATTGTTCCTGGAAATTATATAAATTATTTGGCCACCATACCATGGTGAATTTGAGGTCCACCAAAAATCTCAGATCTTGAGAAAAAACACTTTAAGTCCTACCTCACCAAACTTGTATGTGTGAAGTATATTTTTAAACCAAAGTATAAGACATTACATTTAATCCTCTCAATTTCATCTCAATTTCAAGCCTAGCCTGTCAAGACTTTTTACAGATCCTATCACTCAGTATATTCTTCCCAGCACTGTGTCATATACAAAATTAAAAGCTCACCATCTATCCAATTTAATGAAAAAAAAAATGTTAAGCAGTTCAAGGTCAACCAAAAACTCTGGGACATTCCACTAGAAAATTCCTTCAAAGAAGAGACTAAATCCCTTTTGACTACTCTGTGAGACCAGTAATTCAATTAATTATGAATCTATTTAATTGTGCTATCATTTAGCCCACAAATCACCATCTTTTTTTTGAGGTTATGCGTGTACAATCATGTTAAACACATTTTTACATTAGTCATGTTGTAAAACGAATTACAACAAAGGGGAAAAACCTTGAGAAAAAAAAGTGAAAATACTATGGTTCGATTTGCATCCAAACTCCACAGTTCTTTCTCTGAATATAATTAGCATTTTCTATCATGAGTCTTTTGGAATGTCTTGGATCATTATATTGCTGAGAAGAGCTAATTTACCATAGTTAATCATCACACAATGTTGCTGTTTCTGTGCACAATGATCTCGGGGTTCTTCTCACTTCATTTTGCCTAAATTCATGTCTTTCCAGGTTTTTCTGAAATCAGCCTGCTCATCATTTTTTACATAACAACAGTATTCCATTATATTCATATACCCCAACTTGTTCAGCCATTCTCTGACTGAGGGGTATACCATCAATTTTCAGGAAACGATTTTATTTTTTTAAATTAATTTTTGGTTATTTTTAGTTTACATCATTCATTTCCACAAGATTTTGAGTTTCAAATTTTCTCTCCATCTTTCCCCTACTCACCACCCGAAAACAGTGATCCCACTGTATAGCACTCCCCCAATCTGCTCTTTCCTATATCCTCCCCCATAACCCCTCTGACTTTCCAGTAGGGCACGATGGATCACCCTGTCCCAGTGCCTGTATATTTTATTTCCCAGCTGCATGTAAACAATAATTAATAATAATTAGATAGACAGACAGATAGATAGATATAGATATAGATATTTTAACATTTGATTTTAGAACTTTAAATTCTAGATTCTTTCCCTTCCTTCCTTGTCACCCACCCCCCACTGGAAAGAAGGAATTCACTACAGGCCGTATATGTGCAGTTATGCAGAACATCTCCACAATAGACATACTGTGAAAGACTGACTTTATTTCACTCCTTGCTATCCCACCCTCCACTTGTTCTATTCTCTACTTTGTCCCTGTCCCTTTACAGAAGTGTGTGCTTCTAATATCCCTCCTCCCCAACCTGCCCTCCCTTCCATCACCCCCCCCTTTCATGCCCTTTCCCCACTACTCTCCTGTAGGGCAAGATATCCAGTTTAGAGTGTATGTCATTCCCTCCCTACGCCAAATTCAATGAGAGTAAGGTTGACCCATTCCCTTTTGACTTCCTGTTCTTCCCCTCCATTTTAACAGTTATCCCTTGCCTCTTCTATATGAGATGCTTAACTCCATTCTGTCTCCCCTGTCTCTTCTCATTCTATTCCTCTCCCACCTCTCAATTCATCTTTTAAAATATCATCTCTTCCTATTAAATTAATCCCGTTCCCTCTATCTATGTATACCTGTACACATATACACATACTCACATATGTAGTCATATATATATATATCCTCCTATGTAGACATATGTGTATGTATACATACACACACATACACACATGTATATACATACATACACATTTATATTCCCTTCACCTATCCTCATATTGAGAAAAGTTTCATAAGTTACAATTGTCAGTTTTCCATGTAGGCATGTAAATAGTTCAACTTATGATTTCTTTTCCATGTTTACCTTCACATGCTTCTTTCATTTGAGTGTCATATTTACTATTCAGTTCTGGTTTTTCCTCAAGAATGCTTGAAAGTCCTGCACATCATTGAATGAACATATTTTCCTTTGAAATATTATACTAAGTTTTGCTGGGCAGGTGATTCTTGGTTTTAATCCTAGCTCCCCTGATCTCTGGAATATCATATTCCAGGCCCTTCAATCCCTTAAGATAGAAGCTGCTAGATCCTGTGTTATCCTTACTGTGTTTCCACAGTATTCAAATTGTTTCTTCTTGGCAGCTTGTGATATTTGCTCCTTGATCAGGGAACTCTGGAACCTGGCTATAACATTCCTAGGAGTTTTCTTTTTGGGAACTTTTTCAAGAGGTGATCAGTGAATTCTTTCAAGTTCTATTTTGCCCTCTGGTTCTAAAGTAACAGGGAAATTTTCCTTGAGAATTTCTTGAAAGATGATTTCTAGGTTCTTTTTTTGATCATGGCTTTCAGGTAGTCCAATAATTTTTGAATTCTCTCTCCTGGATATATTTTCCAGGTCAGTGGCTTTTCCGATGAGATATTTCACGTTGCCTGCTATTTTTTCATTTGTTTGGATCTGTTTAATAGTATCTTGATTTCTCATAAAATCATCTGCTTCTCTTTGCTCCACTCTAATTCTGAAGGAAAGTAAGCTTTTGAGATTCTTTTTCCATCTGGCAAATTTGACTTTTTATGGCATTCTTCTATTTTTTAAGGTGTTCACCACCTTTTCTAAATGCATACTATAAAATATTCAAATGCTACACTAAAATGCTGGTAACTATCTATAGTATTTAACTCTATTACTAACTTAGTAACACTAATAAGAAAGGAAATACAATTAAGCGGGCATGTCCTGTTATTGATGAAGCCATGATGCAGTTGTCAATTTCTTTTCTCAACCTTCACTAATCATCTCTTTATAAAACATTCTAGAATTTTGCTACAAATCATAAGATCAGAGATTTAGTACTAAAAGAGACTTCAGAGGCTATCTAGACCAACTGTCTCATTTTCAGATAAAGAAACTGAGGCCCAAGTTGGTTAAATTTCTTGATTAATATCATACAGCTAAGTCAGCAGCAGGATTTGAACCCAAATCCTCTGATTTTAGGACAAATACTCTTTCCACTTTACTGTGCTGCTTCCAGAATCAAAGTCAAACCCACTGATCTAGTTTTAACAAAATTTATATTATTTTTTTTATTGTAAATCAGATATTTATTTATTCTCTTTCTATCCCATAATACCTTTCCCATTCTCCATAATGTTTCAAACGCAGCAGAGATAAGGTTAGACTAAAATAAAAAAAAGTTCTTTTGGCAAAAGCATCTTTGAGAGGACATGTGTGTAATGGTAATAGGAATTTGAGATCTTCCTTGCCCCTTAATAGGCCTAGGTGAATTTGAGGGCCTTTCCTGATTTGAAAATATACTCTGTCCCCAATAGGCTGCATGTGCTCACACAAAGCCTGTGGTAGAAGATTTGTTTTTCAGGAAGGCACAATTTTTGTTACTTTGTACTCAAGTGGTTCATGAGGTTTGTGACATTCTCTGGCTCTAGAGACAGTTATATATACCTCTGAGGTAAGGTTTTGCTTTGGTGCTCACTTTTTGTTTTTCTGGGTTTTTTTGCTTTGTGAAGGGCAGTTGGAGTTAAGTGACTTGCCCAAAGTCACACGGCTAGTTAGTGTGTCAAGTGTCTGAGGCCGGATTTGAACTCAGGTCCTCCTGATTCCAAGGCTGGTGCTCTACTCACTGTACCACCTAGCAGCTCCTGGTGCTCACTTTGGAAAGAGTTGTGTGACTTAGCCAGATGAGACTGCACAACCGTTCAGCCGCCCAGCTTTCAAAACTGAGATGTTGGTGCTTCTCTCTCTGGTACCTAACTAGGTATGGATGTAATAGTCAGACAGCTGGAAGCCCTGTCTGTTGAACTGTGTTATTTTCTCTATTTTTGTCTCCTTGTAACTTGCATTTATATTTTCTGAAGTTCAGGGTGCTGACTTTTCCCACTGAACTAGGTAAATGATTTATGTTTGATTGATTAAAGTAAGATGGTTAACCCTTTTTGAGTTGCTTTCCTTTAGAGAAGAAGATCAAAGAACTTGTGCTAGCAGCCATCCTGGGTATGCTAGGGTGCTTGCTGCTACAATGAGGAAACCAACTTACTAGATTGAGGGCTCATACTTAGCAGTAAAACAGACATAGGTATAGTAGGAAAGTCCAAAAAGCAAAAAAAAAAAAAAAAAAGGAGAAAGACAATTTCACAAGGAATAGGGAACCACTATGTGATTAACTAGATAGATTCTGATACTGGAATACGATATACATAGGAGAGTAGCAGCTATGGAGGGCACTTTGGGTCAAAGCATTACAGGGACAGTGAGTAGGGACAAAGGGAATAAAATGACACAACCTATCTAGGAACAGGGGCAGAACTGATTATGGTTCCAGAACAAGAAGGTGAGGAAGAGGAAAGGACATGCAAGCTGTGACAAGGCAATTGATATGCAGATGAGACAAGCAGAGAGTGGGAAGCAAAGTGAAAGTTTCTTAAAATAGTGGGCCAAGAGAGGTCATTACCAATCAGAACATCAAGCCCTAGAACAGAATCTTAGGAAATGGAGGAGCTGACATCTCCAAGGTATACAGGGCCCATACTACGGTGAAGGTAGCAAAAAAAAAAAAGATTTAAATGATATTGATGAAAGAATTGATAAATCTTGATTATAGAGAATGAAGAAGAGAAAAGAATAAAAGATGAGATTTAAGTCTAAGTAAATGAACAAAGGTACCACTGATGATCAAGTAGTTTGTGGACTGAAGGGAAATGAGGAAAAGAGATGATAGATGGCAACAACGTAACATTCAAAAAAGGAAATAATAGGTAAACTGTAGGATATAAGGGACTGAAGCTCATATAAGTGAACAAAAGTTAAAAGAAAAATTTGGAAATCTTTAGAAGAGAGGGAAATAGAAAAAGTCATTCTTTTAATTCAATTAAGCTGAAATAATCTAAGCATTATGTGCATGGTACTGTCTTAAAGAAGTTTTTGATGCAATACAGAGTCTTAATTATATATAAATTCATTATCTGTTACTTATTAATTTTTTATTTGTTATATATTTTTTTGAAACCAAGAATTACAAATTGAAGATTCACAGTTTCAGATAGAATCCTCTTTTTGAGATCTACTGACTTTATATCAACGTGTTGTTTTTCTGTTCAACTGATTTTTTAAAAATTCAATAAGTATTTTTATCTTTTGCACCTTGACCATATATGACTCATCCTTAAAATACATGAATGAACTGGGGGAATAATTTTAAAATGAAATTAGTTGCTTTGTCACAGGATGTTAGGTACATCAGCAAATGTATCTGGCTAATGGTTATCTACTTGGCTTTACCTTTTTGTATTTAAACTGCTTAATCCTTGTTCAGCTTCTATCAAAGTTTAATCTTGTATAAAATCCTACAAATTTCTGGCTTCTTGACTAAATATGGGAGGTAAACAACATCAAGATTCTAAGTAACATCAATTAGTTAGTCAACTAGGACTGATTAAATGGCACGAGCTGTGCTAAGTGCAGGGGATACAAAGAAAGGGAAAACACCTATCTTTGTTCTCGAAGGGTTAACATTCTAATGGAGACAATATGCAAACAACTGTGTACGGAGAAGATATTTGCAGTATACATAAAAAGTAATCTCAATTACAGAGTATGCAGAATGAAGTAAAAATCATAACTCAGGATAAGCCACATGAATTGCCCTATATAGCAAGGATTCCTACAGGCTTCATGATCCTCAGATCACTTCTGCACTTTGACACATGATCTCATTAGCAGGTGAACTCCAAAACTATATGAGGTGCATATAATAAATTGCATAATTTTATGTCAGATTCAAGGTCAGAATACTGGAAAGTTATAAAATGCAAAAAACAACTTTTACTTATACTAAGGAAAGAAGACAATGTAGTATTCAGTAGAAAGAATACAGAATTTTGACTCTTAAGATTTATGTTCAAATCTTGTTCCTGCTATTAAATATGTGGCCTTAGGCAAGTCACAATCTCTCTTGGTCTCAGTTTCCTTTAAGGAGCTGGTGAAGTCAGATGATCCCTGACGACACTTCCACCTCTAAATCTTATGATCCTAACTGGGGTCAGAGGAATCTTGAACGTGAGGATGAGTAAGGAGTTTGGTCTTCAAACTGAAAACAGAAGAGGCCCTGAAGGTTTCTAAGCAGGGGACTGGCATGACCAGAGTTGAGCTATGTATGCATTAGGATGATTAGTGTGGCAGCTGTGTACAAGATTAATTTCAGGGGAGAAAAACTGAAAGGAAGAAAAGAAGTTAGGAGGCATAGGGTAACAAGAGATTCAATGGGCTGTGGGACTAAGAATGGAGAGGTATGGATACAATATTCACTCCTTAGACTTATACAGGTGCTATAAGATTTATAAACAATATTCTTACAATTCTTCTGTGAAATAAACATTATTAGATCTGATTTTACCAATAAGAATAAGTAAAGTCAAATGCTCTCCCCCAGATCACGTAGGTAGTTAGTGACAGCCAAGTTCTAAGTCTCTTAGCTCCATGACCAAAACCTTCAGTACACCAACTAGTAACCACTAATTTACCTACCTTTCTTCCAGTTTTATTGATGCCTTTTTTGAATACAATAGTCATTTCCAGTATACATAAATCTCCACTAATTCTTCCCTTGTAACTAGGGACAACTGAATAAAATTAACAACAACAAATTCTGTTAGTAAAGGGCAGCTAGGTGGCACTATGGATGGCACACCGTGCCTGGAGTCAAAAAGACCTGTCACTTACAGTGTGACCCTGGCAAGTAACTTAACCTATGTCTCAGTTTCTTCATCTATACAACAGCACCTACCTCAGAGTTGTTTTGAGGATCAAATGAGATAATCATAAAGCACTTAATGCACAGTACCTGGCACATAACAAAAGCCATATAAATGTTAGTATTATTATTTTTTAATAACATACATCTTGAATAATACGTATATATGTAAAATTCATTCCTATACTCTGCTCATCTCTGAAGCTCAAAAGAAAGTAAACATGTAATCACTTTTCTCACCACCAACACCAACTACTGACAAATTGCTACCAATAAACAGGTAGATGCAAAGTCCTGGGAAGAACAACATCACCCAGACCAGTGGTCCTTTTTTCATCCCATTCCTCATTGTTATCATTCAAAGAAGCAACTTCTGTGAATAATGAGCCAGCTATTCCACTACTTGCTTCTGCGTGTGTTGTAGTCCCTTCATCCTAAGGATACCAAAGAATCAGAACAAAATAATTCTTTCCACCAAATTCCCTGGCACCATCAAATGGGTAAACATAGGGAAGAGAAGTGATTTTATCAGTGGAAACGATATTACGAAGCTGTATTAACATTTGCTCCAGCATTAGAATATGAGCGTGGGGGAGGGGGGGGCGCCACAGAGCCAAGATGGTGGCATAGAACCAGGAAAACGCTGCACCTCACACATAGCCACCTCAAATCCCCATGAAATATGACTCTATAAATAAATTTTAAGGCTCCAAAAAGAAAACTCCTAGAAATGTTGTAGACAGGTTCTGGAAGCCCCATATCAAGGAGAAAATACTACAGACTACCAAGAGAAAACAATCTGAATACTGTGGAAACACAATTAGGATAACATGGCACTAAACTTCAAATTCCTTCATCCTAAAAGAAAGCTAGAATGTTCCAATTTTTTTCTCTTTGAATTTGTGTTTAAGCAAAAAATCCTGTATTTTAAGCAAATCTTTGGGACCCATCTTTTCCCATAATTGACTCCCCTTTCATTTTGTAGACTAATTAAAGGGAGTAAATATAAAACGTCTTTTAAAAATCACTCAGAAGACATAACTCATAAGAGGTTCACTTTAATTCCCTCTAATGTTACTTCAGTCAGGTAAGGAGAAAATCATTTCTAAAACCATAAAGAAAATACTGCCCATTGAAAAAAGAAAAAAGATAGATAGGTTATGGATAAAGATATGAATAGATTTGGGGACTCTTTCTTAAAACAAACAGGATAGGTCATTAATTCAATTATACATGTTACAGTATAAAAATTATTTTCTTCATAATAAATCTCTGAGGTTGCTAATACAAGTATGATCACCTACATTTCATTCATCAATGAATCAAAGCTAAAAGAAACCTCAGAGGCTATCTGATTCTACTCCCTCATTTTTCAAAAGAGAAAAAATGAAGCATAGGAAGCAAACTGATTTGGCCAGAGATAGATTGCTAATAACTATTTGATGTAGGAATCAAACCTAGGTCTTCCTAAACTCCAAGTCTATACCTATTTCTATTAAACCTATAAAAGTAAATTTAGGGAGTAACTAAGGCACAGAGAAATTAAAGGGCTTGATCTAGCTACAAGTCAGAGCTAGAACTTAAACCCAAGTCTACTAACTCTAAATCCAGTACTTTTTCTACTGTCTCTCAAAGACAGCAAATAACAAAATATGGACCTAACAACATCTCCCAAGACTGTGAAAACTATGCATTTTACATGTTGCTTCTAGTGAGGCAAAAGCTAAGAAATAATCACAATAATGATTTCTAAGGAGAACTTTTGGTCATAAACTTCCTAGGACAATTCACCTCCCAGACTGTAGTGACAGTGGTAGATCACTTCATTTTTGGCAATAGCCTCTCCAGCTCCTAGCGTATGAGGAATTGGCTTCCACTGTATCTCCCCACAACAATGGAAGCAACACTCTTTAACAAACAGGTGATGATGGAATGTGAAGAACCTTTAGTGAATGTCTACATTTTTAAATGTGTACAATTGTTCAATTGGACAGAAATATAGTTATACTTCCTCTTAATTCAGATCATCCCAGAAGATCTTCATTCAAAGTCCCTACGTACTTTATAACAATATACATAATTTTCAAAAGACCATTGTCTCTTAAAAAAAAATCAACTGTCAAACACTGGGTGTCTTACCATGCTCCAACATCTCCTCTGCTGTCTGTAGTGTAATCATTCATGCAATCAATTAATGTCTCATAGATCTGGGAAACATTTTCTTTACATATAACATCATTTTCAGATCCTTCAGCCTTCACTCCTACCGTCTGACAAATCCTGAAAAAAAAAAGTACCTGTGTCCAAATCATGTCATCTCATCAAAGTTTCAATCTTCCATATTGTATATCCTGACAGTATGGGACATCTTTCTAATAGAGAATACTAGAAATTTATCAAAAATACTCTTGAGTTAGTTATACAACTGACCTTTATGAGGACTGAGACTATTCTATATATTACAAAGGCAATCTACTTTAAGTGGAAAGAATGCTGAACTTGAGTCAAAAGGATCTCTAGTATGACCATGGGCAAGTCATTTAATATCTAAGCATCTCGGTTTCCTCCTCTGTAAAATGGGAATAATAATGTTTGCAATCCCTACCTATTTGGATTTTTGTGAGAATTAAACAAAATAGCATGTGAAAACCAATTTGTAAACCTTACACTACTATTATCATGTCAACTCTTAATTTTCTATTAAAAAAACCCCTCTATGAGATCATACTTAATAACATCTCTGATAGCTTAAGAGCCATTAGATGATAAAAGGCAACAGAGAGGACATAAGAGAGCTTCCCTGCTTTTTATGAAAATAGTTGCATGCAGGTGGGTAAGGAATGTCTGGATCTAACAGCATTCTTTTTTTTTCCTTTTTCCTTTTGCTTTTTGGAGGGAGGAAGACAGGGCAATTAGGGTTAAGTGACTTGCTCATAGTCATATGGCTAGTAAGTGTTAAGTGTCTGAGGCCGGATTTGATCTCAGGACTTCCTGACTGCAGAAGTTGCTCTATTCATTGTGCCATCTAGCCACCCCTAACACCATTCTTTTATTAATGTGTAACTCATGCTACACTCCTCAATACTCAATTTATTTATATGGATGAAACCAGTTTAAAGTGAACACGAGGGCTTTCTATAGAATGCCTCAGTGAAAATGAAAACATGTGCTAGAGGCAAAGGCAAGTCACATACATAAATCTTGGTCTTTATTTTTTTTTAATTTTTTAAAATTTTTATCTTTTTAAAGTACCAGTTAAAATCACTTCCTAGAGAGACCATATGATTCAGTAGAATTGGCACTGGATTTTAGTCTGAAGAGCTGAGCTCTGCCTGCTTCCTGTGTGTGACCAAGTTATCTAATCTTTCTGAGCCCCTATTTCCTTATGTGAAAAGAGGGGATCATTTAGCAAACACTTAGTAGCATCTAACATTGTTCCTGGCACTGTTACAGTACTGGGCTTGGGATACAAAAGCCAGATAGTCCCTGCTCTCAAGAAGTTAATAATATCCTGGGTTTCACATGTACAGGTAAGTAAATGCATGGCCTGTACTTTAAGAATATTAATTTGGCAAGAGTATAGATTCCAACCTGGAAAAAGGAGAACACAAATATAGATCAACCAAGTAATAAACTGCTGAAGAGACACAGGCAAGAGGTAAATAAGGTCTGAACCAGAACAGTGGCTATGTGGCTGGAGAGAAGGGAACTTTAAGACTGCTAACTGTTTGGAGAAGAGATAGGATGGGTGAGTAAAAATGAAGAGTCAATAATACCTTACAGGTTGCAAACCTGGTGACTGGGAGAACTGTGGTGCCCTTAATGGAAACAGGGAAGTTAGGAGGAGCAGTGGTTTAGAAAAAAACGTAATGGGTTCTTCTGTTTTGGACAGATCAATTTGGGACATAATGGAACATGCAGTTGGAGGTGTTGAGACATGTACTACCTATCTCAGAGACCTGGTGTGAAATGTTTCCAAAAATCATAATATTTTATATCAGCAGTTCTCAACCTGTGGGTCATGACCTCTTTGGGGGTTGAACAACCCTTTCACAGGGGTCACAGGGGTCGCCTAAGACCATTGGAAAACACATATTTCCGATGGTCTTAGGAATGGATACACGGCTCCTCTATCCATCTCCAGGACAGTCCACCCACATGCAGACACGCCCACATATGAGTATTAAAGTGTTGTGGCATAAGAAAGGTTGAGAACCACTGTTCCATATAAATATGAGTTAGTATTATTTTCTCCCAGGGCTTCAAAGCCACAAATCACTACATAGTGGACAGAACTCCATGAGAACACAAAGAAAAGAACAGACATACCAATCTGAAACCACAGAAATTACCTGAACAACTCTGCATGCATTTAGCTCTAATCAAACCTTTACTAACCTTGTTATTAAAAAATGAAACATAAAGTAAGCGTGGACATTTTATTTTATCAATGTATAAATTAATATTAAAGTAACTTTTTTACTTGTCAAAGTTCAGACTTAAAGGAAAATTCATAAGACCTACTTGGCAATTGCTTTCAAGGCATCTCTTCTTGCTTCAGCAAAGCTCACATCCTTAGGAGAAATGTGAGTAACAGCCTTTAAGCCATCTAACACCTGAAAGACAACATGAAAATTATCAGAAAAGTCACAAACTATAAAAAGAGGGGCAGCTGAGTGGCACAGTGAATGGAGCACCCGCCCTGGAGTTAGGAGGACCTGAATTCAAATCCAGCCTCAGACACTTGACATACTTACTGTGTGACCTTGGGCAAATCACTTAGCCTCAATTACCCTAGCTTCTCCCCTCCAAAAAAAAAAGTATAAAAAGAAAATCTCATTTTGAAAGTTTTATTAGTAGTACAACGTAACAGAGACAGTATTAGATTTGGTTTCAGGATGTCTGGGGTCAAGATTCAGTTCTACTATACATTTGTAATCTTGAGCAACCTCTAAACCACTGTATGCCTTAGTTTCCTCATTTATACAGTGAGGATAATATTGATAATAATCTATCTATTATTCTAAGGGTTCACAAAAGACTGAATGAGATGTGTTGGCGAGTATCTGTCTGCCTAAAAGTAACATCCTCCACTCCCCAACTCCCACCTTCAATTCTCTAACCCCCATTCATTTCCATCTTCACCTTAATAGTTAAACAGTTCACCTCTACACTATCTTCTATTCTGGAATACTTTGTTACACAACCCTGGATTACTCCCTCTATCTGTATCCTGCTTTTATTGACTAATAGAGGTAGGGAAGATCACAAACCAGAGTCAACTAGGATCTTACTGAAGGAAGGCAATCCTTTTACAATTCTAACTGATTTTTTCTAACCATTTCCCACAGAGGATATGTCAAAACTTACCCTCGCTCCTCAAAATAAAATAAGGTGTCAGTGGTGGTGAATTCCCTCTTCTCTACAGCTCAAAACCCTGTCATCATCTCTCCACTCCTCCTATATTCTAATTTCTGATGAATAGGTGACCCTTTGCTTTCACAAGGCCAACTCCTCTACTTTTGCCTTCAATTCTATCCCCTCCATCTCCACCAGGAGATAATAGCAATTATCTTGAAGTTAATCTTCAATTTCTCTATGCTGGCTCATCTACAACTGTCTTTTCTTTTTTAATTTTTGGAATAAAACAGTATTTCCATAACTTAGTACAATAAAAGAAATAATTGCACATGAAAACATAAATCTGCTATGCACAATTTGTTATTCCTTTCAAATACACAACAAAATTATCATGTAAATTTACTTTTTTCTTACCCTCTATCACCTTCACTCCCACCCCTGCCCTAGAGATGGCTCTCATTAGAAAAATTAGGCATATGCATATATATATACACACATACATATATACACACACACACACACACACACACACACACACAAATACCTATCAGTTTTTTCTCTGGATGTAGGTAGCATCTTTATTCATATGTCCTTAATTTATAATAGACAAAAATAAGTTATTTGCTTGAAGTTGTTCTTAAAACAATATCCCTGCTACTGCATATACAATGTTTTCAATGTTATGCTCATTTTACTCATTTCTACAGAAGGCATGGTTGCACACATGCCCATGATCCCTGCTACAGGGGAAGTTGATCCCAGTGGAGATCTTAAACTAAGGATAGTCAGTAGGTTAAGCCAATTGTCTTAACCTATTTAAGTAATTTAATGTAATTACTAAAATTTTCTTAATTGGGGGGGTGAGAAGAAGAGGAGGAGGAGGAAGAGGAGAAGGGAAGAGGAGGAGGAGGAGGAGGAGGAGGAGGAGGAAAAGAATCTGTCTATATTCATTCCTTCTACCTCTACTCTCATTCATTTCTCGACCATTAGCTATCTGGTATCTTGAACTCAACTGAAAGGGCTGTATTCAAATTTACCAATTATGTGAACACAGAGCAAAATGTGGTGGCCTTTTATCGATCTTCATTCTTTTCAACCTGTCCAAAGTATCTGATACTGGTATTCACCCTTTCCTTTTGGTTTTTTTTTGTTCTTATTTCTTTGGCAGAACTGGTCTCTCTTGCATCTTCTCCCACCTATCTGATTGTTTCTCAGTTTTCTCTGATAGTTCATCATCTAAATCATTCCTCCTAAACATGATTTGTCTAGAGACCTCATCTATTTTTCTTCAATCTCTCATTCAGTCACTTCATCAGCTCCCACATGTTTAATAATCATCCTTATAGAGATGATTCCCAAATCTTTATATTTAGCCTTAAATTATCTCTTGAATTGTAGTCATATATTTTAAACTACTTATTGGATATTTCACATGATGCTCCATAATCTGGACATAATTTGTCCATAATCAGAGTTCCTCTTGTCCAACTTCATCATTTTATAGTTGAGAAAACTAAAAATGAAAGAAGTTAAGTGGTTTGTGCAAGGTTATATAGCTAGTAACTGGCAAAGCTTGGATCCAAATCATTCCTCCAGTTTCCTCAAAGCAAAACAACTTTTCAGAATCTTATTTCTACTTTGGAACGTTGAATTCCATCCCAACAACCAAATGCTGGAAGGAATTTCAACAAAAGTGTCTTATTCTAGATGTATATGACCAAAAAGCATTAAAAAAATAACCTACTTACAGTTGGTTCTCATATTCTTTTTCTTTCTCTCAGATATACACACAAGAATTTGAATAAAAGTCATCACAGCAAACTGGAAATATTGCTTGAATTTTTAAAAAAAAATTTATAATTCATTTCTCTCAATCTTTAATATACACGTTTTCAGGATGAATGAGATAGGTGAAAGCATTCTCATAAAATAAAAGAGACAGTCACCAAACTTGAGCTTGGTCCTAGATCTCTTTAGGCCTAAGTTTCATGTTCCTGTAAATCACCTGATTTCGGGGAAATCAGATAGTATGCCCCTACTCCCCCTCCCTTTTTCCTATAAGGGGCTTTTTGTCATGGCCCCCTTTGCTACATATGGATAATCATAGCTATATGTCTTTTTATTGGGCAAGAGGGGCTTTCCAGGGTCCTGCACAGACTGTGAGGTCATGTCACCCCATCAATGGGGTAATGATCCAGCATTAGGGGATTTTTGGTGTGAGGGGGTGTGGGGGTTTATCTGGAAATTTGGGGGGTTTTCATAGAATTGTTTGTACAAGGGTATAAAACTGCTTGCTTGCCTCTTCTTGGATGCCGCCCTATACCAGACTGACTGGAGTAGATGATGCCCAACTCTCACCAGACTTGTCTTTTTGAATAAAGAGCTTCTGTCTTCACCTTGAGAAACCTCTGGATTTATTTAGGTAATGGTCCATGGGGTCTTTTATCCCACTGAAGGACAAGCTGCTTTAAACTTGCTATTTCTCAAAATTTGTATATTCTCATTAGTATAAAAATTAGGATTCACCAGCTTAAGTTTGCCTTTCAGAAAAAAACCTGGCAGGGAGCCCAAGGCCAGTGAAAATCCACAGCGAATCATTTCTTCTGTGTTCTGAAGTTCAGAAATGTAATTCATCATCAATTCATCTGGAAAAAAGGAAATGGAGAATGCATAATTGTCACTAAAAATCTACATTCCTCAGGAATTATTAAAAATATGATCAGTACTACAACAAAAGTATGAAAGTAGTTCAAATTCCTTCCTTAAATCCAATAATAATATGTATAAAGAATTTTAAGTTTTGTAAAACACTTTATATATGTTATATCATTTGATCCTAACAGTCCTGTTAAGTAGGTGCTATTAATTATCCCCACTTTACAGATTAGGAAACTTTCATGAGATTGAAAGAGGTTAATAGACTTAGCCATAGTCACAGAACTACGGAATGTCTGGAAGTAATACTGAAACTCAAAATTTCCTTACGATGAAGTCAATCATCATAATCATCAAGCATTTATTAAGGACCTACTACTATATTTCAGGCACAGGGGTAAGAGGTAGGGATCCAAAGAAAAAGACAAAACAACAACAAAAAACAAGCCCCTGCCCTCAAGGAATTCACATTCTAATATAGAAGACAACATGCAAACTGCTATAAACCTGTAAGATATAGGATATACACACACACATTTCATATATATATATATATATATGAAATGTGTGTGTAATAATGGAAAGAATTTCAAAGAGAAGAGAAGCAGACTGGAAAAAGCCTCTAATACTGCGGTTTTCAACCTGTGGGTTGCATCCCCTTTGGGGGTCAAACGACCCTTTCACAGCGGTCACCTAAGACCATGGGAAAACACATATTTTCGATGGTCTTAGGAACCGAGACACCACTCCTCTATCCGTCTCCAGGCGGGTCCATCCACATGCAGATACACCCACATATGAGTATTAAAGGGTTTCAGCATTAGGAAGGTTGAGAACCACTGCTCTAATAGAAGGTAGGATTTGAGCTAAGTCTTAAGGGAAACCAGAGAAATCAAGAGACAGAGATGAGAAGAAGAGTATTCTTGGCATGGAGGACAGCCAATGAAAAGGTATAGAAATGGAGTACTGCTAATGAAGAACAACAGCAAGGTTAGTGTTGCTAGATCATAAAATACATGGTATGAAATGAAGCATGAATGAGGCATGTTGAAGAAGGCTTTAAAAAGCAAACAGAATTTTACATTTACTCCCAGTGGTAACACAGAACCATTGGAGTTCACAGAATGTGTGTGTGTGTGTGTGTGTGTGTGTGTGTGTGTGTGTGTGTGTGAGAGAGAGAGAGAGAGAGAGAGAGAGAGAGAGAGAGAGAGAGAGAGAGAGAGAGAGAGTACCAGGAGTGAGGGGAGTAATATGGACAGATTGTCATTTTAAGGAGATCAGCTTGACAGCTGAAAGGAGGATAAACTGTAGTAGGGAGAGATGACAGAGTAGGGCAGTCAAAAGATTATTGTCTAGACATGAGGCTGATGATGGCCAATTCCAGGGTAGAGTTAGGCAGCGTTAATGAAGAGAAAGGGACATATATAAGATATTGTAAAAGCAGAAACAGTAAGACTTGGGCACAAGAGTAGATAAGCTGGATAAGTACAAGTAAGGATATGATGATGACGCCAAAGTTATGAACCTAGATAATGAATGGTGCCCTCAAAATAACTGGAAAGTCTGGGAGAAAGGTTTTAGGGGAAAGATAAAAAATTGTATTTTGGACATTATCAAGGTTGAGATTTCTGGCACATCCAGTTTGAGACCTCTGAAAAGTAAATGCAGAAGCAAGACTGGAACTCAGGAAAGAGGTTAGGGCTGGAAACATAATTTTAATATAAAAATAAATAATAACACAGAGAATTTATGTAGTGGTTTAAGGTTTGCAATATGCTTTATAAGTATTTTATTTTATCCTCACAACAAAACTAAGATGTAGGTACTACTGTTATCTCCATTTTACAGATGAGAAAACTCATTCAGTTATTTGGTCAATCACTGAAGCTGAAGTCTGATATCTTTTCACCATATTACCTAGCTTCCTAGATCTAAAAAACACCTATTCAGAGATATGAGAATCCACATAAGTTTACAATGTCACCAAGTAAGATAGTATAGAGGGAGAAGGGAAGACAGCTACCACCTACCTGCCACAACATACACAGTGAACACATTAGTCAGGTATGAAATAGATTAGGAAGGAAATGGATAGGCAATCTGGGGTATTTTCACTAATAAAGACTCAATATACAGTTCCTGGCTCATAATAAGTATTTAATGTTTACTGAGGGGTAGATTCTGAGACAAATACTACAATAAGTGACATAAGTAGGCTGCATACACGCAGTTTTCAATTTTGTCATTATAAATCCTTTTCTGTAGAAATTCCAACTTTTATTGAAAAAAAGATTAAATTATGGATATTGGTCTCATTCCAAATTTTCCTTTCATCCTTATTTTCAAAGGATCTCAAACATTTTTAGGATGTAATGGATTAAGGTGAAGAAGACACAAGATAATGTGTCAAAGAATCTTTCCAATCACCCAGAGAAATCAAATATGATCATTAACCATTAAAAAATTACACTATGTCAAAAAAAAAAGATCTAACTTCACTGGGGTATTCAATGGTAGAGACGTAAAAAATGTAAAGTATATGAAAATCAAATCACAGTGATGGATAAATGATGGCAAATACGTTTGGAGCAGTAAGTCTAGGGCACATTGAGCATATTTGACAGAAAGAGAGAAAGCCGAACGATAAGGGATTTTGAAGCAATGAATTCATAATATAGAAAGTAAATGAGAGGAAACTAGTAAAGCAAGGTAAAAAAGAAGAAGGAAAGAAATGGGGTAGTAAAGAGAGGCAAAAACAGAAGCAGTGTGACACACAGATTTCCAAAAAGAAAAATGGCTGATTGAATCAAGAAGTGAAGCTTTCTTTTCATTTCATTTGATACTATCTAAGCAAAAGTTGAAGAAGTATTAATGTTGAAAAAAGATTTTATAATGTTCAGATTCAGATCTGACTCGAGGACCTTTCTCTGATTCCGGAAGAGAAGACCCTACTTGATGTTACACAGATGTATTCAAGAACTCCTTCACGTGGGGTCTGGCAAATTATACTTGTTATAACTATAGCTTTATGAATATACTATTATCTCAATAATGTATTTAAAGGGGGAAAAAACATTTTAAGATGAGCTATAAGAAGAGCATTGTAAGCATTGTAGAAGAGCTGAGTTGAACTCCTCTAGCCAAGAGTTATGAAAACAGAAAAGTTTTGGAGTCTAAGTTTCTTCATCTTGAAATAAGGATAGAAATACTTGTTTGAGGCTGGATCTTATTTAAACTTCAATAAAGTTGAAGTTAAGACACTGAAATGCAAAAGCCTTTCAGAGGTGAAAAACAAAAACACAAAAACATTCCAAATCTAAGAAGGAGACTTGAGACTCATGAAGAGCTCAAATGCTTGTGAAAAGGACAGAAAAGATAAGTCACTACTTTCCAGATACTCTTTGAATAAAAATGTTACAGGTAAATGGAAAATGTAATTGTATAATCATCATAACTAAGGGTAAGAGATTTCATAAAGGGAATCTTGTTCTGAACTATAGCCCTACCCAACATTCAGCCAGTAGGTGGGAATCTCAAAGCCAAGGGCCTGAGGGTATCAAAGAGGAGTGACTTCTACCAAGGGAAGGTTATGGGTCTCTGCCTTTGATGAAAGAGCATAGTAATAATACAGCTGAAAAAGGATAGTTAACATCTAACCTAGACAAAAGTGGCAGATAATAGAGACTACAGCTGCTAATCTAAGTAAAACAGACTGACTCAGAAAGCATAGACTGCACAGTGCCAAGTGACTTACGAATTCCAGGAAGAAACATCAGCTAAGTAAATGGTCTGGTCTAACATGAAAGGAACAATCCAATGGCTGAAAAAGTGCTTAGTACAGGACAGCAGTGAATTGACAAAGTCAAGCAAAATATGGTGATATACTATAATCAAAACTACCCGATTTTCCTATGCAGAAAAAATGCTCAATGCAGAAGTAATTTATACTAATTCCTTTTTGACAGTTTCTTCAAAAATAATGTAGTTTCCTTATTCATCTTTTGTTAAACTAGTACACAAGTAGAGGTACAGAGAAGATGCCAGAATGAAAGCTCACAACCACCAAACTTTACCCCCAAACTTCTACAAAACAACCACAGAAGGAAAAATAAATAATGGGTGTAAAAGACAGCAAAGAAGCAGAGTGATTCATTGTTCCAGTCAAGGAGAGCTTATATAAATCAAAAGAGAGGTCTCTGGATACTAGAGTATGGGCGGGGAGAAGTCACATCTGCTATGTCCCTCAGAGGCAGCAGCTGAAGCAGCAGCAGCAACAGGAACACTGGACCCAATGAACACACAGGGATAGTAAGGGAAAGAACACCTGATCAGAAAGAGATTCCAGGGGACCCCTTTGCTAGCACTAAGGCACAGGTTCTGGTGCCATTTGGAAGATATTTAACCTACTACTAATTCTAGGTTGCAATTCCAAGGGAGAGAGTCACAGTCATGAGGAATCAGGGGACCTGTGTAAGGACCTGATCACAGATCAGGCAGGCAATGAATAGAACTTTTTATAAATCATACCACCCTAGAACCATGAAAAACCAACTTACAATCTTCAAGGAGCTCAGGTCACGCATCCTCTCCAGAGGTAAGCAGAGCCTAACTCTAATGTAAAGTTCAAAGTCAAGAAATAGTCTAGAAAAATGAGGAAAACATAACAAAAAAAGAACGACCATAAAAAACTTTACTGTGACAGGGAGGCTTAAGACAGAAATCCAAAAGAAAACTACTTGAAAATGCCTATTTGCAAAGCATGAAAGATAAATAAAGAGTGCACACAAATGCAACAAGAATCCCTAAAAGATCTAAAATTAGAGATGAAAGAGAGCAAAAGAATTATTTTAAAAATCAAGTAAGAGTAAGAAAGGAAAAGCTGGGAAAAGTAATGAGAACCATGCAAGAAAAATTTTTTAAAAGAATTAACAACTTGGTAAGTGACATTAAAAACATTGCAGAAGAAATGAACTCCTTAAAAATTATAACTATTTAGGTGGTGGAGCCAAGATGGTGGAGTAAAAGCAGGAACTTGTCCTGAGCTCACCCTCTAAACACCTCTAATAACTGTAAAATATAACTCTAAACAAATTTTAGAATTACAGAACTCACAAAAAGACAGAGAGAAACAAATCTCTGACTGAAAGCAGGCGGGCAGGCGGACAGGAAGGGGCTATCACACCAAGCTGGGAAATGGATGCAGTCCTGCCTAGGCCACACAGGCAGACCCTGGACAGACCTGACCAGTGGCAGAGACTGGCCTGAGCTAACTTCATGAGAGTGAATGACCAGCACCCGTGGTAGTTTCCAGACTTCTTAAAACAAAAATGCCAATGAGAAAGTAAGAGATCAGTAAGGAATTCTGCTGGAACTCAGTGAGAGAGGAGGGCGGTTTGAAACCGTGCCCCTAGAGCAAGAGGTGGTAGAGGTACAGCAGCAGCAGCTGCTGCTGGGTGGCTGCCTCCAGAGCTCCTGACCTGCAGATCATAGGGGGACCAACACCTCCATTTGGAGGGTAATTGCTCTTGCTTTCACCTAATTGGATCTGGGTTGCAGACTCTGATGAAGGTCCTGGGGTGAGGAACACCAGTGTGCCAGAGCTTGTGGTGGCTGTTGGGAGGGCACCCTCCTTACAGTTCTGACAACAACTCTTAACAACTGAGAAAACCCCAGCAATTTGGGACACAGCTCTCACCACTCTGAAGCAGAGTTCAAAAGTAAAGTTCAAAGAGCTCAAAAGTAAAGCAAGTGGCTGGGAAGATGAGCAAACAGAGGAAGAGAAATCAAACTACAGAATCCTTTTTTGGGGACAAAAAGGATTAAAACATAGAACCAGAAGAAGACATCAAAGTCAAAACTCCTGCATCAAAAGCTTCCAAGAAAAATATGAACTGGTCACAGGCCATGGAGGAGCTTAAGAAGGATTTTGAATATCGAGTAAGAGAAGGAAAGGAAAAACTGTAAAGAGAAATGAACATGATGCAAGAAAATCATGAAAAGCAAGTCAGCAGCTTGACTGAAGAAAATAACACCTTAAAAATAGACTAACTCAAATGGCAAAAGAGACCCAAAAAGCCAATGAGGAGAAAAATGCCTTAAAAAGCCAAGTAAGGTTCCCTTTTGCCTTCCTGTTCTTCCCCCCCATTGTAACAGTTATCCTTTGCCTCTTCTATATGAGATAATTTACCCCATTCTGTCTCTTCCTGTCTCCTCTCATTATATTCCTCTCCCACCTGTCAATTTCACTTTTTAAATATCATCCCTTCCTATTAAATTGTTCCTCTACCATCTATGTACACATATATACACACAGTCACATATGTATTCGTATGGATATATACCCTCCTATATAGACATATGTGTACGTCTGTGTATATATACACATATATATATATATACTTATATTCCCTTCCTCATACTGAGAAGTTTCATAATCTACAATTATCATTTTTCCATGTAGACATGTAAATAGTTCAACTTTGATAAGTTCTTTATGATTTCTTTTGCCTGTTTACCTTCGCATGCTTCTGGTATTTGAATGTCAAAACTTTTTATTCAGTTCTGGCTTTTTCCTCAAGAATGCTTGAAAGACCTCCACCTCATTGAATCAACATATTTTCCCCTGAAACATTATACTCAATTTTGCTGGGTAGGTGATCCTTGGTTTTAATCCTAGCTCCTTTGATCTCCAGAATATCATATTCCAGGCCCTCTGATTCCTTAATGTAGCAGCTGCTAGATCTTGTGTTATCCTAATTGTGTTTCCACAATATTCAAATTGTTTCTTCTAGACAGTTTGTAATATTTTCTCTGGAACCTGGCTATAATATTCCTAGGAGTTTTCTTTTTGGGATCTTTTCCAAGAGGTGATCAGTGAATACTTTCAATTTCTATTTTGTCCTCTGGTTCTAAAATATCAGGGCAATTTTCCTTGAGAATTTCTTGAAGGATGATTTCAAGGTTCTTTTTTGATCACAGCTTTCAGGTAGTCCAATAATTGTTAAATCGTCTCTCCTGGATCTATTTTCCAGGTCAGTGGTTATTTCAATGAGATATTTCACACTGTCTTCTATTTTTTTCATTTGTCTGGCTCTGTTTATTAGTATCTTGCTTTCTCATAAAGCCATTAGCTTCAATTTGCTCCAATCTAATTCTGAAGGAATTATTCTCTTCAGTGAGCTTTTGAGATTCCTCTTCCATCTGGCATGTTTGGCTTTTTAAGGAATTCTTCTCCTAATTGGCTTTTTGGGCCTCTTTTGCCATTTGAGTTAGTCTATTTTTTAAGGTGTTATTGTCTTCAGTCAGGTTGTTGAGTCTCTTTTCATGATATTCTTGCATCATTCTCATTTCTCTTCCCAATTTTTCCTCCACTTCTCTTATTTGGTTTTCAAAATACTTCTTAAGCTCCCCTATAACCTGTAACTAATTCATATTTTTCTTGGAAGCTTTTGGTGCAGGAGTTCTGACTATGTTGTCTTCCTCCCAGTTCCATGCTTTGATCCTTTTTGTCCCCCAAAAAGGAATCTAAAGTTGGATTGCTGTACCTGCTTTGCTTCCTTTGCCTTCTCATGCTGCCAGTCAATTAACTTGACTTTTGAGCTCTTTACCACAGTAGAACTCTGCTTCCAGATGGGAGAGCTTTGTCCCAAATCACAAAACCCAAATCACTGAGGTTTTCACAGGTGCCGGAGCTATTAGGAGGCCACTGTCTCTGCAGGCCCACCCCCCCCACACCAGCTTTGGTTCTCTGGTCATGCACCTCAGGACTACCACCCAAGATCACGACCCAGATCCAGGCAGGGTAAGGAAAGAGCACATAGCGTCTGAATGGTCACATGGCGCCCCCCCCATCCCCCCGCAACCTACAGGCCAGGAGCTCTGAAGCAGCCATGTGGAGTAGACTACACGGCCACCATTTTTGCCACTTCTGCCTCTGGGGGCAGAGGGCCAGACCCACTCCTCTCTCCTCCCCAAATTCAGCCGAGTTCCAAGGACCTTTAACTTTGTCTTTGTCATTTATGGGTTGATAATTCTGGAAACCAGCACAGCTGCTGGTGATCTACTCTTCTGAATTCTCCTGCTGGGCTGGGTTGGGCCACCCTGGGGCTAAAACCACAGGTTCATGCCTGGCTCCCAGCATGCTGCAGTGAACCCTTACTGTTTGCCTACCAGGCTGCCTGCAGCAGGAGATTTGTTCTTCTGTCACTTTCTGGGTTCTGGAGTTCTAAAATTTGTTTAGAGTCATATTTTATAAGTATGTGAGGTGGTTAAGGGGAGAGCTATGGAGTTTTCCTGCTTTTAGGCCACCATCTTGACTCTGCCCCCTCCTAGAAATGAAAGCTTTACAGCAGCCATCAAAAGTACTTGATATTGATTGAGGAAAAGAGTGGTAGGTTAGTGGAATAGAACAGGTACTCAAGATACAGTAGTCAATTACTATAATAATCTATTGCTTGATAAACTCAAAGATTCCAGGTTCTGGGATAAGAACTCATTATTTGACAAAAACTACTGGGGAAACTGGAAAGTAGTATGGCAGAAACTGGACATAGACCAATATATTATACCATATACCAAAATAAAGTCTAAATGGGTTCACTATTTAGATATTAAGGTTGATACTGTCAGCAATCTGAGACAGCAAGTAATAGTTTACCTGTCATATTTATGGAGAAGGGAAGAATTTTTGACAAGAGATATCCATGCAAAATGGATAATTTTGATTGCATTATGCTGAAAAGTTTTGTACAAACAAAGCAAATGTAACTAAGATAAGAAGGGAAGCAGAAAACTGGGAAAGAATTTTTACAACCAGTGTCTCTGATAAAGGCCTCATTTCTAAAACATACAGAGAACTGAGTCAAATTCATAAGAATATCAGTCATTCCCCAATTAAAAAATGGTCAAAAGAGAAGAATACGCAGCTTTCAGAGGAAGAAATTAAAGATACCTATAGTCATATAAAAAACACTCTAAATCACTATTGATCAGAGAAATGCAAATCAAAACAACTCCTATGTACCACATCTCACAAGTCAAATTGGCTAACATGACAAAACAGGAAAATGATAAATTTTGGAGTTGTCTGAATACTGGAACACTAATGCATTGTTGGTAGAGTTGTGATCTGCTCCAACTATTCTGGAGAGCAATTTGGAACTATGCCCAAAGGGCTATAAAAATACAAAAATGTGTATACCCTTTCTTCCAGCAACACCACTTCTAGGGCTTTATCCCAAAGAGATCATACAAGTGGAAGGAGGACCCACATGTACAAAAGTATTTATAGGTGCTCTCTTTGTGTTGGCAAAGAATCAGGGAATGGCTAAGCAAGTTTGGCATATTAATGTAATAAGAAATGAGAAGCAGACAGATTTCATAATAACCTGGAGAGAATTATATAAATTGATGCTGAGTGATGGGAACAGAACCACTGTACACAATTACAGAAACATCGCATCTGTGATGACTGACTTTGATAGACTGAGCTCCTCTCAGCAATGCAAGTTTATAAGACAATTCCAAATGGTTCATGATGTAAAAGGCTATCCATATCAAGAGAAATAATTTCAGAGTCCAAATTCAGATTTAAGCAAACTACTTCCTCTTTTTCTTTTTTGTTTTGTTTCTTTTTCCTCATTATTCATTCCATTTGTTCTAATTATTCTTTAAAACTTGACTAATGTTTAATGTGAAGGTATATGTAGAATCTATATAGAACAGCTCAGAAAATTGGAAAGCAGTCTGACAAAAATATAGACCAATATATCATACCACATACCAAGATAAGCTTAAAATGGGTACGTGATTTAGACATAGAAGGTGATATCATAGGCAGTAAAAGGGACTATGAAAAAAAAATGATGTGTCAGATTTTTGTACAGGAGAGAGTTTATGACCAAGAGAGACTGGATCAGGAGAGATAAAATGAATAATTCTGATTACATAAAAACACAAAGGTTTTGGACAGACAAAACCATTGCAGCTGTCACAATAAAAATGTGTCATGAAGAGAATCTGAGCCACAAAGTGTCAAGCACAATTTATTTACAATTTATTAGCAAGACTAGTAGTGGCAAAAAATAGAAATCAACAGCCTTTCAGTGACCAAAGACACATTAGAGCATACAGACTAGTCTTTTATATAGCTGGTAAAAGTGTAGGGTGGTCTTATAGTTGGCATAATCTCAATGACTTGTGAAAGGGGATTTCCAAAGTCCACAGAACTAGTCAGCATCCTCTGGAAAATCCTATGTTAAGCAACACTCTACAACAAAGTTCTCTGGTGCTAGGCTTATGGCTAGGTAGCACATCTGATGATCACACTAATCCATCTCCATTCCTCTCTTCAAGGACAAGAAGATTGAGCGCAGAATATAATCCAAAGAAATGGGGAAGGTAAACCCTAATAGTAAAGCTTATACAATTCAATCTAACTAATAATCCTTAAGTACTGATTCCAGTGATTCACAATCAATACTTAAATGAGTCAAATATATACAAGAGTCATAGCCCAAATGATAAATGGTTATGAAGTCTTCCGAAGAAGAAATCAAAGCTCTCAATAGTCATATAAATAAATAATAATTACAGAAATGAAAATCAACATAACTTTGAGATGCCATCTCATATCCATGAGATTGGCTCACATGACAGAAAAGAAAATGACAAATGCTAGAGGGGATGTGGAGAAATAGGTACACTAATCTATATGAACTACTACAACCATTCTGGAGAACAATTTGCAACTATATCCAAAGAGTTATAAAAATGTATACACTTTGACCGACCAATGCTCCTTCAATGTCTGTATTCCAAAGAAATCAAGAGGGAAAAAAGACTGATTTGTACAAAAATATTTTATCAGCTATTTTTGTGGTGGCAAAGAATTAGAAACTAAAGGGATACCCATCTCCTCAGAGAGAATGGCTAAAGTAGCTGTGGGATATGACTGTCATGGAATGGTCTTATGTTGTAAGAAAGAAATAAAAGGATATTTTCAGAAAAATATAAAACCCGAGAAGGATAGGAAGAAAAATAGAAAAGGGAAATTATAAAGTACTTAATGAAGTTAAATTGTTTATATGCCTACATGGGAAGATGATACTTGTAACTCATAAGAACCTTTCATTATTAGAATATAGAAAGAGTATATATACACAGAAAGCACGGGTGTGAGTTCAATATGACAGGATAATATCTAAAAAAATAAAATTAAGGGGTGAGAAAAGGAATGCAGTAGAAAAAATGACAAGAGAGGTACAATAGAATAAATTATCTCACATAAAAGAGGCACGAAAGAGCTTTTACAGTTAGTGGGAAAATGGAGGAAAAGGCAGGGAACACGAACTTTACTCTCATCAGAATTGGCTCCAGGAATAACACATGCACACTCAATTGGGTATAGAAATCTATTTTATCGTATAGGAAAGTAGGAGAGGAAAGGGATAAAAGAAGCGAGAGGTGCTGATAGAAGGGAGGGTAGATTGGGAGAGGTGATAATCAGAGGAAAAACACTTCTGAGTAGAGACAAGGAGAAAGGAGAAAGAGATTAGGGGGGAAAGCATTGACGGAATAGTCTTATGTTGTAAGAAAGATAGAAAAGTTAGCAATCATAAATATGAAAAAAATTTTGAAGCAAGTTTCTCTAATAAAGGCCTCATGTCTCAAACACATAGAGAAATGAATCAAATTTATAAAAAAAAAGACTAATTCCCCAATTGATAAATGATGAAAGATAGGAACACTCAGTTCTCAGATGAAATAACCAAAGTCATCTGTAGGCATATGAAAAAATACTCTAAATCACCACTGATTAGAGAAATATGAATTTAAAAAATTCTGAAGTATTCCTCCTATGTATTAGGTTGGCCAATAGAACAGAAAAGATGACAAATTTTGGAGGGGATATGGAGAAACTGAGACACTAAGGCACTACTGGTAGATTTACAAATTGACTGAACCATTATGTATAACAATATGGAAGTATTCCTAAAGGTCTTTAAACCATGCATACACCTTGACCCAGCAATATCTCCCTCCCTCCCTCCCTTCCTTCCTTTCTCTCTCTTTCTCTCTCTCTCTCTCTTTCTTTCTCTCACATGTGTGTGTGTGAGTGTGTGTGTCTATAGCCCAAAAGAGAAAAAAGAAACAAAAAATAAAAGAACCTATAATGTACAAAAATATTTACAGCAGCTCTTTTCAGGAATCCCAAACCAAAAGGAAACCTACAATTCCATTACTCTAAATGAAAAGAGCTTCTCAGATTGCTAGTAAAGGCTATAATCCACTAGCAGTTCATTGTTCAGACTTAATCCAACACTGGAAATTTGCAGAACATACACTAATGGGGGCAGCAGTCAGACTTTGTCCTGGTTCAGAAAACTTCAGAAACACTGAAACCTTACATCCCTGGGATCCTGGAATAAAAGCAGCAACAGAATTAGCTCAGACTTTTCTTCCAAAAGTCTTACAGACAAACTACAGGGCTAATATCAAGATCAAAATAAGCAAGTAGGCTAGAAGAGTTAAATAAATAAACAAATAAATGGATGGATGACTGAATGCATGAAAGAATAAATAAATAACAGGATGTAATGAGCTATTGTGGTATAATGTTAATGGGATTTAAGAATCTTCCCTGTCCATTAATAGGCTTCATGTGGAGCCCATTAAGTGGAGCTTGTTTAGGGGAGATTTGCTTATATGAAGGCTTTCACATTTTTTTCTCATTTCTAATTAGATACTAAGTCACAGGTTGTGATGCCTTCTGGCTCTGAGAAGTGTATATATACTGAGTTGGTATTTTGCTTTGGGGGCTTAATTACAAGAAGGATCTTGTAATTCCCTGGTTGAGACTGAGTGGCTGTATGTTCAGAGCTCCCTGACTGCTCAGATGTAAAAATCTCTCTTGATCCAGTGATGTGCATAAAGTGTATAGTTGATTAAGGCAGTCAGAGCCCTGTCTGTTGGTCTTTATTTCTATGCTTATATTTTCTCTGTATTTTCTCTCAAGTTCAGGGTGTTGACTTTTCCCCTAAACTACTGAATGTAATTAAAAAAGGCTGCCTGTTAAACAGTTATCTTTCCGAATAAAGCAGATCTAAGAAACTCTGCTAGCAGCCATCCTGGTTATGCCACTGTGGTTGCCTTTACATCCGGTGTAGTTAGCAGGGTCTTCAAACTTAAAGGAAAGTATACAGGCTGGGATAACTGTTTGTTTCCCAGTTGTGGTAGTTATGATTCTGTGGAGCTATGGAGCAATAGTAGAGACCTACCTATATGCCATTTTTGGTGAGATAAGAGTGGGAATGCAGAGCTGTCTGCACGCAGATGCAGGCAAGAGCCAGGAGTGATTGCCACCTGTAAGAGGAGGAATCCTAAAAATCAGAATTCAGCCCCATGGCAAGATAAAAACTTTGTAGCAAGGTTGGAGCTCTGAGTGTGCTTTTCTCTTTTTTTCTTTTTCTTTCTTTTTTTCCTCCACTTGACAAAAGTTATTTATTTTGGACATGTTTTTAGAAACTATTTTTGACTGGACTCTGATTTCGAGGTGCAGGCTCTCAAGGAAGACAGACTACGTCTCTTAGCGATCTGTTCTTGTCATTTTTCTTTAGCCTCCTTCATTCTCTTGGCCAAAAGCTTAGCATATTCTGCTGCTTCTTCCTTGTTCTTCTGGGTATGTTGCTTCTTCAAAGCGATGCATCTACGTTTGTGCTGCAAGACATCGGGAGTCACCAGACGAGGAATTTTAGGAGCCTTGGTTCTGGGTTTCTTACCTTCCTTGTTGAGGGGCTTTCTCACAACGTACTGCCGCACGTCATCTTCTTTGGACAAGTTGAAGAGTTTTCGGATCCTGCTGGCTCTTTTGGGCCCCAGGCGACGAGGCACAGTCGTATCTGTCAGTCCTGGTATATCTTTCTCGCCTTTCTTCACAATCACCAAGTTGAGGACGCTCAGGTTGGCATCCACGAAACAACCCGACAGACTTGCGCTTCCTCTCCCCGGTTCTCCTGGGCCAATAGCAGGAATGGCCCTTGTTGAGCAGCAGGTGCACGCAGCCATGGGCCAGAATGCCCTGCTTCATGGGAAAGCCCTGCTTGTCGTTGGTCCCACTGATGTGCACCACATAGCCCTTCCACTCGTCGCCCAGGGCGTCTGCGGACACCTCGGTGGCCATGCGCTTCTCATAGAAGGTCCGCAGCTTTCTCTCATCGTCCACCTCGATGAGCTTCTGAGAGCCAGTGGCTGGGAAGGAGATGTTGAGCTTCATCTTTGCACAGCCACTGGCTCCAGGCCTGCCACGGGAAAGAGAGCTGAGCGTGCTTTTCTGCTACATCCCTCTGGGATGATTTGGGACCCAGAAAGAAGGTGGAGTTGTCTATGGTTGGTAAGGAAAAGTGCTACGGAATACCCCAAAGGACCCAACCCTGTTGGCTCTGTTGTCCAGCTGTCCCTCAGGCTGCCACCCCTCAGGTCGCTTCCCCTCAGGCCTTGGAAGCAGGGGTTAGAGCACTGTTAAGACTGGGACTGGGGGGGTGGAGCCAAGATGGCAGCATAGAAGCAGTAAGGCTTAGCAGCTCTCACACAACCACCCTAAACACTCATAAAATATGACCCCAGAAAAAGTCTAGGACTCTCAGACTCACAAAAATATAGAAAACACATCTCTTGCTGAAGGCAGCTCGGCAGCAGGGGCTCAGCCTGGCGGGCCAGGAGTGGAGGCTGGCTCAGCATGAAGCCAAGACCACGGCAAGGCCCAGGGCGGTAGGAGGGAACTGAGCTGAGCCAAGCTGAGCTGTGCAGCAAACAGTCTGCAGAAGAGAAGATCTACAGCCGCCAGCACCTCCACATCTATTGGAGAGGGGCAGCTCGGCAGGAGGGGCTCATCCAGCAGGCCGGCAGGCCAGGAGATGAGACCAGGCCAGCCTGAAAACCGCCTGGCAAGCTGCAGTGTGAGTCTACTTCAGAGTAGATCTAAAGCACCAGAGGGGATCTTCAAATCCCCAAACCAGGATCAGACCCGGTTAGTGAAAGTGAAACTTTGAAACTTAATTTGGGGGAGGAAAAGCAGATTGGCCAATCTGCCTCGGGGGCAAGGAAGCAGTGGGGGAAGGGAACTGCTGGAACCAGCAGCCCGCCAGGCTACTTCAGAGCCCCTGGCCTGCAGACTCCACAGAAGGGCTGAATCAAATGATCAGGGACAAGTGTTCTTGCGTTGAGTGGCCTGGATCTGGACAGTGGTCTTGGGTGGTGGTCCTGGGGTGTGCTTTCAGCAAGCCAAAGCTGGGGGGACTTGCAACACCCCCCTAATAGCTCCGGCAGCCGGGAAAACCCCAGCGATTTGGAACAGAGCTTTTCCCCCTGTAAGCAGAGTTTCACAAAGCTAAAAAAAACAACTAATTAATTGACTGGCCAACATTAGGAAAAGGAAGCAAAATAAGAACAGTAATAAAACTCTAGAATCCTTTTTTGTGGACAAAAAGGATCAAAGCATGGAACGGGGGGAAGACAACCCAGTCAGAACTCCCACACCAAATGCTTCCAAGACAATTTAAGAATACCTAGAAGCTATACATCAACTGAAAAAGGACTTTGAAAACCAAATAAGAGAAGTGGAGGAAAAATTGGGAAGAGAAATGAGAATGATGTGAGAAAATCATGAAAAGAAAGTCAACAACCTGACTGAAGAAAACAACACTTTAAAGAACAGATTAACTCAAATGGCAAAAGAGG
>CM053593.1:196110712-196129127 GCA_028646575.1 Pseudocheirus occidentalis | reverse complement strand
AGTTTTGAGGACTGCTGCTTTATAATAGAGATTAAAATCTGGTATGGCTAGGCCACCTTCCCTAACATTTCTTTTCATTAACTGCCTTGATATTCCGGACTTTTTGTTCTTCTAAATGAATTTTGTCACTATTTTTCCTAGTTCTATAAAGTAATTTTTTGGTAGATTGATTGGTATGGCACTAAATATGTAATTTAATTTAGGCGAAATTGTTATTTTTAGTATATTAGCTCTACCCAGCCACGAGCAACTGATGTTTTTCCAATTAGTGAGATCTGATCTTATTTGTGTGAAAAGTCTTTTTGTAGTTGTGTTCATAAAGGTACTGGGTTCATTTTGGCAGGTAGATTCCCAAATATTTTGTCTACAGTAGCTTTAAGTGGGGTTTCTCTTCCTATCTCTTGCTGTTGGACTTCATTGGAAATATATAGGAAAGCTAAGGATTTATGTGCGTTTATATCCTGCAACTTTGCTAAATTTATTGTCTCAATAAGTTTTTTTACTTGATTCTCCAAGTATATCATCATGTCATCTGCAAAGAGTGATAGCTTAGTCTCTTCTTGGCCTAATTTGATTCCTTTGATTTCTTTTTCTTCTCTAATTGCTACTGCTAACATTTCTAGTACCAGATTGAATAAGAGGGGTGATAGTGGACATCCTTGTTTCACCCCTAATCTTATTGGAAATGCTTCTAGTTTATTTTTCCCTAGTTCTCTGATAGCTTGTTCAATTTCTTTTTCTGAGATGGGGTTAAGTAATTTACCTCCTCTTCAGTTAGTTGGGGCAACTTATATTTTTGTATATATTCATTCGTTTCACTAAGATTGTCAAATTCATGTGCATACAGTTGGGCAAAATAATTGCTAATTATTGTTTTAATTTCATCTATTGTTTCTTTTTGGCTGCATTCAGTATTTTCCCCTTTACTTTGTAGCTCTGGAGTTTGGCTACTATATTTCTTGGAGTTTTCAATTTGGGATCTCTTTCAGGAGGAGATGGGTGAATTCTTTCAATAACCATTTCTCCTTCTGATTCTAGGACCTCAAGACAGTTTTCTTTGACAATCTCTTGGAGGATGTTGTCCAGGTTGGTTTTTTCACCATGGCTTTCTGGTAGGCCGATAATTCTTAGGTTATCTCTCCTGGATCTATTTTCCAGGTCAGTTGTTTTTCGAGTGAGATATTTTGCACTTTCTTCTAATTTTTCAATCATTATGCTTTGTTTGACTGACTCTTGTTGCATCATAGAGTCCTTAGCTTCAATTTGTCTGATTCTAATTTTTAGTGAATTATTTTCCTCAATTAGTTTTTGGAATTCCTTTTCCATATGTTCATTTTTCATTTTTAAGGAGGTATTTTCTCCAGTTCGATTTTACACCTCTTGTCCTAGTTCTTCAATTTTGCTTTTTAAAGATTTGTTTTCTTCAATGAGATTTTTTTTTCCAATTTGGTTACTGTAGATTTAAATTTATCTCCCACCTCTCTAATTTCATTTTTAAAATCTCTTTTGCGATCCTCCAAGAAGGCTCTTTGGGCTTGAGACCAATTCACATTTCCTTCTGTGGTCTCCAGTGTGAGTATAGAGTCCATGTTGCCTTCTGAATTTGTTCTTGCTCACTATAAAAAGATTTGATGGTCCTAGCCTTTACAGTTTCCTTCTTCCCCATTGTGAATGCCTATGTCCTAGATTTTTAAAGTGGATATCCGCTTCTGGGGTGCCGGAGTATTGAGCTTCTCAGGCTGGGAGGTAGAGGTTTGGTAGCCATAGCCTCTGAGTGTGTAGTCTGAGGCCAAGACCAAGACCCTCAACAACTCCCCTGAGTTACCCTGAGGCTTACCCACCTATGGGGGTGGGGTGGTCTGGCTCCTTCAGGTTTCTTTGTCTGTGTCTCTGAGCTACAGCTCAGGCAGGCTCAGAGCAGGCTACAGCTGAAGGCCAGAGGCTGGGCTACTGTTTGGTGATTAGGCCCATGGTACTAAAGCACACCTGGGCTTTTCTTGTTAGGGCTGGCTGGCTCCACCCTCCTGGGCTTAGACTCTGTACTGTCTTCTTTCCCCTTTCCTTAGCCACACCCAAGCCTGAGGCTGTTTCCACTAATTCAAGATTTTACTCTGGGTGAGGCATTTAACTCCAGATTTTTCTGGGTCAGGGAGGGGGGAGTCAGAGCAACTAAACTTTATTCCTCCATCTTGGCTTCTGGATGTATGGGTGTATAATTTTAAACATCCAGGTTGCCCCAGGAAAAGCTGCAGACCCTGCTATGGGGCCTGAGTTTTTTCCTACCTGGTTCAATGATCCTCTGTCTTGTAGTGAGAAGGCCAGGCTGGGTGAGTCTGTTGGCTAGTTGGGGCTTCTTCTCGGTCTACTGTACTCTGCTCTCAGCTCCATGCTGGTGAAGCTCCCTTGTGCCCAGCATTCTCCTTACCCAGACCTGAGTAGGCACTTTCCTGGGCTGGAAATCTGCCACACTCGTTCTCACAATGGGTTCTGTTGCTCTTAAATTCATTCAAATTCACTTTTTTCAGCCTTTAGTGACAGAATTGTTGGAGGACCATGGAAAGGCTACTGCTTCCTTTCCACCATCTTAGCTCCACCCCCTGTACTATCTAATTTTCAATGAAGGTGGCAATAATACAAGGGAGGGTAAGCTCCGGAAGGTGATACTTAATATTTTGTAATTGTTTGCCCTATAGGTTTAAATTTTCAAGCCTGGACTCCCAACTATAAAATACTTGAGGATAGTTATTCAGTTTTGGTTTTTTGCATCTCCTTCACAACACAAAAAATGTTTTGCATGTGGTAAACTGTCAAAAAAAAGTGAAATGATGCACATTTGTTTTACTTGTCTAACAGTCATGCATTTTCTCATCATTCTCACACGTTCATGCCAGAGAAATGGCCAGAAAAATAGTTTTCCAATTAAATAACAAAAGCTGCCCCACTTCAAGTCTTTTTCCAACATCTCCCCAATTCCACGATCAAAACCGTACCCAACCTTTCCCAAATTCTATGAAAAAATCACCCTAAACACTTTCAAGCCATAAAGACAGGAGACAGAAAAAGTTGATAAGAGAAGAGGTAAAAATATATAGGAGCATAATCACAACTGCTCCTGATAATGGCCTTGAAAAGGCTGCCTCTTAATCTAAACCATACGAACCCAGCAAAACTCTTCTATCCCCATAGGACACAATGTGATACTCTTAGAAAAACTGTAGAAGTTGAATAATGCAATGAAAAAGACCCTGCACTTAAAGTCAAAATGATCAAGTTGGAGTCCCAAGTCTGCTGCTTCATAGCAATCCAAGTCACAACCTCTCTGGACTTTTGTTTCCCAAAACAAAACCATACTTAAAGTACCTATCTCACTGACAAAGTAGTATAGTGAAATCAGAGAACTTGTAAAATTCCATTTCTGAAACATATTGCCTGTATGTTAAATAAGTCATTTAGGTAAGTCTAAGGTAAGTCATTTCTCCTCTCTGGCCTTCAGTTTCCTCATTAGTAAAACAACAGGGTGGAACTAGATTACCTTTAAGGTGTCACTCAGCTTTAAATTTATGACTATATAATGAACATATATGTGAGGAATGTGCTTCATAAGCTGAAAAGTTTACATAAATGTGACATTATTATTGTAAAAACATACTTCCCTAATAAACTGAGACCTAACAGAAGTATACATTTGAAAAGTGAAGCCACAAAATCTTTCTCTGACCCTTTCCCCTTTGAGTTCAGTATCACAGGACATTCTACTAGAAAATGGTACTTCTTGCTCATATACATTATTATATTCCTCATGCAATGACTTTCCTAGAAAAAAATAGAAATCTCTGTGCTTTTAATTATTTCAAATTCAAAACTGCAATTCTAAAAAAAGTAACTTGAGTTAGTAGTTTATTTATTAACAATAATTGACAATACTGACAAGTAATTCCTTTATGGTATATGTAAAAATAACTCCATTTAAGAGTAGAACTAATGCAGTGGTTCTTAACCTTTTTTTGATGATACAGAATCATTTGTAAATGATGAAAACAATAATGTTTTTAAGTGCATAAAATAAAATATATAAGATTACAAAAGAAACCAGTTATATTCATAATAACAATATCTAACATTTATATAATACTTATTATGTGCCAGGCACTGTGGTAAGTGCTTTACAATTCGCATGGCATTTGATTCCCATAATAATCCTGGAAGATAGGTGCTATTATGCCCATTTTACAGATGAGGAAACTGTGATAAATAAAGGTTAAGTGACTGGCCCATGGTGACACAACTAGTAAGTGTCTGAGGCCACATTTGAACTCAGCTCTTCCTGACATTAGGCCTGGAGCTCCATCCACTATTCTACCTAGCATCAAATAAAGATGTCATTCATTTCCCACTCAAATTCACAGGCTCCTTGCTCTGTCGACCTCAGATTAAGAACCCCTGCTATTAAGGGTATTATTCTATCTCTTGAAACCCTCCAGGGCATTATTTCACATAAAACAAAAAGTTTGTATACATTAATTATTATATATGTTTTCTAGTGATTAAGTAAACCTTAAAATTATACACCACTAGGTTAGGCTTATAATTATAGTAATCCACAGTGGTGGTGTTTAAAGACCCCTTTTTCCATTTTCTATCAGTACATTCAACAGGGATAATTAATGGTATTAATTAAAGAAAACAGACAAGACCTACGAATCACTTACCTTGTAGAACAGGATCAGCTTCTCCTTGATGATTCAGGTAGTATTCATTGCACAATGCTGCCAGGGCTGAGACAGCAGCTTCCTAAAATAAAGTCAAACCTGGGAAGTTATATAAAGCTTCAAATGCAATAATATAACTTGAAGAGACAAGTGAAGAAATAACTGTACTATTAATGACTTTAAGCACAGTGATTCTATATTTTTAATCAATAAAAATAGAAACAAGATGATGTCATTCCTTTCTAAGATATACATATTTTTTATGTTTCAAACTCATACCATAAAAGATTTTCTTTGGAGTTAATCAGTCCAAAATAGAGTAGATAAATTGGTTCTCCATCAGTCAGTGTTCTCAAAATATTAAAAACATTCTAAACAATAGATTATTCTTCCTATCCAGTGAAATAAAGTAGGAAAAAAAACCATCATCACAAGCAGAAATTTACCCAAAACTAGTTCGTTTTTATCAATGAAATTCAACAGAATACACATTCAAGTGAAAACATCACAACTCAGGTTCAATAATATCAAATCAGTATGACAAATGATGTCTAAACTGTTAAGAGTTATGAGAAAACAGTAAAGAAAATATTGGAACAGTAGAGAAAATACTGTAAAAGGAGAGAAGACAACATGTTTTAGAAAAAAAATAGTTTTTCAGAAAAATCCTGCATAGATTACAGATGTATAGCTACAAAGAGTATTGAGGTCATTTAGCTTGACCCACTTTACTTTTTAGAATTTTATTTTTCAATTAACACACTTATTTTCTTCTCCCAATTTCCTTACCCCTAATGTGAAAGAAAAAAATATCTTAAAAGAAACCCAACCCCTTGTACAATCCAGATTTCCAGTAAATCCTTGAGTAACTGATTAAAACTCTCCTAAAGAGTGGAAAGAATAATGATTAAATGGAGAGATGAAGCTGATGCAATTACATTTGAAAGGAGAGACATTTTTCATTCTTGCTAAGAGAGAGATACCTTAGTTTCTAGATTCCCTTCAGGGAGAGACCCATAGAGACTGAAAAAAAAAGTTGTCTAAAAGTAGATATACAGGGGTAAGTGGACTCGCTATTTCTTTGATTTTTACCTTGTTTGCCCAGAGACTTAGGTGAATTTCCTTTTGAATGAGATTGTGATTTCTCTTTTGGTTGAGCAGAGATATCTCTGGTCTAAGTGCAGGGTTATTTGATTAGGGTATTTTCTGTTACATTCTAATTTGAAGAACTTCTCTAATTTATGTTATTTGGACAGATAAATGGGTTTGCATCACCATTTGTGATGGACTTTGGTGCAATTAGTTCTTCATTGGCAAGAGTCAAGCCTATGGGTACAAACTCTGGGTTTTACCTTTATTATTTAGGCTGTACCTATACATCACTCCTTTAGGTGATAGCAATCAGGAAAGTGAGGCAGGTAGATGGCTCAATAGATAGAGTGCAGGGTCTGGAATCAGGAAGACCTGAGTTCAAATCTGGCCCCTGATAATTACTAGCTGTGTGAACCTGGGAAATCACAACCTCTGTTTGCATTAATCCACTGGAAAAGGAAATGGTAAACCACTCTAGTATCTTTGTCAAGAAAATCCCATAATAGCACTGCTGTATTATGGTCCATAAAGATCAGACGTATGGGAACAACTGAATTAAAAAACAAAACAAAATATGAAAGTCAGGAAAGTAGCTTGAACCTTAAAAAAAAATCATTTCCTAGAACAACAATATTTAGAAGGTCAGAGAGATATAATCTGGGTCCAGTACCCCCTCTCTATTTGAAGAGAACAGGACAACCAGACTCAACACAGCTTCTATTACTCCCCTATAGATAGGGGGAAAAAAAATGTCTTCTATAGGTGACAATAAGATGGCAGAAATCTATCGATACTTCCCTGTAATTTATGTTTAGACAGTTCATGTGGACATACATCTCTTAAATGGGCAACACACATTATAGCTGTAATAAACATGCATTTTGAAGCAAAAGAAATTCCTACATTATCCTTGTCCAAAAGTGTATGAGTCAATGTAATGAGGTGAATAGCACAGATGATCAGTCCTCTGGAATCCTGCCAACCCACTTTAAAATGATTCATTTTATAAATGAAGAAAGTGAAGCCCCAAAACACAAAGTGTATTAGCTAATGGCTCAGTGAAGAACTGGATGTGAACCTAGGTTATGTGACTTTAAAATGCCACTGTTCTTTCTACTGAGGTGGATGTACAAAGACTGACTCTATTTAATATGTCATTCTCAAGAAATGAATGGTGATCAATTGAATTCAATGAACATTTATTAAGTGCCTACTATGTCTTAGGTGCAGGGGCCACAAAGACAAAAATGAAAAAAGCCCTCTGCTCTTAATGAGCTTACATTTCTTGAATGAATATAATATGTACGCTGTACAGATGAGTAAAATACAAATTAATTTGGAGATGGAGAAAACACTAACTAGATAAATCCTTGGGTAGCAATGGAGTCATTCTCTGAAGGAAGCTAAACATTTTACATGGCTAAGGTGAGGAGGGAACACATTCTAGACATGGGAGAAAATCTGTGCAAAAGTATGGAGGTAGAAAATAGAATACATTAAACAAGTATGAGGCCAGTGTGACTAGAAACAAGCATGGATAAAGTCAAGCTAAAAAGATTTATTAAATGCCTATGTGCCAGTCTCCGGTTTGTAGCATAATTTTTAAAATATCAATAATGTTGTTAAAATAGAATTTGAAAAAAGCAACTTATATAGTACACAGGAACATATAACATTAAAAAATGAGATGACTATGAAGAGGCAAGATGGAAATAGTGGGTTTGGAAAGAGCCTAACGTAACTTAGAGACCAAGTCCCATTCATGTTTGAAGAGTTAAAAGTCTTATTTAAAAAAAAAAACTAAGCTGATAGTAAAAATATTATTGTAACCAAGGGCCCCTTTGGGCAGCAAAGATGATAGATATTTCACAGTTCCAAAGCCTAAGGATAACATAATACTGAATTAACACAGTCATGCTACCTTCCCACTACCTTCACTACCATGTACTATGCATGCAGAAAACTTCATTCAGTTACAAATGAGGGGTCCATTCTCAGAATATTTATGCAGAAGCACAGAAGTAAAAGTATCGGGGAAAAAATAACTTTACTGAATTTTGGAAGGCAACTTTAATTAACGAAGCATTCGCCACTTCTAATCTGTATTATGGTTGGCACAGATGTTCTTTAAGTTCCTTTCTGCATCTAACAGCCTATATATAAATCCATGAGTTTCTGGCACCATGCTAGAAAACTATAAAAGTCATTTGTTATTTGGAAACAAGAAAAGAAACTAATAAAATATGGAAAAATAAGCATTTGCAAGGAGAAAAAAAAGTAAAGAATACAGGTATCACTGTCATTGACGGCAATACCAGGGTTCTATCAATCAAGGTAGAATATACTCTCTCTCAATCTCTCTCTCAATCTCTTTGTGTGTATATATATATATATACACACACATATATACATATATATAATTATGACATTACTAATTATAACAAATACAATCATTATGACATTGACAAAATTATGAGAGGAAAAGACAAAATAAATTCAAGCTTTGTCTGCTTATGTGATCTTGGGCAAGTCACTCAAACCACCTGGATACTATGTACCATGGAATGTAGTAAGAAGTTCATAAATATTATTGCACTTGATATTCACAACAACCCTTCAAAGTAGGTGCTATTTTATAATAGAGGAAACTATGACAGACAGAGATTTAAGTGATTTGTCCAGGGTCACACAGTTAGGACCCCTCATTTGTAGCTGAATGAAGTTTTCTGCATGCATAGTACAACTAAAGGTAGTGAAGGTAGTGGGAAGGTAGCATGACTGTGTTAATTCAGTATTATGTTATCCTTAGGCTTTGGAATTGTAAAATATCTAATATCTCTGCTGCCCAAAGTGGCCTTTGGTTACAATAATATTTTTACTATCAGCTGAGATTTCTTTTTTATTGAAAATATGTGAGGCTGGATTTGAACCCGGGTCTTCTAATTCCAGGCTACAGCAGGTATAGTGCCCTATCCATGATGCCAGATAGCTGCCTAAAACACTTAGCACTTTGATATGACAAGAGGAAAAAAAACAACAGAAAATAATCATAATAATCATGGGCATGATCTTATTAAAAGTCAAAGAGTGTGAAAAGATAATTGTACCTTGATATGCTGTCTTGAAGTACTTGAGATAAGATGGAGATTTTTTAAACTATCATTTATTAACCACTGCCAGCTACCTGTCAAAAAGGAACAAAAATTTATTTGATCTAATAAAGCAGCAAAGGCAAGACCTGCAGGAAAAAACAAAAACAAACAAAAAAAAACTTGATTTTTCTAGTACTTTTTATTATCATATTAGTCCCATTAGGTATATCAGTTCTTTCAGGAAAAAGATATCAGGAGAAAAAGTAGGTCTACACAGATAAAGGAGTGGGGAACCTGAAGCGCTGAGGTCACATGTGGCCCTCTAGGTCCTCAAGTGAGACCCTTTGACAGAAACCAAACTTCATAGAACAAATTACTTTAATATGAAAATTTCTTCTATAAAACCTGGACTCAGTTAAAAGGCTACACCCAAAGACCAAAAAGGCCACATGTGTTCAAGGCCCACAGGTTCCCCATCCCTGAATAGAGGCAAGCACCCTGCGGTAACTCTACAGAGGCCCTTGAACAAAAATTTAGCTTAACAAAGAAGAACGTCATAATATGTGCAAAAACACAATTTTTAAAAAGTAAAATGCTTTCTAAAGTTCTATTCAGGTCCTTTATTTCATTCCTGTTTATCTTTGGGTTAGATCTGTCTATTTTGAAAAATGGCACAAGGAAGTTGCCCATTATTAAAATTTAATTATCTAGGTCTCCTTCTAATGCTATTGTGTGTATGTATAGTATGCATTCTTTTCAGTTTGTTTTTTTATGGTGTCTTTAAATATGCAATTTTCTTCTTTATTTCTTTTTACCATCTCACTTTTCTTTGAAATCATGATTGCCACCTCTACTTTTTAAAAAAATCAATAGTACAGGAGATTCTACCGTAGCCTTTCATTTTAACATGTGAATCTTTGTTTTAAGAGTGTTCCAGGAAATAACATAGTGTTGATTTCCTTTCTATAATCCATTCTACTCGCCTGTTCTATTTTAGGGATGACTTCATCCAATCTGTGTTGATAGCTGTAACCATTAATTGAATTCTTCTCTATATCCTACATGCTTCCCTACATGCTCTTTTGTACTTTTTTTTTCCTTCACCTCTGTCTTTCTAATAAAGAGAGGGAGGTGGTAGTAAAAAAAAAAAAGAGGGACCTTGCCTAACACCTTGTGAAATATATGAAATATCAATTATGTAATCTATTTCCTCTTCCTTGCCTTTATTTCAGGTACTCTGTAGTCCTTCTGGTGGAGCCATTTTTTTTTCTTTGAGGCTCTGCTTCTATTTTTTGTTGAGTTGCCTTCTGCTTCTGGGTTTATCCCTTGAGCATCTCTCAGTACAAGGTATTCTTCATTGTATTTGCTCGTATCACCAACCTATGCCTGAACTGAGGACATGCACCTGCATCATACTCTGCATGGGTACTTCTGGATGGTATATGCAGATCATCCTTGGTCGTGATTACAGTGGCTAAAATTTAGCCCCATATTCTCTAGGAATTGCTTGGCCTTGTCTCCTGCTGTGGTTCAGGCCCAGGTTATCTGGATGGAACATTATTCTGTAACTACACAGATACTTCTTGGGGCCTTTCTTCTGCTGTAACTGGGCCTGTGAGGCTACCCTGGGATTGAAGGCTTTCTCCTCATGCTCTGGGATTCTTGTACCACTTTAGCATTAGGCTTTATTGAGAGCTTCCCATTGCCTCAAGATTCAGCTTGGATCTGTTCTGGTCAGGGTCACCCTGTCTATGAGATCAAGTTGCTTCCCATTTCACCATGCTTTCCATCTAGTCTGGCTTGTATCTATTCAAAGCTTCCACAGAGTTCATAAGGTTTAAAATTTTTTTTGTGTGTAGCCTGACCTGAGTAAACTTTATAGCTGATTTGTTTTAGATTTTCTTTTTCTTTCAATCTGGAACATTTTAGATATTCAACTGGAATTTTCATGAAGTATCTGGATTTCTTAGGGTCTAACATTCCACTACTTTCCCAAAATCCCCCTTGAAATTTTAAAATGGAAAATTCCTATGACCTTGTCCTAACAGATGCATTTCTGGTTATCATGATTTGATAGGAATGGAGAATGAATAGACAGATAATGAATAAATGAATAAATAGACAATAAACTATAATAACTGAAAGATAATAGCTGAAGGAAAAAATTACTTACCAATTATAGGATCACCTTGAAAAGGCATTTTGGAAAGTGACAAATTTTTTATCAAGGTGCAAACTAGAAAAAGAAAAAATGAAATAATTTCTTTACCTTCATGAAAATTCTAAAGAAATATTTGAATTTTAGAAACTAGTTCTCAATTGCCAATCTAAAACCTGAAAGCTATAGGTCAATGGTTTCAAATTCAAATAGAAAGGGGGCCACTAATCCACATATAAAGATCCCTGTAGACTACATATTGACCTAGTTTTAAAATGGGTTATTATCTATACTTTATCATATTTGTATTAATTTCATTAAACATTTCCTAATTACATTTTAATCTGGTTCCAGATGCTGTAAGTAGAATCTTCCTAATATGTCAAAAACATAAGGGGCAGCTAGGTGGCACAGTGAAGAGAGCATAGGTCCTAGAGTCAGGAGGACCTGGGTTCAAATCTGGCCTGAGACACTTAATATTTACCAGCTGTATGACCTTGACAAGTCACTTAACCCCAATTGCCCTGCCTTTCCCCTCCAAAAAATAATCCAAAAAAAGTCAACTTCTTCTATATTGTTTTATTACTACAAATTACCCCTATATCTAAATATGTCTGCTGGGCAACCAATCCTAAATCCCTGAATTTTTATTTTTTCCCCTGGGGTTTAAATCATGATAACAATAAGCTCAAGGTGGGACGTTTAGGTGGCACAGTGAATAGAGCACCTGCCCTAGAGTCAGGAGGACCTGAGTTCAAATTCATACTCAGACTCTTAATACTTACTAGTCATGTGACCTTGGGCAAGTCATTTAACCCCAATTGCCCAACTCTCTAGTGACAGATAGACAGAGATAGATAGACAATCTACGTTGTTTCCTCCAAGAGAATGTAAGCTGCTCTCTCTCTCTCTCTCTCTCTCTCTCTCTCTCTCTCTCTCTCTCTCTCTCTCTCTCTATATATATATATATATATATATATATATATACATATATATATAAACCTCAGATATAATTCTTTTCATTTCTTCTTTTTTGTAAATTCACCTTTGGGGGGAAGCTGGATGATACAACGGATGAAACACGAGGTCTGGAATCAGGAATTCCTGAGTTCAAATCCAGCCTCAAACACTAACGTGATGCTGGGAAAGTCCCTTAGCCTTTCTTTACTTCATTTTCTTCATCTATAAATGGGGATAATAATATCACCTACCACCCAGGATTGTTATGAGGATCAAATGTGGAAATAACAGTAAGGTGCTTCAGCATAGTAGCTGGTATGTAGTGAGCACTAAATAGATGATAGACATTATCAACAGCAGCAGCACTTTTATTGTAATCTGATTTTCTTCTTTCTTTTTCTCAATAAGACTGGTTGGTGATACACTTTGTTAGCCTCTGTCAAAACAGTATTGACTTTTATCAGTTGCACACAATTTTTATTTTCAAGCTTCTCTTTTGCGGTTAAATTTCAAGATTTCATCTACTGTATTAATCCAAAGTGAAAGTTGAATGTTAGAGAAGGCATACAGGGAATTCCTGCTCAGGTATGGTTTAGTAGACTAGATGACTTCTGAGATTTCATTTAATACTTTAAAATTAAAATTAAAATAATAATATTACTGGTGCTTAGAAAGTCAAATTTTTGCTAACTGGAAAACTCAGTTATTTGAAAGAGTTCAATTCCTAATAATGTACCAGACCAAAAAAAAAAGTGTTGTTATTGTGTGTAATCTTTGATAACTCCAAACACATTTAAAAAGAACCAGAATTCTGTAAATGAATTAAATAAAAATCTCCCCCATTTCATTTTTTTATGGAAGTGAAACTGTATCTCTTTCTTAAGGGCCACATGTCAACTTGTTCACAATGGATTCTTTTGAATCACATGGGTGATAAAATCACATGATCATAAAATAAAAACCAAGACAAACCAAGACCACAATACAAGTGCCATAGCTGGCCTATCCTAATGTTTTGTTTCTGTATTTAACATACTTTTGTTTATTTCTCAATATATTCTTCCACAATCTCTACTCTAGTACCCAGAACACCTTCTATCATAACAAAGACTTCAAAAGAAGAAAAAAAAAGTTCAGCAAAACAAACCATTCTGACAGCATAAGCAATACTGCACAACCACAGTGCCACAGAAATCCAAAGTAAAGGAGAAATATAATTTATTTATAATAGTGTTTTACTTGATGACAAAAAAAACTCATTTTCCCTGGCAAGTCATAAGAGTATCATTTAGTATGTTTTTACATTCACAGTTAGTAAGAATAGAGTCATAACCCACTATTTCTTGTCTTTTACACATTTAAAACCTACCTGATTGTCTCATTAGTTCTCCTCCCAATCCTCTGGAAAAAAAAAAAGAGGACATGTAACGGCATTACAGAAATAATGGTCAAATAATTTAATCCAATATTTCAAAAATCTATAATTTCTGTAAAATCTATGATTTCACTATGGATATGCCCTCAACCAACATAAACTGCAGCATGCCCTCAACATATAAATAGGTTCTTTCATTAAATTCCTGTGGCCAAAATTATTCTTTACCTAATGATGAGCTTTCCAATAATGAGTTTCTCCAGATTAAGATAATAGAATTCTTAGTGAACAATCTTGTCATAGTACAAGCATTTTCAATTTTATAAGACCTAAAAGGACTTAGACTATACTGGTATAGAATCTAGTGTCACTTTCATAACAAAATAGAGCAGATATCAGTGAAAAGGTTAAACAGCATAATCAATACAGCAAAAACATGTATCTGCACGTAAAATAATTCTGGGAAAACTTCTTTATATCAAATATCTTTAGTGTCCAAAAAACTTCTTTATATCAAATAGGTTTAGTGTCCAAAATATCTAGGAAAATAAGACCAAGAACCATTCTATAATAAATATGTGGCCAACGGACATGAATACATTATATTGGCGGGGGGGGAACTCAATGATTACAAATTCCCAAAGAACCAGGTTCTCCCACCCTGCCCCCAAATTTCCCAATTCTGAGTCTATCATCTCTATCTCAAGATGGAGAACACATTTCATAATAATTCCTCTGTAATTGTGTTTGGTCAATCTGTTGATAAGATTCTAAGTCTTTCAAATTTGTCTGTTTTTATTTATTGTTACAGTGTAATTATTTGTCTGGTTCTCTCCATTTCACTTTGCATCAATTCATACAAGTCTTTCTATGTTCCTCCAAAACAACCTCTTTCATTTCTCTTTTTAAAAAGATTTTATTGATTTTTTTCTTATATTACCATAGTTATATAAAGTATCCCTTCCTCTTTCCCCCACAGAGGTATTCCAACATGACTAATAGTATTCTTCAGAAAAAAAAATCAGCAAAACTAATTAACACAAAGAAAAAGTCTGAAAATACCCCTCCACAAAGGGGTAAGCTCAAAGTCTCTTCTCTGTCTTTTCATTTGTTCCTGGTTTGATCTTTGTAATTTTGTTAGATTTTTTTTTAATGTGTAGTTGTTCCTTATACTTACATTGTTGTGCATACTGCATACAGCATTTTGTTGGCTGATTAACTCACTCACAGAAGTTCACACGTATCTTTCCATGCATCTCTTTATTCATCATACATTTCCCTTCTTACATCACAGAACTATTTCATTACATTAATGAGCCATTTTAAAAAACTATTCCTCAACTGATGGGCATCTACTTTGTTCCCAAATCTTAACTATCACAAAAAGTGCTGTCATAAATATTTTATCTTATATAGGAGCTTTCTTCCTAATGATGGCTTCCTTGGGATATAAGCCCAGTAATAGAACCTATAGTTCAAAGGATATGGACATTTCAGTCACTTTATTTGTATAATTCCAAACTGTTTGCCAAAACAGTTGTACTATTTCATAGCTTCATCAACAACATATTACAGTGTCTATAATTATACATAACCCTTGCAACACTGTGGACATTTTTGCCAATTTGAATGGTATAAAGTGAAGCCCCAGAATTGTTTTGATTTTAATTTTTCTTATTATTAGGGATCTGATACATTCTTTCAAGTGGCTGTGAATACTACACAATTTTTTCTTTGAGAACTGTATGTTCATATCCTTTGACATTTTGTCTACTGGGGTATAACTATTAGTCTCACATATGTTTATTAACTGTTTATATATCTTAGATACCAAACCCTTCTCAGAGAATTTTTCAAAAAAAAATTCTATTTCCTCCTCTGTTAATATGGGAAGTTTATATTTTTGTTAGTATCCATGTGAGTGGGTGTAACAGTAATCAATTTAGCAGATACTTAGCCCTTAGGAACTTAGGGTTAAGTATGGAAGGTGTGAGCTCTGTCTCCTCGAGACACCATGAACTCCCCTGTTGCTGACACTGCAGAAGGGGGTTGGCTGAGACAAGAGGCCAGTGTGTGTATATAAGAAGAGTTCTAGAGACAGAGAGACAGAATCAAAATCAAGAGGTCTTTTCATCTTGACTTGAGGCTGGCTCCTATTCCATGGTTCCTCTTCAATGGTCCCAAAGGTAGGCAGCTATCAGTTCCTTGTCCAGTTCCCATCCCATATTGAAGTTCACAGTGTCCAGTACACCTCAAATCCTTCACAGTTTCTGTTTCTGGAAAGACAAAACTTAACAGGGCCAAAACAATACTCATCCACATTGCTGGCACCATCATCAATTTCTACCTGGGAAATCAAAACACACTGACAAAGTAAAGTCTGAGAACTCAACACATGTTGTCAGTATAGTCCCAGGACCTTCAAAACCCTCCTCCAGGACTTCAGTAAACAGACAACAAGAAAATCCTCTTTCAAGGCTTCCAGTAAGGTCCCAGGGCTTCAAAGCATTACAAACAAAAATCAACACAGACAGAAGAGACAGAGTACCACCACCACAAGTGTTCCCTTCTCAATTCTGCCCTTTCCCATCTTGTGCTTCTCCTTATATATGGTCATTAGCTTCTCCCTGTTCCCTTTCTTGTCGCATCAGCAAGTTTCTCCCACTGTGGGTTTCATAAGTCCTGTTTCTTAACAAAGACTTTATATAATTGGGGGCAAGGCTCAAAAGAAACTTGAAATGAAACAAAGTGCTAAATAAATAGCTGAAACAAGATGCAAAGCACTTCTTTGCTTGCCATTATGTGGTGTAGGTAAGGTGAAAGACTAGAGGCAAAGAAAACTATCATATCATATAAGTTAGCTAGAATAAGGAGCCAAACTAAAAAAGGAGTAGCATGAGTAGAAAAAAAGGAAAACAAGAGACATATGAAAATACAAATGTTAAGTTTTAGCAACTGACTAGATGTGTGGAGTGAAGAAGAGTGAAGAGTCCAGGATAATGTGAAGTTACAATGCTGGAAGACTGGAAGGATAGTGGTACCTGACAGAAATAGAAAAGTTCAGAAAAGGAGAAGGTTTGGACTAAAGATAATGTACTCAGTTAGAGGCAGGTTGATTTTTAGATGTCTCTCAAACATCTAGTTAGAAATGTCTCAAGGTAACTGGTGATACAGGAGTGAAGTTAGGGTGAGAGATTGGTACCAGACAAATAGATTAGGTATACATGCTAGATACATATATATGGAGTCATCACCATAAAACTCATGAGGTCACCTGTCGAGGGCCAGTTTCTGACCCAGTCCATATATGGAAAGAGTATGGTTCAGGATTTCTACCAAGCCAGCTCCCCATGAAGGCTGTATTATGTCTTAAGATTGGCTCACCATCTCTTCCTGACTTGCAGGAGTTTAGGATATGATAGCCATGCAGTGACCCAGATACAGATGCATGCAAAGGAATATGGACATTAAACATATGGATGTACATAAGTAAACAAGGACATTAAAATGTAGAGACGTACATAAATGAACCAGGACATTAAACATTCTCTCATGGAAACCTCAGAGATAATTGCTTTACATTCACTATATAAACCCTGCTCTCTGATCAATAAATGGGAACTGCTATGACAGAACCTGCCTGGATTGTGTCCAATCATTCCACACTCTTTGGTTTAGCCCATGCCCATTTCAGTGCAGACATCAGTTACCAACAAGCATGAGAATGAAGGGAAAAGAGAGTCTAACACAGAATCTTGAGGAATACACACAGTTGAGAAGTATGATATGGAATGAAGAAGCAAAAGAGATGGATAAGTGTAAAAAGAGAACCAGGCGGGAATAATGTCATGAACCTGGAGAGAGTATGGAGAAGAGAGTGGTTAATAATATCACAATTAAGCAACTTGGTGGAGAAGGATGAGAAATGAGAGTAGGGACTATTTTGCTTGGTTTTGGATCCCCAGTGCTTAACAATCCCTGTACACAGTAAGCATTTCATAAATTATCTATGTTTTTTTCTATATTTTTAGCTCCCTTCCTACAGATATATGTGAAATTTTCTACAAATCACTAAGAAAAGTACAAATTAAAATTCCAAAAATAATCCAGTAAATTAGTAAAGATCACAACATGAGGTTATAAACAAAAAATGTCACATATATAAAAATATTTCCTGCAGCCCTTGATGGTATCAAAGAACTGGAAATAAAGTAGATTTCTATAGACTGAGGAATGGTTTAAAACTACAGTACATGAATGTTCTGTATCATAAGAGACAATAAACATGAAGGAATTCAGCAAACCATGAGACTAACATTTATATGTGTACTGATACAGTGTAAAATAAACAGAAGGAGGAATACAAGGTAAATAATGACTATAACAATGTTAACAGAAAAACAACAAAAACCAGAACATCCTAATTATAATAACTTAGTGAGCCTGGAGAATGGTTAAGAAAATGCATCTCCCTACCTTCTTGTCATAGCTGGGGGATTTTGGATATTGAAAATGAGAGATAACCTGTCAGATTTATGGAGTAGGGAAGACTTTATGACCAAAGAAAGTTGAAGAGCATTATAAAAAGCAAAATGGATAATCTTGATTACATTCAATTAAAAAGTTTCTGTACAAACAAAGCCAATGTAACCAAGATTAAGAGGGATGTGGGAAATTGGGAAAGAATATTTACAATCAGTGTCTCTGATTAAGGCCTCATTTCTCAAATATACAGGGAATTAAGTAAAATTTATAAGAATTACAAGTCATTCCCCAATTGATAATTTCAGGTAAAGGATATGAACAGGCAATTTTCAGAGGTAGAAATTAAAGATATCTTTAAGCATATGGAAAAATGCTCTAAATCACTCTTTATTCAAGAAATGCAAATCAAAACAACTTTGAGATACCACATCTCACCAGTCAGATTGGCTAAGATGACAAAACAGGAAAATGACAAGTGCTGGAGAAGATGTGGAAAAATTGGAACTCTAATGCATTGTTGGTGGAGCTGTGAACTGATCCAACC
>CM053593.1:196090820-196110212 GCA_028646575.1 Pseudocheirus occidentalis | reverse complement strand
GAGATATTTTACACTGTTTTCTATTTTTTTATTTCTTTGTAACTGTTTAATAGTATCTTGGTTTCTCATAAAGTCGTTAGCTTCTACTTGCTCCACTCTAATTCTGAAGGAATTATTCTCTTCAGAATGCTTTTGAGATTCTTTTTCCATCTGGAAAATTTGACTTTTTAAGGCATTCTTCTCCTCATTGGCTTTCTGGGCTTCTTTTGCCATTTGAGCTAATCTATTTTTTTAAAGTGTTGTTTTCTTCAATCATGTTGTTGACTCTCTTTTCATAATTTTCTCGCATCATTCTCATTTCTCTTCCCAATTTTTTTTTCCACTTCTCTCATTTGTTTTTCAAAGTCTTTTTTCAGTTGATCTATAGCTGCTAGGAATTCTTCAAGTGTCTTGGAAGCATTTGGTGTGGGAGTTCTGACTGTGTTGTCTTCCTCCCATTCCATGCTTTGATCCTTTTTGTCCGCAAAAAAGGATTCTAGAGTTTTATTGCTGTTCTTATTTTGCTTCCTTTTCCTCATGTTGGCCAGTCAACTAACTGGTTGGGTTTTTTTTAGCTCTACGAAACTCTTGTTTCCAGGGGGGGAAAGCTCTGTTCCAAATCACTGAGGTTTTCCCAGCTGCTAGAGCTATTACAGGGGGTGTTGTAGCCCCCCCCCAGCTTTGGCTTGCTGAAAGCACACCCCAGGACCACCACCCAAGACCACGATCCAGATCCAGGCTGCTCAATGCAAGAGGAGTTGGCCCTGATCAATAGATTCAGGCCCCCTGTGGGGTCCGCAGACCAGGGGCTCTGAAGCAGCCCAGTGGGGTAGCCGCCAGTTACAGTGGTTCCTGCCCTTCCCCCACTGCTTCCTTGCCCTGGGGGCAGATTGGCTGAACGGCTTTTCCTCCCCCAAATTAAGTTTCAAAGTTTCACTTTCACTGACCATCTCTAATCCTGGTTTGCTGGATGTGAAGATCCCCTCTGGTGTAATACATCTTCTCTGAAGTAGACTCAAGTTGTGGCTTGGGAGGCTCGGCTCCTCCTGACCTCCCTGGGGCCTGTCCTGGCCACATTTAGGGTTTGGGCTGGGCTGGTCTCGGCTCCCGACCTGCCGGCCTGCTGGATGGACCCCTCCTGCCGAGCTGTCCCTCTCCAATCTCTGTTTTTCATACCTTGGTAGATGTGGAGTTGCTGGAGGTGCGGTAGATCTTTTCTCTTGTAGACTGGCTGCAGCTCGGCTCAGCTCCTCCTGACCATCCTGGGGTCTGGCCTAGCCACGTTTCCATTTCAGGCTGGGCTGGCCTTGGCTCCCGGCCTGCCGCAGTGAGCCCCTGCTGACGAGCTGTCTTCAGCGAGAGATGTGTTTTCTGCATTTTTGTGAGTCTGAGAGTCCTAGACTTTGTCTGGGGTCATATTTTATGGGTGTTTAGGGTAGTTGTGTGGGAGCTGCAGAACCTTGATGCTTCTACGCCGCCATCTTGGCTCCACCCCCCACTAGTATAGTTTTGATTTTAATTTCTTCTTGCAACTCACTTCTCATCTAAGAATTTGGATGATATATCACTTGTTGTATATATATTTAGTAATGATACTACTTCATTTTCTATGGTGTCTTCTAGCAGAATATAGAGGTGTAAGTAAACAGGAAAGAGAAACAATAAGGAGCTTATTAAAGTTGAACTATTTAAATTCCTACATGGAAAAACAATAACTGTAACTCATGAGACTTTTCCCAATATGAGGACAGTTGAAGGGAACATATATGTATGTATATGAGGGTGTATGTGTATATAAATATATAGATATGAGTGTACATATATATGTACAAATATACATAGACAGAGGGTACAGGATAATTTGATTATGAAGGGATGATATCTAAAAAATAAAATTAAGAGGTAAGAGATGAATATATTGGGAGAAGGAGAAAGGGAAAGATAGATTATGGTCTATTATCTCATATAAAAGAGGCAATAGAACACTGTTACAATGGAGGGGAAGAGCAGGAAGGTAAAAGGATCAACCTTACTCTCATTGAATTTGGCTTAAGGAAGGAATAAAGATGGGGAGAAAAACTTGTAACTCAAATTCGGCATCTTATCCTACAGGAAAGCAGGGGGGAAGTGGATAAGAGGGGGTATGACAGAAGGGAGTGCAGATTGGGGGAGAGGGTCAATAGAAGCAAACACTTTTGCAAAGGGACAGAGTCAAATTAGAAAACAGAATAAGTGGGAGGGTGGGATAGGATGGAGGAAAATATAGTTAGTCTTTCACAATCTAACTACTATGAGAATGTTTTGCGGAACTACACATGCACAACCTATATTGAATTGCTTGTCTTCCCAGTGAGGGTGAGTGAGGAGGGAAGAAAGGAAAGAATTTGGAAATTAAAGTTTTAAAAACAAATGTTAAAAAAATTTTGCTTTTACATGCAAGTGGGAAATAAGATATACAGGCACTGGGGTATAAAAATCCATCTTGCCCTAGAAAGTTAGAGGCGGGGGTGGGGGGGGATGGATAAAGATACAAGGGACAACAGATTGGAGGATTCAGTATTCAGTAGGACTGCTATTTTGGGGTGGGAGTTGGGGAAAGATGGGGAGAAAAACTTGTAACTCAAAATCTTGTGGACGTGAATGTTGAAAACTAAAAATAAATTGGGGGGAAACCAAATGGAGTCTAAATAATTAGAAAAACATCAGTTGGTCATGAGTGGGCCCCCAGCTAAGATAATAAAAATGACAATTCTACCTAATTTTTTAGAAATCGATGTATTTTAAGATTTCAACATTCACTTCCACAAGATTTTGAGTGCCAAATTTTCTCTATATCTCTCTCCTCCTCCCCCCATTGCAAGACGGCATGCATTCAGACTAACCCTTCCCACAGTCTGTTCACCTTCTTATTACTGCCCGTCCATCTGCTTCCCCCTTAGTTTCCTGTAGGGCAAGATAAATTTCTATACCCCAATGCCTGCACATTTTATTTCCCAATTGCATGTAAAAACAATTTTTAACACTTGTTTTTAAAACCCTGTGTTCCAAATTCTCTCCCTTCTCTCTCTACCCACCCTCATTGAGAAGATAAGCAATTCAATATAGCTCATAGATGTGTAGTTATGCAAAGCAATTCCACAACAGTCATGCCGTGAAAGATCAACTACATTTCCCGCCATCCTGTCCCACCTCCATTCACCCCATTTTCTCCTATAACCCTGTCTTCTTTTGAAAATTGTTTACTTCTGTCTATCATCCCTTCTATCACCCTCCACTCCCTACTCTCTATTTTCCTGTAGGGTAAGATACCCAGTTGAGTGTGTATGCCACTCCTTTTCCAAGGCAAATCCAATCAGAGTAAGGTTCACTCATGTAACAGCAAGCAGAGTTGGATTTTTAAAAAATGTTTTTCTGTGCATGTTATTCAGTTTCCTAGCCTCAGTCTTACATGCCTCTGCACTGAGCCAATCAAAATTGTGCAAGAGAGCTCTAACCAATCAGATATGTACAAGTGGACTCAAGCCAATCAGATTCTGGGTAGAAAAGCATATAAAGAGAGCCAGTGTTGAGAAAGCAGACATTAAGTGTTGAAAGGGCAAGTCAGTGCTGAGAAGAAAATGAACAGAAAAGACCTTTGAGAGCTGGGAGGAGAGCAGAAAGGAAACTTCTGAAAGCAAAGAGGAGACTTCTATGAGTGGAGAGGAGACCTCTGACGGCAGAGGCTTACTGAGGGAGCCTCTGCAGTTTGAAAGCAAATAGAGCTGTGGGGCAGCTTATTTTCATTGTTTATTGGAGGGTAGCTTAGCTTGAGCCCTTTTTGAGAGCAGTTAAAGTGAACTGAGATGTTAGTATAGAGCCTCTGGCCTTTGGACGTGAATTGAGGGGAATGTACTAGTAGTGTGTATCAGTATTATTATTATTGCCCTGTTAAGCTTTGTTTTCCCAGAGGCAGAAGAAGGGGGAGCTTAGAGTGGAGCAGTCCCTGTAAGCTGAGATATGGAGCAGGAGTGAAGAGCTGTCTACATGTGAATCTAGGTGAGAGGTGGGAGTGGTCATCCCACAGAGGAAAAGCCATGGGTCTTGGAAGTCAACCTAGAGTTAAGATGAAAGAAGACTTTACTTGGACACTTGATATTGTTTATCTGTTCTTACAGTGACCTAGGGATGGATGGTGTGCATTGTGCTAGGGAAGACCCTATCCTGGGACCCCAGTTTTGGAGATGCAATGATATACACTGTATAGTGTGATTTTCTTACTGTGAGCTAGGAGTGGATAGTGTGGTACTTTCTGCTACCCTTTAAGAATGTACTGTGCTATGGAAGACCCTATCCTGGGGCCATCTGATGGTATAAACAAGTATTTTGGAGAATTTTATTGAACGATATATGCCACATGACATACTGAGTGTTATGAGATTATAGATTAGATATAGACAGACAGATAGATAGATGGATAGACAGACAGACAGACAGACAGAGAAATAGATACAGATGTTTTGCTTAAGGACGTTGCTATAAATGTTATGCATTACTTTAAAGAACAATGTTTAATTCCGAATAAAAAGCAGCTGGATTCTCAACTTGTGGTTTGTGTTCAACTTCTAACAATGAAAATACATCCTGTGTATCAGATAGATTCATAACAGTAGAAAAATTACAGTTATGAAAAAGCAAAAAAATAATTTTATGGTTGGGGGTGACCACAACATGAGGAACTGTATTAAAGGATTAGGAAGGTTCAGAACCACTGGAATAAAGAGTTCATTATACTATGCAATGAGACGCTTAAAATTATTCAAAGTAGCAGTCCTCAGATGTGTTGCCATGATTGGCATTACAACTCATTGTCTCCCAACTCTCCCCTTTTTCCCTCTACTGCAAAAGCTTTTTTTTCCTCCTTTAAAGGAGCTAATTTACCCATTCTATCTCTCCCCTTTCTCCTTCTCCCAATATATTCCTCTCTCACCCCGTAATTTTATTTTTTAGATATTATCCCTTCATATCAACTCACCCTGTGACAACTACCCTAATACTTAGGTCTTCTGATAAGTTATAAATATAATTTTTCATGTAGTAATATAAAGAGTTCATCTCTAATATGTTCCTCATGATTTATCTTTGCCGTTTATCTTTTCATGTTTTTTATTTTTGCTTTTTGGAGGGCAATTGGCGTTAAGTGACTTGCCCAAGGTCACACAGCTAGGGTTTTTGTGTGTGTGTGTGTGTGTGTGTGTGTTGTGTCTGAGGCCAGATTTGAACTCAGGTCCTCCTGACTCCAGGGCCAGTGCTCTATTGACTATGTCACCTAGCTGCCCTTCATGTTTCTCTTGATTCTTGTATTTGAAAGCCAAATTTTGTGTTCAGCTTTGATCTTTTCATCAAGAATGCTTGAAAATCCTCTATTTCATTGAATATTATTTTCCCTCTGAAGTATTATACTCAGTTTTGCTGGGTAGGTGATTCTTGGTTTTAATCTTAGCTCCTCTGACTTCCAGAATTATCATATTCCAAGCCCTACAATCCATTAATGCAGAAGCTGTTAAATCTTGTGTTATCCTGATAGTGTTCTCATATTATTCAAATTGTTTCTTTCTGGCTTCCTGAAATATTTTCTCCTTGACCTGAGAACTCTGGAATTTGGCTGTAATATTCCTTGGAGCTTTCAAAATGTGATGAGTGGATTCTTTCCATTTCTCTTATGTCTTCTGGTTCTAGGATAATGGGGCAGTTTTCCTTGATAACTTCTTGAAAGATGATTTCTAGGCTCTTTTTTTGATCCTGGTTTTCAGGTAATTCAATAATTTTTAAATTATCTCTCCTGGATCTCTTTTCTAGGTCAGTGTTTTTTCCAATGAGATATTTCACATAGTCTTCTACTTTTTCATTCCTTTAGTTCTGTTTTATAATGTCTTGATTTCTCATAAAGTCATTAGCTTTCATTAGCTCCATTCTAACTTTGAAGGAATTATTTTCTTCAGTGAGTTTTTGGACCTCTTCCATCTGGCCTATTTTGCTTTTTAAGGCATTCTTCTCATCAGCTTTTTGGATCTCTTTTGCCATTTGGGTTAGTCTATTTCTTAGGGTATCATTTTCTTCAGTATTTTGGGGGGTCTCCTTTAGTAAGCAGCTGACTCATTTGTCATGATTTTCTTGCATCGCTCTCATTTCTCTTCCCATTTTTTCTTCCACTTCACTTACTTGATTTTCAAAATCCTTTTTGAACTCTTCTATGGCCTGTGACCAATTCATATTTTTCTTGAAGATTTTTGATGTAAGAGCTTTGATTTTACTGTCTTCTTCTGGTTGTATATTTTGATCTTTGTCACCAAAGTAAAATTCTATAGTCTGAAGTGTTGTTTTTTTTCTTTTTGTTTTTAATGCTCATTTTTAACGCTCATTTTTGTTCATTTTCCCCAAACATTTTTCTTTCTAACTCTATGTCAAGGTGGGACTCTGCTTCCAGTGAGGGTTTGGGTAGGGGTGGAATACTGTCCCAAGCTTCAGGGGTTTTATGCAGCTATTTTCAGAGATACTTCTAGGGGCCTCTAAATTTTCAGCTCTTCAAAGGTGATATGATCAAAGAAAAGGTGTTTACTCCTTTACTGGCCTGTGCTCTGGTCTGTAAGTGACCCCAAGCACTCTTTTCTGCCTTGCAATTGTGAGGAGGATTCGCTCAGAAGTTATTCCCCAATGATAAATGGCCTAAGGCTATGAATAGGCAGTTTTCAAAGGAAGAAATTAAAGATATATGGTCACATGAAAAAATGCTCTAAATCACTCTTGATTGGAAAAATGCAGATCAAAACAACTCTGAGGTACCACATCTCACCAGATTGGCTAACATGACAAAACAAGAAAATGATAAATGATGGAAAAGATATGGGAATATTGGCACGCTAATTCATTGTTGGTGGAGTTATGAGCTAATCCAACCATTCTGGAGAGTGATTTGGAACTATGCCCAAAGGGCTATAAAAATGTGCATATCCTTTGACCCAGCAATGCCACTCCTAAGGATGTACCCCAAAGAGATCATACAAATGGGAAAAGGACCCACATGTACAAAAATACATATGAATACACATAGCAGGGTTTTTTGTATTGGCCAAGTGCTGGAAATTGAGAGGTTGCCCATTAACTAGGGCATATCTAAACAAGTGGTTGTGTATGGATGTAATGAAGTACTATTGTGCTATAAGAAAGGATGAGTAGGCATACTTGAGAAAAACCTGAAAAGACTTATATGAACTGATGTTGAGTGATGGGAGATGAACTAGGAGAACATTATACACAGTTACAGGAACACTGCATGATAAAGCAATGCAAGGTTCTAAAAAAAACTTCAAAAGGCTCATGATGGAAAATGCTATCCACATCCAGAGAAAGCATTAATGACTCTGAAGGAAGATCAAAGCATACTATTTGCTCTCTGTCTTTTGTTTTTTTGTTTCTTCTTTCTTGTGGTTCATTCCATTGGTTCTATTTCTTCTTTACAACATGACTAATGTGAAAATAAGTATGTAGAGTCTTTATCAGATCTCACACTATTAGAGTGGGAGGGTGAGTGGAGGAGTAGAGGTGAGGTAGAAAATTTAAAAATCAAAAGTTTATGGAACCGAATATTTTAAACCAAAAATAAATAATTTTTTTAAAGGGAGAGCAAAGGACAGTAACAGACAAGGGAGGCCACTGGCAAGATCCTACCTAATAAAGGAATAATGTAAGAAACCCATGAGAACAGAAAAGGCTTTTGAGCTCCTGGGATATAAAAGATCTTGGAGACATATGTTCCCTATGTATGTTCCTCTCTACTAATGTAAACTCTGTGTGCACTCACTCTTCCCCATGATGGAGTAGGTCTGAACTCATAGACTTAAAGAAGGAATGTTCTGTTACTATTGCTCATTCTAAATAATTTCAGTAAACACCTTTGCTTTGAGCTCATTTTGTCAAATGGCTAACTACTGAATGAAGGAACATCCATTGGCAAAGGCAAATGAACTATAGTTTTAGGAGGGTGCATACAGAGAGTATTTTGACCTTAACTGTCCTTTTAAGAACCCAATCGCCTAGGGTGAGATGGAGGAGTGGAAAAGGAAAGAGGCATAGGGGGAGTGCTATAGCGTGGAAGATAATCCCAGACACATACATCTATGATGCCACCCTGCATTTGCAGAGGCCTTCTGGGGAGATTCCTGTTTGGAATTCTCCTTTTTTTTTCTCCTTAGAATTAGAAAAATTAATAATTTAGTTTCTTTTATTTTGTTTTCAGACTGTAAATCCAGTTCATTTTCCAATGTGTTCCCTTTACAAGTCAGACCAATTCCTTTCAGAAACTTTTTGCATGGTAGAAAGCTGACAGATCAGTGATATCAGTAATAATTTTTCAGTATGAACAAAGAAAATGATGTAAAAACATACATGTTGCATCCTTGGATTACTGATACTTATAATCTTTTTTTTAAAGCTTATTAATACAGGATTTATTTGTCTTCCCCCCATCAAACTCTGAGCCCTTGGCTTTTCCCAGGCCTGCCTGGTAAGATGGAGGCAGAGGTATATACAGGGTGAAAGATGGAAGGACCAGGAGGATGAGGAAGATCATTCAGAAATGTAAGGGGATAGAAATGGCTCCATCACATGGTGAAGAGGATGAGGAAGGTCACCATCAGGCAAAAGAGCCCCATGGCCCTAGAGAGGACAAAGCCCAGGATGGCGTAGGAAAAAAGCTGCTGCTTCAGGGAGGGGTTCCTGGTCACAGTCCTAATCCTAGCCCCAGAGCTGGCCACCCCCACAGTGGCAGACTCAGTTCCAATAAACCTGGCTGTGGTATAAATGTCCCTAGAGATGACACTAGTTTGGAATCCACATCTAGGTAAAGGGACCTGATGCTGCCAAAATGTTGAAGTTCTTATCTGTCTGAACCTCTGGCTATTTTAGCACTACTGCAGATAATGGTCTACTCAGCAGCTGAGAACTGCTCCTCACAAGGGCTGGGGTAGAAATGAACGTGGTACAGACACACATTCTCAGGGGGTAAGGGGCAAAGCTGAAGAGCTGCTGGCAGAGGAGACAGAGAGGGTGATATTTACAATCCTAATGCACCTAAAACCACACGACTGCCTCATGATTTTAGTGACAAGTGAATTCAGAGTATCTTGCAGAAAAGAGAAAAACCCTGTTCATTTTCATAAATTACCTGAAAACGTTGATTCTTCTAAAATTCTTAGCAGAACATCTGTTCCAGAAAGTAATTGAGAGTAGTGCCCACCAGGACTAATGCAGAGAACTCAATGTGGAAAACTTTAATAGGGAATTATTTGGTTCATGGCTAAAGAAATGAGGTTGATTGCTAGACAGCCTAAGGGAACCAGTTTATGACACCTATATCTGAAAATAGTATTGAAAATCTGCTTATATTGAATAAGTAAGTACAGTCATAGAAAGTTATATACATAAAGTTCTGACTATAACTAATATGAAATAACACTTCAGTGACCCAAGAGAGAAATGTAGAGAGTTGGTGTATCAAAGGTTACATTCCAAGAAGCCAGCATTAGGAAATGAAGCTGGGACCTGGCCTACAAGTTAACTTGGATCCAGAAAACAGCCTGAAATCACTGTCATTAGTTATTATTACTAATTATTATACCCATTTGGATATATTAGGATTTCACACAAACGTAAGAGGAATTGAGAATGTGAAATGCATTACTGTGCTAGACAGTGGATTACAAGTGACCATTGTGTAGTAGTATTTCTGTGAAAACTGAGGAAAATCCCATTGCAGCCTATAAGGCTAGGACTATAAAAGCTTAGTGACAAGAGCCACTACATATAGATGGGTGGTAGGGAACTAAACATTGAGTAGCTCATACCGCAAGTGACTTATTTGCCAAGTGAAAAAAGATATGCCGCTTTCAGACTTTGGCCAGTATAAAGATATGTTAATATTTCTTTACCCCTTCTGGAAAGGAGTTTTCTTAATTAGCTTTAGAGGACTGTAGATCCTTAACCATTGAGTGAAAGCAACTGACCACATATATGAAATGTCAAATGACTAAGAGGAGGACTTAGTCACATCCATTCAGCATGTGTGTATGTGTGTGTGAGGTGTATAGATAGATATAGATATATATAAGCTAGCCAGTTCTAGAGTGAACCAATACCATCACCTCTAGCAGTTAAGAGAACATCTATGTATTGAGAAAAAAAAATAGTTTTTTGAGGACTTCACCTTTGCTCCTATGCCTCTTAGTCAATGGAGCAATGGGGAGAGGGTATTTCTTTTCCTTTGCTCTTTGACAAGGGTGTCTTGCAACAGAGAGTTTAAGTACAGAAAGGAACAAGTCTAGGGAATCTAGGGAAGTGGAGCTGTTGTTTCCAGAAAGAACAGTGTGAGAAAGGCACTGGGGTTCTGCATAATGGAGACTAGAGTTCACTCATTCACATGTATTCCCTATGTGTGTGCCTCTCTCTCTTCCTCCTAATATGATATATGTTTCTGAAAACTCCAGATTTATGAAGGAAATGTTTTGTTACCACTCTTGATATCATGCATTTCAGTAAATGCTTCAGCTTTGTGCTCAATGTATCAAATGGCTAACTATTGAAAGTAAACCTATTGGTATGACTCACGTGTGCAAATGAGATATGCAGTTTTTAGACATGATCACTAAGTGGATTTGTTTTCCTATACTAACTGGCTACAAAGGTTTGTTTTTCTTTATTTTTCACTGAGGGAAAGAAAAGATCTGAAAGGGAGAGCTAGAAATTTGAAAGGGAGAGAAGAGATTTGAAAGGGGGGAAGTAATAATGTCTCAACCCCAAAAATAAATGAGAGTCAATGAAGCATTTTAAAATGCATAGAAAAGAAGAAAGTTCCAAAGGAAATACAAACAAGTAAAAAAATTCTGAAAGTAACATACTGAATTTTTCAAATATAGGCAGGTAGGAGATAGAGACTTGGGAATCATGGGGTGACTAGGTGGCACAGTGAATAGAGCACCAGCCCTGGAGTCAGGAGGCCCTGAGTTCAAATGTGACCTCAGACACTTAATACAAAACCTAGCCATGTGACCTTGGGCAAGTCACTTAATCCCAATTGCCCTCCAAAGAGAAAAAAAAAAAATAGACGGAGTCAGGAAGATCTACTTTCAAATTCTGCCTCAGACACTTAAGTAGTGTCAATCAAATCTTTGATGGCCCAAGCCTGAGAAGAATACCTAATATCCAAAGTGACAAAGTGAGAATCCAAAAGAATCTTAATACATTATGGTATTGAGCCATTATTCATAATAAGATAAAATTCAACAGAGATAAAAGTGAAAAAAAAGTTTGGGCACAAAAATCAACAAGTAACAGATGCAGGAAGCATGGCTAGAATGCAATTGTTCTGAAAAAGATCTAAGGCAGCAATTCTCAACCTGTGGGTCACGACCCCTTTGGAGGTCAAATGACCCTTTCACAGGAGTCGCCTAAGACCATTGGAAAACACATATTTCCTATGGTCTCAAGGTCACATGTGACCTTCTAGGTCCTGGGGTACGGTCCTTTGAATTTTAAACTTCACAGAACAAATACTCCTAATAAAAGGAGTCAAAGGGCTGTACTTGAGGCTACATGTGGCCTCTGAGGTCACAGGTTCCCGACCCCTGTGTTAGATGGTTGCTGAGGTCACTAACAATTCTAAGCTTTTGTAATTCTGTGATTTAGCCTACTATCTGGTATCACTAGAATAGTTTAAATCCTTCTAGGCTCAGTCTTATAGGTTTATCCCCATATAAACAGATGTTTTAAACTTGCTAAAGTGCTGAACTTGCACTATTAGAAATATACACAACCTCTGAAATGTAAAAACAAATAAGAAAAACTAACAAGTGCTCTCCTGGTACGCAGTACAGGGAAAATATAATATAACATGTAACACAGATCTAATCCTAATGCAAAAATTTTCAGTTTCAGGAACTTAAAAATCTAGATTTCATGTGTCAATATATATTCCACTCTACATACTTTCACCTCTTTATTGTATCATTAAGGACAACTTAATAGGTATTGGAAAAGAATTAACTATTTCAAAAGGTACTCCTGAAATCAAAAAGAACTTTCTACAAGGAAGAGCAACACCTGCCTGCTACCTGGGAGAGAGAACAGCCATGCAATGTGATGAAGTGGCTTATTTCCTCATGGGCTTAATGGTACACCTCTCTTTACTCCCAATTTAGAAATGGTAGCAGTAACAAAACTTTCTACAGGAAATTAATTCAATCTTCCTTATACCCACTCTGGTAACACTAATAATCTGCTTATGTTCTATATTATATGCCTAGGGTTTTCCTTTGAAGTATTAGATTTAACTGCCAATGAAATGCTGAGATACCTTACAACTGCTACTATAATTATGAAAATTGCTATTAAAACCTGCTTATCTTGTTATGAGACAACTTGGGTGAACTATAGCTATCATCATAGTTCTGAGTCAGGGTGGTGATATTATGTGTGTATATATACTGTCACAAGGAAGCCACGTAAGTACACTTAAAGTTACTTTGACATTAAATTGAATCTATATAAATACTACACAAAATGCCTACACAAATCCATTTATAAAGTTATGACCTTGGAGACACTCTATTAAGGACTCCCCAAAGGTTTGTTGTGTTTTTTTTTAAAGAGAGGCTAATCCACTAACACAACAGCCATTTAAGAGGTCTTTAGTCCTTCATGAGAAACCAAAATTGACATTCTGTGTACCTGTAGTAAATATGTATGCTTTAAAAAATAAAATGGTCAGGTACTTAAGTTTATATCCATGAAGAAACATGGATATAAAATTTAGTCATTATATTTGAAAAGAAAAAACAACAATAAGATTTTTTTAAGGATGAGAAAGAAGACACAAACACATTCAGAGAGACTTACCCATCCCAATGGTTTATCTTCATGTTGATAAGATGGTCTATCATAGACTGAGTATATTCAGCAAAGTCAGCAATATTCACACTGAAAAAAAATCATATACATGTATATATACATACAGACATATACATGTGTGCACATGTTAACATATTCAAATTGTTAACATATTTAAATTATTCAGATTTCAATTCCAGCATATTGTGACCACTTCAGCGCAGAAGTCCAATTTGGATTATAATTCAATCAGTATCAAATCCACAGAGGGAATGGGTTGAAAGGTCTGGTACAGTCTGAGATCTCTAAGTAAAAACAAATTCCCAGAAAGGCCCATGATTCAACTCTCACTTCATGGCATAATTATGAATCAAACTGCATCCTTGGGACTGACTGTGGTTTATATCTACTTACCTGATCTTTCAAGATTGATATACACTCTGAGACTATATATCTTCATCTTCATCCCAGACATTTTCTGCCCTGCCCATTCCTACTTCTGCTGTTCTACCATCCAAACCAGATCACCAGAGGTAATGCTTGAGAGGAGCTAAACCACTTGGCTCTGCACTTCCTGAGACAAGGCATTTTGATCTTGACCCTAGCCTTTCTATCTTTCACTTCTTACTATGACCCATCTAGAGCTATCCCAGTAGCCTGTACTCATTGTTGCTTTATCATACAATCTTCCTCCCCCTGGTAGAAAAAAAATAATTCTTCTCTAAAGAATCTTTTCTACAGAAACAGTCTTGGGAGATATAGAAATATCCATCATTTCTATAGTATGTGATGCACTTTGGTGCCCCTTGCCACCTTCCTTGTCTCACTAGCTCCACATTTCTGGTTGCCTCAGTTGGGAATTTCCCATAAGAATCACATCAATTACAAAACCAGAGGAACTTGGAGATGTTTTTCCTGCTTCCTAAAGAACCTTAAAACCTACTCTAAGTGGCATGGTAGGGGAGGTGAAAACAGGAGTGAGAAAAGTGTCAGGAAATTATTTGACCTGGCTCCTAGAGAGCCCAGGGAGAATCTCCCTCACCAAAATGGAAGTCAAATAATGCTGAGTAGCCAAACTGAGGGGGAAATAAATTTACTAATGTACTAAGAGTGATTGCCTTTTGTTGTTAGTAGCATTCCCTTTCTAGTGTACAGATTTGATTTATAAAGGTATTTTGGTCCTCTTCAAATATACAACCAATAAAATGCATTCTTCAGCATTTAACTGGACCAATGTAAAGCTGATTACCAGGAGTAACAGGAGGTTCAACTACTTAGGCCAAGGTCTTCCACTGCATCAAAGGCCATCTCCAGTTGTCCTAACCTATATCTTGCCACTGGACCCAGATGGCTCCAGAGGAGAAACTGAGGCTGGTGACTCTGCACAGTACTCCCTCACTTAAATCCAATTCACTTGCAGGTCCATAGCATCTCCTCCTTGATGCCATGGTCCTCTTCCAGAAGGAAGGAAAAACAACAACAACCTCTACCTAGAAACAAAACTAGAACTATAAACAAATTAACATGAAAAAAGCCTCTGGAAAGCGTACGTTAATGGTTTCCCCAAGGTTTTACTTAAGTTGAGGAAACATGGATTAATCCTATTTAAAACCTTTAACTCACTTAGTAATTTTCCAAACCTTAACTTCTTTCCTTAGTCACTATTATTGTTTTGTCACTCTTGTTAGAATGCAATCTCCTTAAAGGGAATGGACAGCCTCACTTTTATATTTGTATCCTCATACTTAGCACAGTGCTTAAAAACAGTAAGTAGAAACATTTTTTCATTTATTCATTCTATGAATAATGAATAATAATTTGTTCATTCTATGAATTCTAATAAATTTAGATAGGATTATCTAGATTTAGATATGATACTTCACAGAATCATAGGATCATGGATTTAGAGCTGGAGGAGTCCTTACAAGTAACTGAATCCAGCTCCCTCATTTTAAAAGACAGGTTAATTCAGGTTAAGGAAGTTAAATAACTGGCTCAGAGTCACATAGGTAGGAAGTGTCTGACACAGGATTTGAATCTTCTTGACTCAAGGACCAATGCTCTATCTAAAACTACAACAGTCTTGAATACCGTAATGCCACACAGGAGCAGCTTTAAAAAAGAATGCTACCATGAAGAGCTTTTAAGGTTCTGATTACACAGTACAGTGAACACTCTTATTTACTCCATAACAAACCAAAGCAAAAACATTCACAGAAAATCAAGGTACAGCATTTACAATATTACCACCTATCACAGAAAATCACAATATAATATTCACAACAGCTTATCATTAAAATGGCCACACAGTTTTCACCAAAGTGGTCACAATATTTAGAACAAAAAATAATCATCTGGTATCCCTAAGGAGGTTTGCTTCCTTACTTAGTCATTCAGTCATCTCAGAGTACAATAGTACAATAGTCAATCTTCCACTCACAGGGCACTAGGTTAACTTATTTAGCAATGAGTTACTAAGTATCATTAATAACTAAATACAATCATTAGAAAATACACAAACTCCTCACCCCTAGGTCACTAGCAAACCACATTATCATCACAGCATTTGATACCAAAGGAGAGGTCTTTACTTAATCTTGACAAGAGGCAAGTTCTCAGCAAGCTGTATTCCTGGGGAAACAAAGCTTAACAAAGCCCTGACATATATTGCCTCTGTCCTCATCAATTCACTCTCTGCCTGCAGAACACTCTCAGGACCCCTGAAAACATCAGCAAGACCCTTTTCCGGGATTTCTGAAAACGTACAACAAGAAAATCCTTCTTCAAGGCTTCTGAGACAACAGCAAGGTTCCAGGACTTCTGGAACAATAGCACTGTCCTTCACCAGCAGACAAATCTGGCAAAACAACATCAAAACAGACAGGCAGAATACCGGCACCACAGCCATGCTTCTTCACTCCTAAGGCAGTCTGGCTAGTCCTTGGACCCAGAAGAAACCTCAGCTGGCTCCCAGAATCAAAATTACTCCTCTCAGGTTTTCAAAATTAAAATCATTTTCTCCAGTCTGGGGGATGGGAGGGGAGAGAGAGGAGGAGCTTTCCTCTTCAGCCTTCCTAACAGCAGCAACTTCAGTCTCCATTATTCTTGTCCAAAGGAAATTCTGACTCAGTTCTCATTCCTGCAGTAGCAGCCTAGGGTTCAGATGCTGCTGAGAGAAACTCTCTCTCTTCTCATCAGAACAACTTTTCCCACCAGCTTCTTATCAGGAGAAAATTCTGATCATGCATCTCTGGGGTTTTTCTTATATACACACAGAATTACCTTTCTATTTCAGCCAACCCCTTCCTGTTACAGTAGACAGTAACAGAAGACAAGAGTTCACACCTTCTGTTTCTTTCACAGAAGCTTGATTAGTTACTAAGGGCTAAGTACCTGCTTACTTGCCAGAACAAAAAGGGGTCTTCAAATATAAATTAATTACCACTACAAACACACAGTTATTTGGTTAATAATAAACAAAGTCTTTACTACGACTATGAGCAGACCACCCAATCAGCCTTACCTAGACTTGTCTCATTTGTTAATTTAGTTATTAATGCTTAAGTTATACCAGAAATAACTTTTCCTAAATAAATTTGTGTAGATAATGTGGTCATTTGGGGATATTACAAAACTGATTTTCCTAAAAATAAAACATGAACTTCAAATAGGGAAGAAAGAGGCCCAAATGTAGGTAATAAAACCTGTATCTTACTTAAAATTAGTGGATTAGAAGGTAGGAAACAGAAACATGTTCTGAGGTCATATATCTCTAGGAAAGAGGAGAAATTCAATATGGATTACAACATATAGGTAAAGGGGAATCAAAAAGGAAAAGGGATCCTAGTACATAAAACCCTTTTTTCTCCTTTTTTTTTTTTTTTTGCTTTTTGGAGGGCAACTGGGGGTTAAGTGACTCGACCAAGGTCACATGGCTAGTTTTTCTGTTAAGAGACTGAGGCCAAATTTGAACTCAGGTCCTTCTGACTCCAGGGCTGGTGATCTACTGACTGTGCCACCTAGCCACCCCAAACACATTTTTTAATATAGCTGTTCACAGCTTAGGTTTTTTTCCTCTAAAAACTTCCTTTTCATGTCTTTTGAAGAAAGACTCTTGTTGTTATACATTATATAAATTTTCCATGTATCATCAATATCAGAACTTATTCAGAGATACCTGATAAGATATTTTTAAGTCCCCTACTAAACTTTTCATCTAAATGTAATATCAGGCTGGAAATTCTCCATCTTTGCTTTTAATGAACCTTTTCAAAAGGATTATCTTTTTTTTCCAGACTTTAAGTACTGATTTTCATTTTGGAAAATATTGGGGGAAGAGCAAAGAAAGCAGCGCTGAAGCAATAAAACTCTGCACCTCCAACACAGCCACCTGAAATACCCATAAAATATGACCCTAAACAAATTTTAGGGCTCCAGAACTCACAAAAATACAGAAAAACACATCTCCCACTGAAGGCAGCTTGGCAGGCAGGGCAGGAAGGGCTCATCCCAGCACGCTGGAGCCAAAACCAGCCCAGCCTGAAACCTCAGTTTGGCCCATGGGTGGCCAGGACAAGCCACAGCTGAAGCCTTCAGGAGAGTGGATAAGCGGCAGCTGTGGCAGTTTCCAGAATCATCAAGCCATAAGAAATAAAGACTAAGTAAAAGGTTAGTGGAACTCGGCTAAATTCAGGAGAGAGCACCCAGCCAAACTGTCTCCAGGGTAAGGAAGCAGCAAAAGTGGTGTAGCCGCCTCCAAATGGCTGCTTCAGAGCTCACAGCCTGGAGACTGCAGGGAGGCCAAGCAATCATTGAGGGTATAAAGTGGTCTTGCCTTAACTGGCCTGGATCAGGATCATGGTCTTGGTTGATGGCCCTAAGGTGCATTTTGAGTGAGCTAGTGGGGGCTGCAGCAGCCTCCTAATAGCTCTGGCAGCTGCAAAAACCCCAGCAAATTGGGACAGAACTTTCCCCCCTGGAAGCAGAGTTCCACAGAGCTAAAAAGTCAAGTAATTCACTGGCAACATGAGCAGGCAAATGAAGCAAAGTAAGAACAGCAATTGAACTCTAGAATGCTTTTTAGGGGACAAAAAGGATCAAAGCATGGAATAGAAGAAAGACAACACAGTCAGAACTCCCACACCAAAGCTTCCAAGAAACATGTAAACTGCCTACAAGCCACAAATCAGCTTAAGAAGGATTTTGAAAACCAAATAAGGGAAGGGGAGGAAAAATTGGGAAGAGAAATAATAATGATGCAAGAAAATCATGAAAAGAGAGTCAAAAACCTGACTAAAGAAAATAACACCTTAAAAAAATAGATTAACTCAAATGGCAAAAGAGAACCAAAAAGCCACTGAGGAGAAGAATATCTTAAAAAGTCAAATTTGCCAGATGGAAAAAGAATCTCAAAAGCATTCTGAAGAGAATAATTCCTTCAGAATTAGAGTGGAGCAAATGGAAGCAAATGACTTTATGAGAAATCAAGATACTATTAAACAGATCCAAACAAATGAAAAAATAGAAGGCAATATGAAATATCTCCTTGAAAAAAATCACTGACTTGGAAAATATATCCAGGAGAGACAATTTAAAACTTATTGGACTACATGAAAGCCATGATCAAAAAAAGAACTTAGACATTATCCTTCAAGAAATTCTGAAGGAAAATTGCCCTGATATTTTAGAACCAGAGGGCAAAATAGAACTCGAAAGAATTCACCTATCACCTCCTGAAAAAGATCCCAAAAAGAAAAGTCCTAGCAATGCATTATAGCCAGGTTCTGGAGTCACCAGATCAAGAAGAAAATATTAGAGGCTGCCAAGAGGAAGCAATCTAAATACTGTGGAAACACAATTAGGATAACCCAGGATCTGGCAGCTACTATATTGAGGGATCTAAGGGCCTGGAATATGATATTCTGGAAATCAAGGGAGCTAGGATTAAAACCAAGAATCACCTATACATCAAACTTGAGTATAATGTTCCAGGGGAAAATATGGTCATTCAGTGAGGTGGAGGACTTTCAAACATTCTTGCTGAAAAAACTAGAACTGAAAAGAAAATTTGACACTCAAATACAAGAAGCATGAGAAGGTAAACATGGAAAAGAAATCATAAGGAACTTATCAAAGTTGAACTATTTTCATGCCAACATGGAAAAACGATCATTGTAACTTATGAAACTTTTCTCAGTATGAGGATAGGTGAAGGGAATACAAATGTGTATGTATATATATATGTATAAATATATATATGTATGTATGTATATGTATATATGTGTATATATGTATACATACATATATGTTTATATAGGACGGTTTATATATGCATATGAACACATATCTGAGTGTGTATATATGTGTACATAGAGGGCACAGGATCAATTGAACAGGAAGGGACGATACTTCAATAGATGAAATTCTGAGGTGGAAGAAGATTAGAATGAGAGGAGACAGTGAGAGACAGAATGGGGTTAATCATCTCATATAGAAGAG
>CM053593.1:196070208-196090320 GCA_028646575.1 Pseudocheirus occidentalis | reverse complement strand
TCTGAGCATGAGTGTATATATGTATATAGAAGGTATAGGATGAATTGAATATGAAGGGATGATACTTTAAAAGGGGAAATTCTGAGGTGGGAGAAGACTAGAATGAGAGGAGACAGGGAGAGACAAAATGGGGTTAATCATCCCATATAGAAGAGGCAAGGGATAACTGTTACAACTTTGCTTTCAATTACTCTCATTGAATTTGGCTTAGGGAAGAAATGGCATAAACGCTAAATTGGACATCATGCCACACAGGAGTGTAGGTGGCATGGGGGTGAGTGGGGAGATGACAGAGGGCAGGTCAGGTTCTGGGGGAGGGATGCTGGAAGCACACACTTCAGTAAAGGGACAGGGTAGAAAACAGAACAAGGGGGGAGGGATCGGAAGGAGGGACATATGATCAGTGTCACAATATGTCCACTATGAAGATGTCTTGTATAGTTGCACATCCACAGCCTGTATTGAATTGCTTGTCCTTCCAGTCGGGGTGGGTGACAAGGGAGGAATCAAAAGAATCTAGAATTTAGAGCTCTGCAATACCTGCAACTAGGAATTTAGATATACAGGGGCTGGGGTAGGGAGAGCCTCCCTGCCCTACCAGAAAGTAAGAGAGCTGATCAGAGGAAGGACTTTACAGTGAGATCACTGTTTTGGGATTGGGGTAGGGGAAAGACGGGGAGAAAATTTTTAATTCTAAAATCTCATGAAAATGAATGATGTAAACAAGAAAACAAGTAAAAAACAGTAATAAAGGAAAAAAAACTATAATAGTGGGGGATGTCAACCTCGCCCTCTCTGAACTAGATAAATCTAAGTACAAAACAAATTCGGAAGAAGTTACTTTACTATACTCACTTTCCAGTTTATTCACTCCTCTTGAAGTCTGCTCAGGTCTGTCTGGGCTGCCCTGGGACTGGAACCCCAACTTATGGGAGACTTTGCTCTGCTCCAAATGAGCTGCCATAGATCTTTACTGTCAGCTTGCCAGGCTGCCTTCAGCGGGAGATTTGTGTCTGTCTGTCACTTTGTTGGTTCTGTAGCTTAAAATTTCTTTAGAGTATTCTTTTACAGATATTGGAAGTGGTTGCAGCCAGAGCCCATGCCAAGTTTGTGCTCCCTTTCTTGGTTCCCTTTTTAGATTCTATTTGTGTGAAAAGTGTTTTGTAATTATGTTCCTGGGTTTTTTTTGACAGGTAGACTTCCAAAAATTTTGTAATGTCTGTAGTGACTTTAAATAGAATTTCTCTTTTTATCTCTTGCTTTTGGACTTTGTTAGTAATATATAGAAATTCTGATGATTTATGTCGGTTTATTTTATATCCTGCCATTTTGCTAAAGTTGTTAATTATTTCAAGGAGTTTTTTATTTGATTCTCTGAGTACAGTATATCATCTACAAAGAGTGATAGTTTAGTTTTTTCTTTACCTATTTTGATTCCTTCAATTTCTTTTTCTTCTCTTATTGCTAAAACTAACATTTCTAGTACCATATTGAATAACAGGGGTGATAATGGACATCCTTGTTTCACCCCTGATATTATTGCTTCTAGCTTATCCCATTACATATAATTCTTGCTGATGGTTTTAGGTAGATGCTAATTATTTTAAGGAAGACTTCATTTATTCCTGTGCTCTCTAGTGTTTTTAATAGGTGTTGGATTTTTTCAAAAGCTTTTTCTGCATCTGTTGAAATAACCATATGGTTTCTGTTATTTTTTTCTTTTTTTGTCAATAATTTCCCTGATGTTATACCAGCCTTGCATTCCTGGAATAAATTCTACCTGGTCATAGTGTATTATTCGTGTATTGAGTAGGTGTAATGTTTTTGCTAATGTGTTTATTTAAAATTTTTGCATCTATATTCATTAGGGAAATTGATCTATAATTTCCTTTCTCTGTTTTAACTCTTCCTGGTTTAGGTATCGGTACCATATTTGTATTATAAAAAGAATTTGTAGTACTCATTCTTTGCCTATTTTCCCAAATAATCTGCATAGTATTGACTTTGTGTGACAGAGTTTGATAGAATTCTCATGTAAATCTGTCTGGCCTTGGATTTTTTTCTATTCAATTAATTGATGACATGTTTTGTTTCTTTTTCTGAGATGGGATTATTAAGTAGTTTGCTTCCTTATCTGTTAATCTGGACAATTTACATTTTTGTAAATGTTCATTTCATAGAGATTTTTGAATTTATGCCCATATAGTTGACTAAAATAGTTTGTAATTGTTGTTTTAATTTCCTCTTCATTTATTGTGAATTAGTTCTTTTCATTTTTGATACTGGTAATTTGGTTTTTTTCTTTCTTTTTAAAATCAGATTTACCAAAATTTTATCTGTTTTATTGTCGTCCCCCCGCCATAATACCAGCTCTTAGTTTTATTTATTAGTTTAGTAGTTTTCCTAATTTTAGTTTTATTAATCTCACCTTTGGTTTTCAGTATTTGCAATTGGGGAATTTTCATTTGTTCATTTTCTAGCTTTTTTAGTTGTATGCCCAATTCATTCATCTCCTCTTTCTCTGTTTTATTCATATAAGCATTGAGAGATTTTAATTTTCCTCTAAAAACTACTTTTACTGCATCCCATAAGTTTTTGTGTATTGTCTCATTATTGTCTATCCACTGGATGAAGTTATTATTTCTATTATTTGTTGTTTTACCTACTCATTCTTTAGGATTAAATTATTTAATTTCCAATTGAATTTTATTCTATCATTCCATGGCCTTTTCTGACTTACAGTTTTTATTGCATCACGATCTGAAAAGGATGCATTTAATATTTCTACTATTCTCTATTGGAGTGTGAGGTTTTTATGCCGTAGTACATAGTCGGTTTTTGTGTAGGTGCCATGTACCACCAAGAATAAGCTATATTCCTTTCTGTCTCCATTCCCTTTTTTCCAGAGGTTTATCATATTTACCTTTTCTAAAAGTCCCTTCACCTCCTTAACTTCTTCCAAATTTTTTTTGTACTTAGATTACTTAGATTTATCTAGTTCAGAGAGAGGGAGGTTGATGTCCCCCACTAGTATACTTTTAATGTTAATTTCTTCTTGTAGCTCACTTCCCATCTAAGAATTTGGATGCTATATCACTTGTTGCATATATGTGTAGTAATGATATTACTTCATTTTCCATGGTGTCTTTTAACAGAATATAATTTCCTTTCTTATCTCTTTTTTTTTGTTTTTTTTTCTCCTTTTATTTTTTATTTATTTATTTATTTTTATTTTATTTTATTTTATTTTATTTTTTGCTTTTTGGAGGGCAGTTGGGGTTAGGTGACTTGCCCAAGGTCACACGGCTAGTTTTTTTTGTGTTAAGTGTCTGAGGCCGGATTTGAACTCAGGTACTCCTGACTCCAGGGCTGGTGCTCTATTCACTGCGCCACCTAGCCGCCCCTTCTTATCTCTTAATTAGATCTATTTTTGTTTTTGTTTTCTATGAGATCAGAATTGCTGCCTCTGCTTTTCTTTTTAACTTCAGCTGAAGCATAATATATTCTATCCCAGCCTTTTACCTTTACCCTGTGTGTATCCTTCTGTTTCAAATCTATTTCTTGTAAACAACATATTGTAGGATTTGATTTTCTTTTTTAGGAGTATGATTTTTAATCCATTTTTCTATCTGCTTCCATTTTATGGGAGAGTTCATTCCATTAATATTCACAATTATGGTTCCTATCTGTGTTTTTCTCTCTATCCTACCACTACCCTCTTTCTTTCTCTTTTCTCCTTTTCCTCCCTCACCAGAGATTTGCTTCTGACCACTGCCTCCTTCAGTCTGCCCTTTCTTCTATTGGACCCCCCTCTTTCCTTTCCATTTTCCCTTACTGTGTCTTCCCTCCCTCCCTTTTCTTTACCTTTTCCCCTCCAGCTGCCTGTAGGGTAAGTTAGATGTTTATACTTGAGTATGTTATTCTCTCCTTGAGCCAAGTCTGATGAGAGTAAAATTCAAACAATGCTCAATCTCCCACCCCTCTTATTATATTATAATATGTCTTTGTGCCTCATCATGTTATGTAATTTACCCTTTTCTATGCCTCCTTTATCTTCTCCCATTATAATCTTTTTTCAGCACTTAATTAGGTTTTATATTATCATGTCAAAATGAACTTACACCCATCTTCTCTTTCTATATATTTCTCTTCCATATCATGTAATAAAGATACAGTTCTCAGGAGTTGTAAGTCCCATCTTCCCATGTAGGGATGTAAACAGTTTATACTTATTGAACAATATTGTTCTTCCCCCCCCTTTTCTATTTACTTTTTTATGCTTCTCTTGAGACTTGTCTCAGATCAAATTTTCTGTTTAACTCTGGTCTTTTCATTAGGACAGTGTAGACATCTCTTCTTTCATTAAATGTCTATTCCTTCCCCTGAAAGATTATACTCAGTTTCACTGGGTAATTGGTCCTTAGTTGTAATTCAAGTTCCTTTGCCTTCTGAAATATCATATTACAAGTTCTCCAGTCTTTTAATGTAGAAGCTTCAAGGTCCCACATAGTCCTGGCTATAGTTCCATGATATTTGAATTGTTTCTTTCTGCCTGGTTTCAGTATTTTCCCCTTGATGTGATAATTTTGGAATTTGGCTACAATATTCCTTGGCATTTTCAATTTGGTATCTCTCTCAGGAGGTGATCAGTTGTTTCTTTCAATGACTTTTACCATCTGGTTCTAGGACCTCAAGGCAGTTTTCCTTGATGATTTCTCGAAAGATGCTGTCCAGGTTCTTTTTTTCATTATGGTTCTTAGGCCAACCAATAATTCTTAATTTATCTCTTCTGCTTCTATTTTCCAGGTCAGTTGTTTTTCTAATGAGATATTTTATTTTATTTTTTACAGTATTTTTTCATTCTTTTAATTTAGTTTGACTGATATTTGATGTTTCGTAGAGTTAGCTGCTATTTGGCCGACTCTCATTTTTAACTAGTTATTTTCTTCAGTTAGCTTTTGAACTTCTTTTTGCATTTGGCAAAGTCTGCTTTTTGAGAAGTTGTTTTCTTCAGTGTATCTTTTTTCCATTTTGTAAATTGTGCTTTTAAAGGATTTGTTCAATGTTTCTTCTGCCTCTGTTATTTGACTTTTAAAATTCTTGACCTCTTCTAAGAAGGCTTTTGGGTTGAGACCAGTTCATATTCTCCTTTGAAGTTTTGTATGTGGGTATGTTGACCATGTTATTCTCTCCTGAATTTGTGTTTTGATCTTCCCTCTCACCAAGTTATTTCTCTGGGGTGATTGTTTTTCTTTGATTATTCTTGCTCATGTTGTTTGCCTTTTTCCTGGCTTTTAAAATTGATCTCAGCTTCTGGGGAACAGGGGGTGCTGTCCAACCCTTTTTTGTGCCCATAACTAGGGGCTTGGTTACTGCTTTTCTGTGCTAGTGCCTCAGGTTTTCACAGCTAGATTTACTGTGATCTGGTAGTTTACCTGATGCTGAGTTTCATCTGTTGGTGGTGGTTGGTGTTTGCCTGCTATCTGCCCTGGGACTCTGGATCTCCTGCTGGTCTGTTGAGGTAGGGCTTGCTGCTGATTTGCTGGGATGCCTCTCATCCTGTACTTGTCCCCTTTAGCCACAGCAAGAGGGACTTTTTCCCATTAATTTCCCTAACCTCCTGTACTAACAGACTGTTGCACCCAGTCTTTCTGCTGGGTCCACTATTCCAGATTTTTTCCTGGGTCAGTATCCTTTGGGTTTTTCAAAGTATATAAGGGACGACAAGAGTGATTTACTACTTACTCTGCCATCTTGACTCCTGGGCTTTTGCTCCTCTTTTTGAGTCTGCTTTTATTCTTGGCTAGTGATCTCATATGACTATGTTCTTACTGCTGAATGATAGGAGTAGAGAGAAAAACTATGTCTTGCTCCCCCCTCCCTGTTTCTAAAGAGTAAGTCCTCAAAAGTTGTTTCCTTGATTCCTTTTAGAATAAACTGGCTTTCTTCTGGACTGTCCTTTCTCACTGTCTCAACTCTCTTGACAATTGTCCAAATTATATTACCCTAAAGGGTATAGCTGATTTACACAGCTAGTCAGGAGATAATTTCTTCACATTGTCAGTTGTCTTCATCTAGTGACTAAGTCCCTATAATCTATTCAGATTTATTAAGAAGCCTGTTAATACCTCTGATGGGAAAAGGCAGGTTGGAAAGGGGTATTTTCTTTCCAATTTGTGAATGAACCATTCAAAATTTAATTTCATTTACAGACAAGAATCAGCTACTTGAAATTTTATTCTATTTATTCATAATCTATGAATAGACAACTCTGGTGGTTTCAAGGCCTGAAAAAGGGCAGAGTTTTAAGTAGTTGTTTTTCTTACTTACACAGAAAATTTGAAGAGAAATAAAAGACATTTCCCCCTCAGTATATACAGATACACATGCATATATGTACATGTGTATGTATATGAGATGAGAGGTGGGCAGAAGCTTTGGGTTTATAAGTCAGTGTTTTTATTTAATAGAATACTGCCTATTTCTGTCATTTTTCCATTTTAGCTTACCTTTATTCTGATCTTAGTAGTCTTAGCTAAACAATGATGATTCTCATATCTATCGACTCCTTTCCATCTTATCTTTTCTATTTTCTCCTTACCTTTTTTTATTAAATAAATTTAGAGTTGTCAGAATAAGGGGAAGAAGTATAAAAATCATTTCTCCCTATTTTTTTTCAGAGTTATCCGAGGACTGTCAACTAAGGCTTTACATAATATTACTCCACAAGCACCAGAATATATTACAACCATTGGTGAGTATCAGTAACTGTTTTATATACCTGACACTGGCTTAAAATCAACCCTCATTCTTCGTATAAAACTGATAAAATCACATTTTTGTGATTTGGAGGCATAATTAGCTCTTTAGAAGTTAAGATTTTCTGTTTGATCTGTTGCTGGTAAGTATATAAGGGAAAGTGTATCTACTGGATATGCAAGTCCAACTCTAATTTCTTATAGAACTTACCCCAGAAAGTGTCAGATGTTCAACCATTTTAGATCTATACATTTTTGTTCTATCAATGAAAATGCACTGATTAAGTACATACTTATGTACCAGATACTAGGGGTACAAATTAAAAATTAAGAGAAGAATTCAGTACCATGAAAGATGGCAAGACCCAGGGGTTCTTTTATACAGTGACAGATCAGATCACTACCTAAGAATCTGGAAAACATAGTGGTACGGAAGTTGGCATGTCCTAGTGTTCCTTAGGGTATAGCAGCAACTCCCTGTTCATCAAACCGTTGTTAGTGGCCATGCCGTTTTTGCCTCTGAGGTACTGGAGGAGTTTGGGCTCGTGACTGTTGGGAGGGAAATTCATGGTAGTGTTTAGGTGAAGTATAGTCTCTCAGCTCCTTTCTGCAGGGGTTCAGATGGGGGTTGGGGGAGAGGTTAGCACCACCTAGCTGCCCCAAGATAATATTTGTTAAGCATTTAGCAGTGCCTAGCATGTAGTCAACAAATATGTGTGTGTATATAATATATATAAATAATATAATAAGTAATGTTTGTCACCATATTAAAACAACAAAAAGAAATATACAATCAAAGTTCTGAAGATACATTGCAGAGCTTTGGGGACGTTTACCTCCAGTATACTTAAACTGCTTGTCACCTTCACTTCCAGTTTTTAAATCCTGAGACAAGCACCAAAAAACCCCACAAAACCCCCCACAAACTGCCCCAAAACACATAAAACCATGCCAATCTCATCTCTTTTTTGGTGGTGGTGGTGGGGGGAGGGTTATGTCACGGCCTTTGACAAAAAAATAAATAATTAAAATACGGACATCTATTTGGAAACATTCTCATCGGACAATGGAGAGCCCAGATTCATCATACTCCTGCTTGTTGATCCGCCTCTACTGAAAGGTGAAAAGAGATGCTGGGATGGAGCCTCCAATCCAGGCAGAGTATTTGTGCTGCAGAGGGGCATTGATCCTGATTTTCACTGTGCTGGGAGCTAGAGCTAGAGCTAGAGCTAGAGCTAATCTCCTGCATCCTGTCAGCAATGCCTGGGTACGTGGTGGTACCACTAGATGGTACGGTGTTGGCATATAAATCCTTATGGATATCATCATCATACTTCATGATTGAGTTGAAGGTAGTTTCGTGGATTCCACAGGATTCCATACTTAAGAAATATGGTTGGAAGAGAGCTTCTGGGCATCAGAACAGTGGTGATAATCACCTGACCATCAGGGAGCTCATACCTCTTTTTCAGAGAGAAGCTAGGTGCAGCAGTGGCCATCTCATGCTCAAAGTCTAGGGTAATGTAACACAGCTTTTCCTTGATGTCATGCATGATTTCCTTTTTAGCTGTGTTAGTGAAACTTACCTTCTCTTCATGAGGTAGTCCATCAGATTATGACCAGCCAAATCCAGATGGAAGATGGCGTGAGGCAGGGCATAACCTTCATAAATGGGCACAGTGTGGGTCACATTATCACCAGAGTTCATCACAGTACCAGTGGTACAACCAGAGACATAACAGGGATAGCACAGCCTGGATGGCAGCATACATGACTGGGATGTTGAAAGCCTCAAATGTAATATGAGTCGTCTTTTTTCAATTGGCTTTGAGATTCAGAGGGGCTTTTATGAGCAGCACAGTGTGCTCTTCAGGGGCTAGATCTTCTCTGTGTGATCCCAGTTAGTGACAATTCCATGTTCATTGGGGTACTTCAGATCAGAATATCTATTTTGCTTGGGCCTTATCCCTCACGTTGTTGTCTTTCTGGCCCTTTCCCAGCATCATACCCTGATTTCTAGAGTGCCCAGCAGTGGACGGGAAGACAGCCCAAAGGACATTGTCTCCTGCAAAGCCAGCTTTGCAAATCCCAGAGCCACTGTTAACAGTGAGAGCAGAAATATCATCATTCATGGTGAACTTTGAAGTGGCAAGTTTAAAAACCTTAAGAGAGAGAGGAGGTGGTGCCAAAACTGGATGCAGGGAAGAGGCAAGTGCACGCTGAGTGGAAGAGCTCACAGCTGGCAGGAGATTCTAATAGTCCTCTCTTATCTAAGGATAAATAAAAGGGAAAGTACAGAATTGTACAAATTAGTGGGGAAACCAAATGAGACTGCTAAAGAATATGAATATTTCTCAATACTGTATGGAACCTTTACAAAATTTAGAGATATTGCAAATAAAAGTAAAAAAGCCTGCTTTTAATAATAAACACATCCTTTACAGAGGATAAAAATTGTAATTAATTCAAGGAGCACAAACAAACAAAAGACACAAATTAAAATGGATAATTAACAATGAAATGTTAAATGAGTCAAAGAACAAATTATGAGAATTTTATGAGTCTTTTAAAGAAGAGTATGTATGAGCACTACACAAATTATTCTCAGAAACTGAGCAAGTATTCTACCAGACAAATAAGATCTTCAAATATAAACTGAGGAAGGTTGCAGCACAGAAGGTCGATATCATTAATAAATGTTGATTCAAAAATTTTAAATAAAATTTTCTCAGACAGATTATGCTGCAATTCATCCAAAAATCATTCGTCATGACTCAGCATGTAGGGATTGTTCAACATTAAAGAAACAGTCAGTGTATTTAATCATATTTAAAAACAAAAGGTTATAAAACCACATGATTATCTTAGGAGATTGAGAAAAGTCACCCTGATAGAAAAACCATTTATGCATTAAAACAAAACAAAACAAAACCCACAAAGTCTATAGGCATAGAGGGACTTTTGTTAATGTAATTAAAAAGTATGTATCTCAAAAGCAAGCATGGGCAAATACCAATTGGTATATACCAGAAGTTTTCTATAAAGAATAAACCAAGGATGCATTATTCCTTTTAGTTCTAGGAATGCTAGGAATGTCAGTAAGCTGGGAGAGAAAAATTAAAGGCATAAAGATAATCACAGAGGAAATTATATTTACTGATGATATGATAGTTCAGCAATACTAAGTGAAATAATAGCTTCTGCAAAACCACATGATGCAAAATGAACCATCAGAATCAACAACATTACTATATAATAATAGCGAATCAAGAGAATGGCGAATCCATTACGGATGAATTAAAATATATAAAATATCTAGAGATCAAAGTACTACTAATTCAGATTCAAATACGAAGTGTTCCTTAAGCATCGAGCAAAGTAAATGGCTGGAGGAATATTAATTGCTTGTAGGCCATCCATGAAAATATTATAAAATTGAAAATACTTCCAAAGTTGGTTTAGAGTTTTGACCTCATACCAGTCAACTAATCAATGGGATGTTTTGCATAACCTGATTTAATAATCACAGAATTAATATGAAAAAATAAAAGGTTTATGTCAATGGAAATAATGAAAAGAAGTATTGATGAAACGGGAATAATAATACCAAACCTCAGACTGTTTTATAAGTTTATATATACAGGCTTGAGTATCCATCATTATTTTTAAAATAGAGAGCTAGATCAGTGATATAAGGGAGACAAGTGGAACTCAAAAGCACTGGAATTTAGTAACCCAGTGATAGATAAATTAGCATACCTAAGTTACTCAGGAACGAACTCTTTATTTGATAATTGTGAGAAAGATTGGAAAGCAATCTGGCAGAAATTAGGCTTGGATCAACACCATATGCTCTGTTCCCTAATACATTCTAAATAGGTATGTTATTGCTATATTAAAGATCATATTATTAAAAAAATAGAAGAAAAGCAGATTATATATCTTCCTCAGTAATAGGTATGGGGATATGTTAATTATAATAGGAGATATGTTCTTGACCAATAGAGATAAAAGTGTTTGTGAAAAATAGATAGCTTTGATAACATGTAACTGGAAAGTTTAGACACCACAAAATGAATGCATACAGGACAAAAAGGAAAAATAACTGAGTAGGAAAAACTCTTTCCATCAGATTTCCCTAACAAGGGTTTTATATCCAAGATGAATCAACAGTCAATAGATATGCATACCTACCTACCCATATATATGTGTATGTGTATGTATATATTACACATACATACTTATATACATCACATATAAAGCCAAAAGCCATTCCTCAGTAGATAAATGACCAAGAAAATGACAAACATTTCTCAAAAAGATAATTTCACACTAATAGTATCCATATAGGTTCCAAATCACCTTTAACATAGAAAGTGCAAATGAGAACAACTCTGAGGTTTCAAAGATGAAAAAACATGTGAATAGTTATTGTTGGAATACTTTCTGAAATACTGGCACACTAGTATATTGTTAGTAGATCTGTATATCATTACAATCATTCTGGAAAGCAAAGTAGAGTAATGCAAATAAAGTGACTAAAATATCTGTACTTTTTGATCCAGAGATCCCAAGGAGGTCATTGATAAGAAAGTTCTCATAAACAGCAAAATAATCATTATAACAGCACTTTTTGTGATAGCAAGAAATTGGAAACAAAGTAGGTCCCTATCAGTTGAGGAATGATTAAACAAAATGTAGTATTTGAATGTAATAGAATATTATTGTGCTTTAATAAATGACAGATATGAGAAATACAGAAAAATATGAAAGAATTTATGTGAGCTGTTGGTGGGTGATGTAAGCAGATTCTAGAAAATTATGAGTATAATACTGTTAATAAACAACCACACAAAGAAAAATCAAAAGTGAATACTGCAAAATTATAGTAATCACTAGAATTACTTGAAAGAAGAGATATGAAACAAAGGAAAACATAAGCTTAGCTCTTTAAACTTTGAATGTTATTAGAATAAATAATTCAGTAAAATGAGAGTTACAAGAATGGATAAAAAAACAAAAGTCCATAATTAGTTGCTTATAAGAAATATATCCAAAGAGTAAATAAATACAATCAATTATGAGATACTGGGACAAAACTTACTATGTATTAGGTAAATGCAAATAAGTGGTAAATGCTTTCAGATATGCTATCAGAAAAATAAAATTAACTTTGTCAATAAGCAATGAAATAATATGCTTAAAGGAATACAATGCTTAAGGGAACTGTAGCACTTAACCAATAACAGTATGAAAAACCAAATGCTGTAGCATTTTAAACAAATAAAGTAAAAAATACTAGCACAGTAATAGTATAACTTTAAAATTTAGGAATAAGTTAACAGTTGATTAACTTAGAGTTGAGAAATAGCATCTTTTAAATGGGAACATTAAGGAATATAAATATTTTTATCACCATGTGCTGTCTCAATAAAAATAGATCTTGTTTACATAAAAATACAGAAGTATTGATAGCATAACAATTTTAATAAGTAATCAGGAAGGGAAGCATGCACAGAATACATTTCCCTAGTAGAAATATGACAAAACATTCTGAGCAATAATTAGGTCAAAGAAAAAATATAAAAAGAACAATAAGACAATGAGAATGATATATCAAAATATTTGAGAGGTGGGCGGCTAGGTGGCGCAGTGAATAGAGCACCGGCCCTGAAGTCAGGAGTACCTGAGTTCAAATCCAGCCTCAGACACTTAACACAAAAAAACTAGCCATGTGACCTTGGGCAAGTCACTTAACCCCAACTGCCCCCCCCAAAAAAAAGCAAAAAAAAAAATTTGAGAGGTAGCTAAAGCAGTGCTCAGAGGAAAATGGTAAAATAAGCACGTGATAGAAGATGTTGAGCATTCAGTGAGAAATGGTTAAAAAATGCTTTACAGTTTCTTTAAAAACAAAAAAGTCTGATGTTGTTCACAGGTACTGAATTGAATGAATAAAGAAAGCATTTACTAATCCCTTACCATTTGCAAAACTGTGCCAAGCACTGGTGGTACAAATAGAAAAACTTTCAAAGAGCTCATGTTTTTAAATAGAGGTGATATCAGATATGGAAGGTTTCAACTGCAAGTTAGATAGAAAAATCCCATAGTCTTTAGGGTACAGTGGCAAAACATGTTAATGCCTCTTTTAAAATGTCATTTACACTGATGGTCAAGTGGTTACTTGTTTGGTGCATGCAACCTCCTGACTCTTTTTCAGGGTTCCTTAAGGCTTTAGCTGGACTACTTTGTCCTCCCTGTGTCTGGCAGTTGGTTGATATTTGATAAGGAAGAGGAAGGAAACAGGCATTCATTAGACAACTACTTTGTGCCAGGCCTTGTGCTAAGTACTTTACAAATATTAATGCATTTGATCCTCACAAAAACCTTGGGAGTAGGTGCTTTTATTATCCTCATTTTACATTTGAGGAAATTGAATCAGAGTTGAAGTAACCTGCCCTGGGTCAAAAAATGGAATTAAACCCAGGTCTCCCGACTCTAGGCTCGGTGCCACCTATTGCTTCCTTATGAAGACTGGTGGTCCAGGGCTCCTTTTGCTATCTGTCTATTGGTGGCATTTTATCAAGAGTGGGTAGTGATGGTAATGAGGAAACTATGTTCCTCTTTTCAATAATGGCTATGTGGGCCTGTCAGGAGCAAGTCTGGTGGTTTTGGTATGGGTACGAGGTGGGGAGAATAATATTGTTATTTCTGGGCTATTTTCATCAGGGTTTGAGGTGAGATGGTATTGTAGGTGGTAGTGCTGCCTCCTGTTTCTCCCTCAGAGTGTACTTTGCTGCTTTAGCTAAGCTGTAAATTCTTTCTTTCTTTTTTAAAAATTTGCTTATGTACTTTTAGTTTATAACGTTCCTTTCCACAATCCCTTGAGTTCCAGATTTTCTCCCCTCCTCTCATTCTTCCTCCCCCCCCCCCAGGGTGGCATGCAATCAAATACACTTTCTACAAATACCTTCACATTAAACATTAGTCATGTTGTAAAGGATTATCACCAATGGAGTGAACAGTGGGAAAGAAGGGAGGAAATAAAACAAAACACAAAAGAGAGGGAGCAAGTAGTTTGCTTCGATCTGCATTCAGTCTCTGTAGTTCTTTCTGTAGATATGAATATCCCTTTCCATCATAAGTCTGTTGTACTTGTCTTCTAACATTGTATTGCTGAGATGAGCCAAGTCTATCAAAGTTAGTTGTCACATATATGATGTGTCTGTAATTGTGTACAAAGTTCTCATCGTTCTGCTCTCCTCACTCAGCATCGATTTATATAAGTCTCTCCAGGTTATTATGAAGTCTATCTGCTCCTCATTTCTTATAGCACAATAGTATTCCATTACATTGGTATACCACAACTTGTTTAGCCATTCCCCAATTGATGGGCATTCCCTTAATTTCCAATTCTTTGCCACCACAGAAAGATCTGCTATAAATATACATATGGGTCCTCCTCCCACTTGTATGGTCTCTTTGGGATACAGCCATAGAGGTGGTCAAAGGGTTTGCACATTTTTATAGCCCTTTGGGCATAGTTCCAGATTGCTCTCCAGAATGGTATGATCAGTTCACAACTCCATCAACAATACATTAGTATTCCAATTTTCCACATTCTCTCCAGCATTTATCATTTTCCTGTTTTGTCATGTTAGCCAGTTTGACTGGTGAGATATGGCACCTCAGAGTTGTTTTGATTTGCATTTCTCTAATTAGACTGTGAATTCTTAACAAAACAAGGGATAGAGTTGATCACAAAAGGTAAATTATTTAAATTTGATTACATGAATTTGAAAAGCCTTTGTATAAAGCAAATGTTAAGGAGAATAAGAAGGGTGGCAGTTCATTATGGAAAAATCTTTATATCAGACTCCCTAAGGAAATTCTAATACCCAAATAGGAGAAATATATAAGACCAAAATCCATTCCCCAATTTACTCTTGGTGAAAGGATAAGAATGAAAATTCCCAGATGAAGAATTGCAAACTGTTAATAAGAGTACTTCACATCACTAATATAGAAATGCAAATCCAAGCAACAATTAGGTTAAAAAACTACACCTAGCAAATTGGCACATGTGATGGGAGCTAGAATTAATGGTGGAAAGTTTTTGGAAATACTCTGTTTGTTGGAGCTTTTAATTGTTTCAGAAATCAATTTTTAAATTATGTAGAAAAAAGTGAATAAAGAATTTAATCCTTTGACCCACAGATTTCCCTGTTAGGTACCTACATACCTTAAAGAGCTAAATAAGTAAAAATTAGATCCCATATCCACCAAAATATTTAACAATATTTAGTAGGGGCAAAATAAATTACATGTTCATTTATATTCTAAGAAATGGCAAATATCCAATCTAATAAACATTTATTAAGTACATATTTTGTGCCAGGCACATAATGGTAAGTTCTGGGGATACAGTTAATAAAAAGAAAGACAGTCCTTTCCTCAAAGAGTTTGTAGTCTAATAGGGGACAACACACAAAAGGAGATAGGAAAGTGGGGGTGAGGAGCAGCATGGGAAGCATGGGACATCTTGTTTTGTGGAATTGAAACTAGGCAGAGCAGCAGATCGAAAGTGGGGTGAGTCCAGTTTCTGCCCTCTGTAAAGAAAGGCAGCAGGAAGAGTTTGGTACTCCACTCTCTAGTCCTCCAGTCAAATAGGATAGGAGGATGAGATAAGTGGTGTCAATCAAGGCTTGAATTAAGAGCAAGGTGGTGAGTTTAGAAGTGATGAGCTCCCTTCCAGTGTCATGGTGGAGGAGTGAGGAAGTAACTTCTGGGAACACTCCCCAAATTACCTTCCAAACAACTTGAAAATCACCTCAGAACTCATCTAGAAGCAGAGAAATAGCTTACCAGCCATGTCTGTCTCTTTAGGGTAGGAGGGAAATAAGTGCAGAGAGAGGTGAGGTGTAGCAGCCAGCCTCATAGCAGGAGCAACAACAAGGGGACCTTTAGCAAAGTACCAAGCCTGGGACATTTAATGAGTGAAGCCTTGCTGTCTTGCAAGCCAGAAGTCTCAGCAGCATAGTGAGGGAGGTTCATGCCACTAGCCTCTTTCCCAACATAAGATGCCAATGGATCATTGCCCCCCACTTCTGAATGGTGGGGGCCCCACTTCTGGGGCTACCTAACAGCCAGACCACCCACCCTGGGCCCTCCAGCTGAGAGGCTGTTTTCATAGCAACCCAGTAGCAAGTCCCTGACCCTGAGACAGTTCAGGAGGAAAATCATACATCTGGGGAAGGCTAACTCCCAGTACAAATCTACTCTCCATTGCAAGCAAGCATCTAGACCCTGCAGCCCAGTGAAAGCTAGTTACAAAACCCTGAACCTGAGCATTAAAAAACTTACTTAGGACAGTATGTGAGCAAAGCCCAAATCTTACATAAAAAGACCAGGTAACAAAATAGGCAGAAAAATGAGGGGGAAAAAAAAGAGCTTGATTATAGAAAGTTACCATTGTGACAAGGAGAATCTAGGTACAAACTTAAAACAGTACAACAGTGTCGAAATAGCTATATGTGAAGACTCAAAGGAAAATATAATTTGTCTTATGGCTCCCCACTCCCAATTCCTGGAAGAGGTTGAAAAGGGTTTTAAAAAGCAAGTTAGCGAAGTAGAAGAAAAATTGGGAAAAGTAATACAAGAGAATAATTTTAAAAGAGTCAACAACATGGAAAAAGATAAACAAAAATTCACTGAAAAAAATAATTCCCTAAAAAATAGAACTGGCTACATTGAAATGGAAGTACAAAAGCTCCCAGAAGGAAATAATTCCTTAAAGATCAGAACTGGGCAAGTGGAAGCTAATGATGCCATAAGACATCAAGATGCAATAAAATGAGATTTTTTTTTTTAAGTAGAAGAAACTGTGAAATTTCTCATTGGAGAAGCATCTTACTTAGAAAATAGATACAGGAAAGGTAATTTAAGAATTATTTGACTGCCTGAAGGCCATGATAAAAATAAACAAACAAACAAACAACAACTTGGACATCTTTCAAGAAATTATCAAAGGAAACTGCCCTGATATGCTGGAACCAAAGGGCAAAATACAAATTGAAAGAATTTACTGATCACCTCCTGAACAAGATCTCAAAATGAAAACTTCCAGAAGCATAATAGCAAAATTCCAGAGCTCTTAAATGAAGGAGAAAGTACAGCAAACAGCCAAAAAATAAACTATTTCAAATATCACAGAACTACAGTCAAGATTACATAGGATTTGGCAGCTTCCATATTAAAGAACTAGAGGGCTTGCAGTATGATATACTAGAAGAAAAGAAATTAAGATTACAGGTGTTACCTACCCAGCAAAACTGGATATAATACTTCAGGGATAAAAATGGATACTTAACAAAATAGAGAACTTTCAAGCATTCCTAATTAAAAGACCAAAGCTGAATAAAATATTTAGTCTCCAAATAAAAGACTCAAAGAAACAAAAAGGTAAAAAAGGAAGCAAAGAATGCTTGAATGTTGAACTTATATTTCTATATGGCAAGATAATATTTGTAACTCTTAAGACCTTTATTAGCGTAAAGGCAATTAGGAGTATATGTAGATAGAGGGTGTGGATATGAGTTAATTTTGAAGGGATGCTACCCCCAAAAAACAAAATAAAGGGGTGAGAAAGAAAATTGCACTGGAAGAACAAGGGGAAGAGATAGAATGGGGTAGATTATCTCTCATAAAAGAGTCAGAAAAGAACTATTATAAAGTAAGGGAAGATGGAGGAGTGGCAAAAAAAGCTTACATCTTAATCCTATCAGAATTGGTTCCATATATACACTCAGTTGGATACAAAAATCTGTTTTACTCTGTAAGGAAGTAGAAAGGAAGGGATATAATAGAAGGGAGAGTGCTTATAGAAGGGAGGGTGGATGGGGGGAGGTGGACATCAGAAGTAAAACACTTAGGAGGAGGAGAGAGGGAGAAGGAGGAAAGAAGAGACAGACAAATGAGGGGAAAATAGCATGAAGGGAAATACAGTTATAATATCTATAAATATGAATGGGATGAACTCAGCCTCCCTCATAAAAGGGAAATAGAAAGCTGAATGAATTAAAAACCAGAATCCTACAATATATTGTTTACAAGAAATACATTTGAAGCAGAAAGACACACAAAGCAAAAGTAAGGGGCTGGAGCAGAATCTATTAAGTTTCAAATGTAGCGGGGACGGCTAGGTGGCGCAGTGAATAGAGCACTGGCCCTGGAGTCAGGAGTACCTGAGTTCAAATCCGGCCTCAGACACTTAACACAAAAATCTAGCCGTGTGACCTTGGGCAAGTCACTTAACCCCAACTGCCCTCCCAAAAAAAAGCAAAAAAAAAAAGTTTCAAATGTAGCAAAGAAAGCATGTGTAGCAGTCATGATCTGTGGCAAAGCAAAAACAAAAATAGATCTAATTAAAAGAGGTAAGGAAGGAAGCTATCTTGCTGGATGGTACTATAGACAATGAGGTAATATCAATACTAAACATACATGTACCAAATGGTATAAGCATCTAGATTTTTTAATAAGTTGAACGCATTACAGGAGGATATAGATAATAAAACTATGCTACTGGGGAAGCTCAACTTTCTCTTCTTAAAACTAGATAAATCTAACCAAAAATTAAATGAGAGAGAAGTTAAAGAAGTGAATAAAATTCTGGAGGATTATATATGGTTGATCTCTGGAGAAAATTGGATGGGGATCGAAAGGAAGATACCTTATTATCGTAGTACATAGCACCTACACAAAAATTGACCCTGTATTAGGACATACTGAAAAAGCAGAAATAGAAATGCATCCGTTTCAGATCATAATGCAGTAAAAATTACCTTCAATACAAGGTAATAGGAAGATAGATTATAAATCAATTAGGAAATAAATAATTTAATCATAAGAAATAAGTGGGCCATAGAACAAATCCTAGAAACAATGGATAATTTCATTAAGGAAATAGACAACTGTGAGACAAAATACAAAAATTTCTGGGATATAACCAATGTGGTATTTAGGGGAAACTTTATATATCAACATAATATAAAAAGAGCAGATCAAATTAATTGGCCACGAAACTAAAAATACTACAAAAAGAACAAATTTAAAATCTGCAATTAAACATCAAGTTTGAATTCCTGAAAAATCAAAGGAGAGATTAATAAAAATTGGTAGTAGGTAAACCATTGAACTAATAAATAAGCCTAAAAGTTGGTTTTTATGAAGAAAACAAAATAGATTAAATCACTGGTTAGTTTGAGTAAGAAAGGAAAAGAAGAAAATCAAATTACTGGTTTGAATGAGGTGATTCATGAAAATGAAAGAGGTGACTTCACCACCTGTGACAAAGGAGTTAATTACTAGGAGTATTTTGCCCAGTTATATGCCCATAAACTTGACAATCTAAATGAAATGGACGAATGTCTACAAAAATATAAACAATTTAGTTTAATAAAGAAGAAATAAAGTACTTAAATAGCCAAATCTTAGAAAAGAAATTGAAGAAGCCATCAGTGAACTTTAATAAGAAAAAAATTGGTGTGCGAGTCAAGATGGCAGCATAGAAGTAGGAGAACTCTGTGAACTCCCTCCATAACCATCTCAGATACTTATAAAATACGACTCTAAACAAATTTTAGAGTTCCAGAACCCACAAACAGTCAGAGAAACAAAGCTCCTGCTGAAAGCAGCCTGGCAGGTGGATGGGAAGGGTTCATTACAGCATGCTGGGACCTGAGACCAGCCCGTCCTGAACCTGGGTGATTTTAACCCCAGGTTGGCTAGGACAAAGCTGTGACTGGAGCTTTAAGGAGAGCGGATCTCTGACAGCTGTAGGTGATTTGTGCCATAATGTAAAGCCAATCAGCAATAGATTCCTGAGAGAATGCTACTGTGAACAGCTTTTAAGATTCGGATTACACAGTATTAGTGAACACTGTTTATTCCATTACAAAATCAAGATTCAGTACAACATTCACAGTATCAACAATTCACAATATTATATACAATATTTAGAACAAGGAAAGTCTCAATGTTATATCTTATTACAGAAAGGAACAAGGAACAAGGAACAAGAGAAGAATCAGTTAGTTTCCCTAAGGGAGAAACCAGCTTCACATTTTTAGATTCATTCAATCCAGCTAAAGATTCAATCAATCAACTGACAAAAGGAATGACCTAGTTTCCCTAAGAGGGAGTTGATTCAATCAACAATTCACAATATACTGATCTTCCACTCATGGGGCAACCATTAACTTTAGTTTCCAAATAAAGTTCTTAGATAACCACACAGTCCTTCCACCCCTTGATTTCCAACAAACCTCAGTTTAGTCCAAGGGGAGGCCTTTTCTTCATT
>CM053593.1:196050184-196069708 GCA_028646575.1 Pseudocheirus occidentalis | reverse complement strand
TATACCCATGCTCAGATATGTATTCATACACATATATACCCTCCTGTATAGACATATGAATAGGTATACATATTTATACATTTGTATAAATTGTATTCCCTTCACCTATCCTTCAAACTAAGAAAGGATTCATAAGTCACTACTATTATTTTTCCATGTTGGCATGTAAATAGTTCAACTTTGATACGTTCCTTATGATTTCTTTCCAATGTTTACCTTCTTATGCTTCTTGTGTTTGAATGGCAGATTTTCTGTTCAGTTCTGGTTTTTTCATCAAGAATGCTTGAAAGTCCTCTACCTCACTGAATGACCATATTTTCCCCTGGAACATTATACTTAGTTTTGCTGGGTAGGTGACTCTTGGTTTTAATCTCAGCTCTCTTGATAAAAATTCTAAACAGTATAATCTCCTTTTTCTTTTAGAATAGTTAAAAAATATTTTTTTTGAAAAAAATTTTGTTTTGGACTGAAATATAAACAAATTTTTCATACATAGAGTAAAACACAAAAAGAAGATTCTCTTTGAAATGATAAATCTGTATAATACCACTTCCTTTAAAAATAAATATGAAAAAAATATATATGCTTATACATTTACACACATATACACATATATTCTTTGTTATTTTCAAAATAGTCTTGCTTAATATATGCTTCCTTCTGAACTTTCTTTTGTTCACTTCTGTGCATTAAAAAAAAATTTCAGTTATCCTCTTCCTTTGGCATTATTATTGTTAACCTCCTCCAGTTAAGTGAAAGAGGACTAAAAAGCCCATAGCACATAAATATTGTCAAGGAAAACAAATCTAAATAGTGGTCATCCCTCAAAACATGTATCTCTGGATATATGTTTATATCCATGTTTTTATGTATATGTACACACATTATATTTGTTTATATATATTTGGGATCTCTTTTAGGAGGTAATCAGTAAATTCTTTCAGTTTCTCTTTTATCCTCTGGTTCTAGGATATCAGAGTTTTCCTTGATAATTTCTTGAAATGTAATGTCCAGGTTCTTTTTTGATTATGTCATTCCTTAAATTATATTTCCTGGATCTATTTTTCAGGTTAATTGTTTTTTTCCAATGAGGTATGTCACCTGTTCTACTTTTTCGTTCCTTTTATTTTGTTTGATGTGTTTCTTGATGTCACATAAAGTTATTAGCTTCTACTTGCCCAGTTCTAATTTTTAAGGAATCATTTTATTCAGTGAGCTTTTGTGCCTTCTTTTCAATTTGGCCAATTCTACTTGTTGTTTTCTTCAGTGAATTTTTGCACATCTTTTCCTTTTTTTATGCTTTCTTTACCAAACTGTTGACTTTTTTTTCAATGATTTTCTTGCATCCCTCTCATTTCTTTTCCCAGTTTTCCTTCTATTTCTCTCTTTTAATTTTTAAAATACTTTTTGAGATTTTCCTGGTGTCCTTTTTGGATCTGAGACCAATTCACATTTTTCTTTGAGGCTTTGCATATGTTATGACTTTTAATTTTATGTTAAAGTTGGACTTTGCTCCTGGAGTGAAGGGGACACTCTTCCATGCTTCTTGCTCCAGCGGCAGGGCCTTTCTGCTGGCTTGCTGTGCTACAAGTGTGGTGCCTGTTCTCTGGTTTGCTGCAGCAAATCTGGGTACAGGGATTTCATTGTGAGGAAGCCACAAGGCCTTGCTGCTGGCCTGTTTTGCTGGGGGCATGTTCCTTAACTGCTGTTTTGTGTGTGAGTATGTGGGAGGGAAGGTCCTCACTACTGACCTGCTGTGCTGTGGGTGCACTAGCTAGTGCCCAGTTGCTATCCTGTGGAACTTACTGTCTGGCTTCTTGTGCTGGGGGCATGAGGTCTTGCCATTCGTCTGTGCTAGAGTGTGGGACCTTGCTGCTGTCCTGCTGCAAGGTGCCTGCTGCTGGCTCTCCTAGGTATTGCCTATAGTGGACCATGCTCTATTTTTACTGAAATGAGACAGGCTTTTCCTGCTAATCTTCCAGCTTGTCTAGGGCGGGAAAATAGTTTCATCCCATTCTTTTGTTTTGCCATTCTATAATTCATTTTAAGGTATTATTTTGTAGTTGTTTAGAAGTGAATTTGGGAGAGTTCAGATGAGTTTCTGCTTCAATTTGTCGTCTTGGCTCCACCCTTGTGTACATAGTTTAGTGAATTTATATATTTTCCAGAATGGTTTGACCATTTATTCACAGCTCTATCAACAGTACCTGTTTTCCAATAGCCCTTCAGTCATTTGTAATTTTTCTTTTCTTTCATCTTTTTAATTTTATGGTTGTATGTTGGAACCTCAGAATTTTAATTTTTCTAAATATTAGTGATTTGGAGCACTTTTCATGTTGATAACTTGTTTTTTTTTTCCCTTAAAAATGTCTCTAATATATTAAGAGCTTGGGAGGAAAATAATGACAAAAATCAGTCCTTATGGAGCTTTGGGGAATAATACGGGGAAAATATGTAAACAACTATCTTCTCCAGAACAAACTACAGAGATAATATGTTATCTACATTTATATAGATACTATATAGATAGATAGATAGATACCTATCTCTATATCTGTTTCTCTATATCATTTTATTTTTATGTAATAAAAATTGATTTTTTTTCTTTCTGTGATAATTTTTATCTCTTACATGCTGAAGAAATCTTTATCTATCCAAAGATCTGGAGGGTAATTTTTTCCTTGCACATCCAATTTCTTTATGATGAGACCTTTAAAATATAAGTCATATAGTTGTTTGGAGCTTACCAAATCATTTAAATAATTCATTTGTAGTATAGTTTGGAATCCAGTATTATTGTTACTTCCCTTCTCTCCCATTCTTTCTCAGTTTTTGCAATTATTTCTCTTGAAATTAATCAATTTTCAAAAAATTGTAAAGGGAAAATCAACAGGACTTAATATGAAGTGTCGTATGAGAGATGTCCAAGGTTGCAGATTTAGAAAATCATATCTTGTAATTATTGCATTTTTCCCAGGAGTTTTTGTCAAATAGTGAATTCTTATCTCAAAAACTGGGGGCTTTGGGTTTATCAAGCATTATTATCAAACATTGCTGTAGTCCTTGAGTATCTCATGTATCTAATCTATTCCACTGATTCATTACTCTATTCCTCAGCCAGTACCAAGTAGTTTTGATGACTGCTGCTTTATAATACAGATTAAAATCTGTTATGGCTAGGCCACCTTCCCTGGCATTTCTTTTCATTATTTTTTTCATTAATTCCCTTCATATTCTGGACCTTTTCTCCTTCCAAATGAATTTTATTACTATTTTTTCTAGCTCTATAAAATAACTTTTTGGTAGATTGATAGGTATGGCACTATATATGTAATTTAATTTTAGATAAAATTGTCATTTTTATTAAATTAGCTCAACCTAGCTATGAGCAGCTGATGTTTTTTCCAATTAGTTAGATCTGACTTTATTTGTTTGAAATGTGTTTTGTAATTGTGTTCATATAGGTCCTGGGTTTGTTTTGCCAGGTAGATTCCCAGATATTTTATAATGTCTATAGTAACTTTAAATGGAATTTCTCTTTCTGTCTCTTACTGTTGGATTTTGTTAGAAATATATAGGAATGTTGAGGATTTGTTTGGGCTTATTTTATATCCTGCAACTTTGACAAATTTATTTATTGTCTCAAGTAGTTTTTTTACTTGATTCTCTAGTATTCTCTAAGTATATCATCATATCATCTGCAAAGAGTGATAGTGTAGTCTCTTCTTTGCCTAATTTGATTCCTTCAATTTCTTTTTCTTGTCTTATTGCTACTGTTAACATTTCTAGTACCAAATTGAATAAGAAGTGGACGGCTAGGTGGCACAGTCAATAGAGCACTGGCCTTGGAGCCCAAAGGACCTGAGTTCAAATCCAGCCTCAGATACTTAAATCCCACCCCCCAACAAAAACCTAGCCGTGTGACCTTGGTCAAGTCACTTAACCCCATCTGCCCTCCAAAAACAAAACAAAACAAAACAAATTGAATAAGAAGGGTGATAATGGAGATTCTTGTTCTTATTAAGGTAGAAATGCTTCTAGCTTATCTCCATTACATTTAATACTTGCTGAAGGTTTTAGATAGATACTACTTATTATTTTAAGGAAGACTCCATTTATTCCTATTCTTTCTAATGTTTTTAATAGGAATGGGTTTTGTATTTTGTCAAAAGTCTTTTCTGCATCTATTGAGATAATCATATGGTTTCTGCTAGTTTTGTTGTTGATGTGATCAGTTATACTGATAATTTTCCTAATATTGAGTTATCCTTACATTTCTGGAATAAATTTTATCTGATCAAAGTGTATTATTTTCATGATAAGTTGCTGTAGTCTTTTTGCTAATATTTCATTGAAAATTTTTGTGTGTATATTCATGAGGGAAAGTGATCTATAATTTTCTTTCTCTGTTTTGTCTCTTCCTGATTTAGGTATCAGTACCATATTTGTGTCATAAACAGAATTTGGTAGGACTCCTTCTCCAGTTTTTCTGAATAGTTTGTAAAGTATTGGAATCAATTGTTCTTTAAATATTTGATAGAATTTGTTAGTAAATCCATCTGGCCCTGGAGATTTTTTTCCTAGGGAGTTCATTGATGCCTTGTTCAATTTCTTTTTCTGAGATAGGGTTATTTAAGTAGTTTACTTCCTCTTCAGTTAATCTAGGCAACTTATATTTTTGTAAATATTCATATATTTCCTTAAAATTGTTAAATTTATGTGCATACAATTGGGCAAAATCATTCCTAATAATTGTTCTAATTTCCTCTTCATTGGAGGTAGATTCAACCTTTTCATTTTTGATTTTCATAATTTGGTTTTTTTTTTATCATATTGACTAAAGGTTTGTCAATTTTATTGTTTTTCTTTTTTTTATAAAACCAGCTCTTAGTTTTATTTATTATTTCAATAGTTTTCTTAATTTCAGCTTTTATTAATCTCTCCTTTGCTTTTCACCATTTCTAATTTAGTATTTAATTGGGTATATTCAATTTGTTCTTTTTCTAGTTTTTTCAGTTTCATGCTCAATTCATTAACCTCCATTTTTCTCTGTTTTATTCATGTATGCTTTCAGGGATATAAAACTTCCCCTAAAAACTGCTTTTGCTGCATCCCACACATTTTGGTATGCAGTTCATTATTGTCTCATTACTGTCATTCTCCTGAATGAAGTTACTGATTGTTTCTATAATTTCTTGTTTGACCCACTCATTCTTTATCATTAAATTATTTAGTTTCCAATTAGTGTTTAGTCTATCTTTCCATAGCCCTTTATTACATATAATTTTTATTTCACCATGATCTGAGAAGGATGCATTTAACATTTATGCCTTTCTGCACTGAATTGTGAGGTTTTTATGCCCCAGTACATGGTCAGTTTTTGTGTATGTGCCATGTACCATGGAGAAGAAGGTATGTCCCTTTTTATCCCCATTCAGTTTTCTCCAGAGGTCTATCATATCTACCATTGCTAAAATTCTGTTCACTTCCTTAACATCTGTCTTGTTTATTTTGAGGTTAGATTTATCAAGTTCAGAGAGGGGGAGATTGAGATCCTTTAGTGGTATAGTTTTGCTCTCTATTTCTTCGTCTGAGTCCCTTAATTTCTCCTCTAGGAATTTGGATGATATACCACTTGGTGCATATATGTTAAGTAATGATATTGCTTCATTCTTGATGGTGCCTTTTAGTAGGATGTAGTTTCCTTCCTTATCCCTTTTAATTAGTTCTATTTTTGCTTTTGTTTTATTTGAGATAAGGATTGCTACCCCTGCTTTTTTTACTTTAGCTGAAATATAATATATTCTGCTCCAGTCTTTTACCTTTACCCTATGTGTATCCTTCTGTTTCAGATGTGTTTCTTGTAAACAGTATATTGTAGGATTGTGGTTTTTTAATCCATTCTGCTGTCTGCCTCTGTTTTATGGGAGAGTTCATCCCATTCACATTCATAGTTATGATTACTATCTGTGTCTTTCCCTCCATCCTTTTCCCTCCCTTTTTTATGCTTTTATTTCTCCCTTCTCTTTTCCCCTCCTTAAGAGTTTTCTTTTTGACCACTACCTCCCACAGTATTCCCTTCCTATGCACCTCCCTCCCTTTACCTACCCTACCCCCTTACTACTATTTCCCTCCTTTCTAACCAATCCCACTTTATTTCCCCCCTTATCCCTCCTACTGCCTGTAGGGCATAATAGATTTTTATACTTAACAGAGTATGTTATTCCCTCCTTGAACCCAAACTGATGAGAGTAAATTTCATACAGTGCTCCTCTCCCACGCTCCTTTCCCTCTACTATGATTAGTTTTTGTGTCTTTTCACATTAGAATCCTAAACTTAACTGATTATGTTAAACCTTCCTTGAACTAAAACCAATGAGAGTAAAGTTCATATAACATTCATCACCCTCCCTTCTTCCCCTCTACTATAGTATGTTTTTATGCCTCTTTATGTGGCATAATTTACCCTTTTCTGCTTCCTCCTTTCCTTTTCTCCCATTACAATACCTTTGCACCCCTTAATAAAATTTTTTTTATCATCATATTAGTTCACTTATACCCATATCCTCTATTTATGTATATCCCTTTTAAGTGTTGTGAAAATTATATAAATCTCAGTATTGACAGGTAGCAGCTTTCTATATGGGGTGTAAACAGTTTGCTCTTATTGAATCACAAGTTATGTGTGCGTGCGTGCGTGTGTGTGTGTGTTTTTTTTTCTAGTTTACCTTTCTTATGTCTCTCTTGAATCTTGTATTTGGAGATCAAATTTTCCATTGAGCTTTTTCATCAGGAAAGTCTAGAAGTCCCTTATTTCATTGAATGTCCATCTCCTTGCCTGAAAGACTATGCTCAATTTTGCTGGGTAGTTGATTCTTAGTTGCAGTCCAAGCTCTTTTGCCTTAGGAAATATCATATTCCAATCCCTCAGATATTTTAATGTATAAGCTGCTAGGTCCTGTGTAATCCTGATTGTAGTTCCATGATATTTGAATTATTTCTTTCTGGCAGTGTTTTCTCCTTGGCCTTATAATTCTGGAATTTGGCTACTATATTTCTTGGAGTTTTCAGTTTGGGATCTCTTTCAGGAAGAGTCAGGACAGTTTTCTTTGACAATCTCTTGGAGGATGTTTTTTTCATCATCACTTTTTTATCACTTTTTTATCATGACTTTCCGGTAGACCAATAATTTTTAGATTATCTCTCCTGGATCTGTTGTCCAGGTCACTTGTTTTTCCAGTGAGATATTTTGCATTTTATTCTAATTTTTCAGTCTTTATGTTTTTTTTGACTGATTCTTGATGCATCATAGAGTCATTAGCTTCAACTTGACTGATTCTGATTTTTAGTGAATTATTTTCCTTGGTTAGTTTTTGAAGCTCCTTTTCCATATGTTCAGATTTCATTTTTATGGAGGTATTATCTGCAGTCAGATTGTGAACCAGCCATCCCAGTTCACAAAATTTAATTTTTAAGGATTTGGTTTTTTCAGTGAGTTTTTTTTTTTATTTTGGCCAGTGTAATTAAAAAAAAATTGATCACTTTATCTTCTACCTCTAATTTGGCTTTTAAAATCTTTCTTGAGCTGTTCCAAGAATTCTTTTTGGGCTTGAGACCAGTTCATATGTCCTTTTGTGGTCTCAGGTGTTGATGTCTCCTGAATGTGATTCTTCTAGTTCACAACAACAGGATTCAATTGTCTCTGGTTGCTTCTGGCCCATTGTGATGGCCTATTTCCTGGCTTTTAAAGTGGATTTCTCCTGCTGGGGTACAGAGGGCTCTGACCCAAGCTTTTGAGTCTGGGAGATAGGGACCTGCTTGTTGACTTTGTGTACTGTAGTCTCTGGGTGTCTAGACTGATGCGAAGGCCACGACTCTTAGTCTTTTTCCTGGGTTACCTTGAGGCTCACAAAGTAAGGTGTGAGGGAGGGATAGTCTGGCCACTTTAGGTTTCTGCCTCTGTGCCTCTGGGCTAGACCTCAGGCAGCCTTAGCAGCTGTTGAAAGACTTTAGAATCTGACCAAAACAGTTATATGAGCCCCCAGTCTAGAAAACATAGATGAAATACATCATTCATCTCTTCACAGAAAAATGATGAACTTAAAATTCAGAAAGAGATATGCCTTTTTGGACATGGTTGATATGAGAATTTGTTTTGCCAGATTAGGATTCAAAAATAATTTCACTTAATGAGGTACGGTTAGTGGAAGAGGGACAGATTATTAAAAAATACTTTTTAAAAAATAAAAAATGCAAAAAGCAAGTCCTGGTACATTGCCAAATAAAAGAGTAATATTCTGGTTAAAAAATAGTAGAGATGGGGTGGCTAGGTGGCACAGTGAATAAAGCACCAGCCCTGGAGTCAGAAGGACCTGAGTTCAAATTTGGCTCAGACACTTGACACACTAGCAGTGTGACCTTGGGCAAGTCACTTAACCCTAATTGCCCTGCCTTCCCCCCTCCAAAAAGCAAAAAAACCAAAACATAAAACAAAAGACGAAATACATGATTAAAAAATGTAAAAATACTCAGCAATGACAAAAGACTAGGCTAGCATACATGGTATGGACCTTGGTAGATATTGTTCCAACCACATCAGTATCATCATGATATAGTACTCTTGTTCAGAAAGTTGATTTATGTCGATGGTTTGGAGAGGGAACAAACATGTGATAAAATAAACTAGGAGATCATTCAGTAATAATTTATTAAGTATCTACTATGTGCCAGCACCTACTAAAATGCTGGGGATACAAAGAAAGACACCTACTTATTCCCAAGTAGTTTAAGAAGCAAAGTAAGTTAGGTACGAGGAAGTGAAGGTTTGGACTTTGTTAGTGACTTGGTATAGATTGGATGATCAATTTTCAAAATATTGTAAAGGGAAAATCAACAGGACTTAATATGAAGTGTTGTATGCGAGATGTCCAAGGTTGCAGATTTAAAAGATCATACCTCATAATTAGTTCCTTGTATTGATTAAATTACAGGTCTAACAAAAAAATCCCGTATTTTTATATTTCCGCTAACAGACATCTATTTCATATGAGAGAGAGACAGAGAGAGAGAGAGAGAGAAATAAAGCATTTAAGTGTTTTCTATATACCATTCACTGGGAATACAGATACAAACCACAAAAGACAGATTTTGTCCTCAAAGAGTTTTACAAATTCTAATGAGGGAAGACAGATTAAAAAGGAATCTGGGAAGAAGGTAGGGAAGATTATCCAAGTGGGTGCAAGATAGAAAAATCTACAGAATATGAATTGTACCAATCGATCCGGAAAGCAGCCCATAGTGAAATAGGAAAGGTAGATTTGACATGATGGAGATGAAAAAAAAAATTAAATTCTGTCTCTGAAATGAATTATTACAATAGAAAGTGGAATCTTTCTACTAATATCAGTTAAAATGGTCAAGTAGTATGATGACTAGAATGCTAGACCTGCATCAAGAAGACCTGAGTGCTTTAGACACTTAATAGCTGTGTCTGATTTCAGTAACTTAATCTCTGCCTATCTCACTTTCCTCATCTCTAAAATGAAGATAATAATAGCACCTACCTCCCAGGGTTGCTGTCAGGGTAAAATGAAATAATATTTGTAAAGTGTCTTGCAAACCTTAAAGAAAACTTATATGTTGTTATTACCAGTTTTTTTTCTAGGCTGAATTAAATAATGTTTTCCTGTGTGCTTTATGGATATGAAAACTTTCAACATTATATTATTTGATATTATGGTTATAATGATAGATCTCCAATATGGAACCACTTAGGTTAAGTGTTCCTAATGACATAAAAGCATATAGGTAAAGATAAGACAATTTGTACTTTTCCATTATTAGCTCTGTGTCAGAGTTATTTTATATTAACATGTTAAATATATTATAGTTTGTATTATGAGTATATACTTTATGTAGCTATATAAATTACTGTATAATAGTGAACTATTGTTTTTTGAATGGGTGGGGGCAACATAGAATTGTGATTTAGGAAACTCAATTTGCCAGCAGAGAGTGGATGATGGTCAGGATTGAATAGATAGGGAAACCAGCAGATTATTGTAATAGTGTAGGTAATAACAATCTGCATGAAGGTGGTGCTAGATTCAGAGAAAAGAAGGGGTCATATACAAGTGATATTATTAAGGCAAAACCAACAGGGCTTGGAAATAGATTTAATATGGGGCTGGAGGGAGAGTGAGGAATTGAGGATGACTCTTAGGTTGCAATAAGGCCTCAAATCTGCTGCTCATTTCATTCTCAGTTCTGCTCAATCTCTTCTTTACCAGCTGCGCTGCTCCATCTGTAGGACTTCTTAAACTTTTTCCACTCACATCCTCTTCAGTGCTTCTTAAACTGTGGGGTAACGACCCATAGTTTAAGAAGTACTGAATTCCAGGGTATCCTACTTCCACCCACTTCTGCCCTTCGTAGTCCACTTTATGTTTTGTATTATGCTACTAGAATATTTTCTTCGTAAGAGTAGGCACTACCTTCTCTCTTTCCCTCTCCCTCTTCAACAGGATCTGCTTCCTCAATCAGATGTTGATTTAGTTTCCATTATCTTGCAGTATTTATTCATAGATGTAAATTGGAATTGTTTTGATGAAATGGTGGGGCTTATTTCTTTGGTTATTAATATCTTTCCTTTTGTTTTGCTTGCTTACACTCAAGTTCTTCAGCTGACTGAGTTTTCTTCCTTCTGATTTCCCTGGTAATTTTAGGGTTTTTTTGTCCCATTTGTCCCTTATTGCTTACTTTCTCTCTTGTTCCTCTTTGATTTCAGTATCCCTTTGGGCTAGACCTTAAAGCTGTCTCATCTTCTTCCTTGCTGGAAAATTCATGTTTGACCAGTCTGTCTCTGTCCCGAGTGACTTCTGGAGGGACAGCTGCTCCTAGCTGGATGCTGTTCCTTTTATCTCTGGTGTGGTATAATGCCTCAGTTCTCTCTGTTCCTTAGTTTTCTGGCTGAGGTCTTGTGGAAGTAATCTTGCCAGAGTGTGATGACCTTTTGTATATCAGTTGTCTATATTATTTTGACATCCCATTATTTCTCTGATTTTCAGGCTTTTTTTTTTAAGTGTTGGAATTGCTGATTATTGTCTAATCTTTTAATCGATCATCTCTTGTTTCTACTTTGATCATATAAGTTTTCAGGGATAAAAATCCTTGTTTGAGGATTGCTTTAACAGGGTCCTGTAAATTTCAGTATTTCATTGTTACTAATTTTTTTGTTTCTATATTTATTTTTTGTTCCACTAATTATTTAGGATATCATTCTCCATCTATGCTTTTTGCTTGTATTTCTTTTATTATGACTTGCAATATGTTTTATTCTTTCTCTTGGTTTCATCCAGTTTTCAGAAAAGAGTCATTATTGTGTTTTGTTATTAATGTCTTTTTGGAAAATTTTTCTTCTGAAAAAAAGAATTGGCCACCATGTTGTTTGTTATATATTGCAATTTTTAAATTGTGTATTGTACCTTGTAGCATAATCCTGTTTTCGTGTTTGTCTTACATTTTTCAATTTTTATTGTTGCCTAAGTTGCATGTTTATTTGCATATTTATATAATCACCTCTGAAAGTTTTGTGATGGGTTTTTAAATATTAATCCTTTGATAATTATGAAATGACTGTTCATTCTCTTTTTATCAGTTACATTTTAGATGGTAAGGGGAAACCATTTGGGACTATGTTCTTATTTATTACTCATGAGCACTTGGATTCAAATCCTACCTCTTTGCCCTTAGGCACATCATTTTTCATATATCTAAGCCCCAGTTTCCTTAAAGCTCCATATCTATCACTCTTATGGCCTAGTTTTAGTTTTAAAAAATTAGCATATAGTTTTGTGAAGGCAGTTTTACCTGTATTTTTTATGTTATGTATTTTTACTTATCCAGGTGTAATTTTTATTTGAAAGAGAAGGAAGCGTGATTAGCAGTGGGACAGTAGTTTTCACTTTCCCCAGTTTCTCTTTCAGATTCTTTTGTCTCACTGTTGTACTAATTAATGCTGAGAATTAATACTCCCCCAAAGAAGAAAAATCATGGAATGGTCATGTTAAGAATTTATCTAGCTAATTTACATGGGATTCAACTAGACAGTGGACTTATTTAAGTTAACTGCCTATGTAAATCTTTATATTTCTTGTAGAAAAGGAACTTTTTAAAGATTTCTGTTTAAATTATTTGTTCTTGCTTCCCCCTGCAACATGGAAGATCATTTCCTGTGTTATTTTCTTGAGAAGTTTTAGGGTCAGAATTTTGCAATGGCAAAAAATAGATTTTAATGTAATTTAAAGTTTAAAAATTTATTTTCAGTAATTTTTGTTTTCCTCTGGTAGGCACAGTTATTTAAGCATGGAACTCGGGAAAGCTGTTTACCCTATGGTAAGTATCATTTTCATAGCTGGGTGTTTTGTAATTAATGTGGTTGGGTGGGACGTCTATTTACAGTGTCATGGAAATGAATGGTTTAAGTTAATTTTGACCATGTCCTTCCTTTTTTGAGAATGTATAGGTGTTTTGAAATTAAAGGTGTTTTGAAATTTTATATCTTATACTACCAATAAAACTTTTATGTTCTCCAATTCCTCTGGTAATTTTTATAAAAACCACTAACTAATAGCATAATAACTTTAATCATTGTTCATACTCAAATTACTTTGCTTCTTTAAAAAAAATTAAAGGGCACGAAAATGAGTATTTTCTTGCTTCTCTTAGCTCCCACAATTGGAAAAAAAAAAAGGAAAAGAAAAACACAACTCTTTTCATACATACATAGTTAAACAAAACAAATTCCTTCATTGCACATATCCAAAAGGCATGCATCACATTCTGCACTTTGAGTCCATTATTCTTTTTTAGAACGTGGATAATTATCTTGTTTGTTAATGGAGCATGGAGAATTTTGTAAGAACCATCTCTTTAGGTTTCATTCCTCTCCTGGTTGCACTCCTCACTCTCTGGCCTTCTTCATCTTCTACCTTGGACTTCACACATTGGAAATACCCTCTACTCCTTGGTTCTCTCTCTCTGATTCGCTGGTTCCCATCAGAACCTCCTTTTAAGTTTGAAGTCCAGACCAGACATATCTTAATTCTTTTTCGGGCTGTGCTCTTGACTCTCCCGGAACTGCGCTAGGTACATTTATCTCCTCCTTGACCCCTTTTTTAGTTTTGTTTTTAATGTTATCTTCCTTCACTAGAATGTAAGCTCCTTGAGGGCAGGAATTGTCCTTCTTTCAGTTTGTATTTGTATTCTAAATGCTTGGCACATAGTAGTGCTTAATAAGTGCTTGTTGACTTGGAGCATGAAGAGTTTCCAGTGACCTCATATCTTTAGATTTTATATACTTTGATGGAGTTTGGGGAAAGGAGTATGGTATAAGGGCATTTCCTTTGAGAAATGACAGCATTCCATCTTGCTCTAGTTCTGGACACATATTCTGGCTTTCTATCCTGCCCCTTGGCTTTTAAATTGTAAAATCATGTTCCTAGTATTAAGTTGTTGGAAATTTATCAATGTCATTTGCCACACATACTCAAAGGAAATATTATAAAGTAAGACTCCTTGGGGCCCAATTAATTGTCTGATTTACCGTTTTTACTCTGCCCAGCCAGACTGTTAATACATTTCTTAGTCTTTTGTTTGGAAAATCTATTTTTCTTCTATTTATACTTATTTTATAAGAAGAAAAATTTGATTTATTAATAGTATAAGATATCTGACTGTGTTCTGTCTCTGTTAATCACTGAAGGATTGAAGTTACCATAGAATACTAAATTTTAGAGAGCAAAATTGTACAAGTAAAACTGTTTAAAAATGCCTAGCTTTCTTATTAGATGTTATATTCTCTTTGAAAGCAGGACTTACATAAATGTTTTGTTTGAATTGAAGTTATCTGTCACATGTAAGCATGTTCATATTTTGAAATTATCAGGCTGTACCTTTTTAGCTTTGTAACTTTGGTTTGTAATACCCCCATCCCCCCAAATCAATCTGTCTCCTAATTGTTGGGAACCCCGAGAGGTTAAATGACTTGCCTATGGTCACGGAGATAGTATATGTCTAACATAGAACTTAAACTTCAAGACCAGAGCCTCACATCCTCCATAAAACTTTTCCTGATAATCTTAATACCAATTGTTCACCTTCTATCTGCTTATAGACATTATATGACTACTTATGTATCTTTCTACCTTTCTAATATATTTATCTTATATTATCATTTGATATTGTGTATGTTATAACTTCCCTAATAGACTATTTGCTCTATTAGAGGAGTAACTGTCACTCGTTTTTACTTTATGTCTTCCGCATAGTCTACCCAAGTAAGTGCTTCTACAGTATTCCTGCTATATCTTATAAGTGAGGAATGTTACTACTTTCATTTCAGTTTAGCAGATATTTGTCAAGCGCCTACAGTGTGAAAGATACTGGGTATACAAAGTAAAAAATGAAATAGCCCTTAGGGAGTTTACATTACATTGATGAACTGAACACTGCTTCTTTTAATGCAGTCTGTCCTCAGCAGTGAGTTAGTTCTGTGGGAAAGATTACAGAACAGTCCAGAGGCAGTGTACATTTTTTTCTTCTCTGCCTGTTATTTCATCACTGTAGAATAGTGGTGAAATAGGAAAAAAAACCTAATAATTAAATGCTGTAATTCAGACCTCATTTTCTATGGACAATCAGGAAGTTGAACAATTGGCAAACATTATCAGGGAAAAGTTTTATGGCGGATGTGAGGCTTGGATCTTGAAGAATCTATACTATATATACTATATTATACTATAGATTCTGTAGGATTTAGAAAGATAGAAAGAAGGAAAAGGAGTGCATTCCAGAACAGTGAAATGAACTGTGTGAGCAGAGCTGTTGTGATGAGAATAGGTATAATATATAGTACATATTAGGTAGTGATAAAAAATAAGGTTGTATGGGCCATGTTTCACTGGAATTCAATTCAGTGATTCATTTGAACTGATAATATTCAGCAACTGTAAGGTAGTGCTTTATGAAACACGCATAGGGAAGCAAATTTAAACTTATACCATTATATGACAGATGCAAAAGAAAAAACCAAAAAACCTTTAAAGGATATATATAAATTTATCATATTCTCAGTAAAATTCCTAGGAAATTCATATAACGAGAGATTTCTCCCAAATGTGTACTGCTATTTGCTCTGTTTTGCAGCTTCCACTGTGCTCCAGTGCCTTGATAACTGCAAGCTCTCAGAGAGTAACCATACTCTTCTCCGAAAACTTGGTGTGAAACTTGTTCAGCGACTTGGATTGACTTTTCTTAAGCCCAAATTGGCGAAGTGGAGGTTAGTTGACAAGGTTATGGCCTTTTTCTTTTCTCAGTTTCATTTGTTTAACCACAAAAAGTCAGATAAATTACATAAAGCAGTGATTGAATGTCTTGAATAAAAAAAATATTTCAAAGGTTAATTAGTTTATTTTTCATATAAAGATGAATGCTGTCCCATAAGCATTTTAATAAATAGTGTCTACTCTCTGAAAATCACTCTGTTAAGACATTTGGGAAATAGAAAACAAAAATAGTCTTGTCCTCAAGGAACTCATGTTTTATTGAGAAAGCTAAAATAAGAAAGTACTGGCTAATTCAGAGGTGAGAAAAATGCTAACAAGTGTTTGGATTAAGGAAGACTTTGAATAAGGAGTGACTCGAGCTCAGTCTAGAAGGAAGCTGTGGATTCTGAGAAACATGTGTAAAAGAGTGCCTTTCAGTCATGGAGGACAGCTTGTGTAATGGCATGAAGACTGGAGATAGCATGTTGAGTCTGGGGAGCAATTAGCAGATCAATTAGGCTGGAATTTAGAGCGTATAGTAAATCTGTAAATGTGGATGAAAGAATATTGATTGATTTAAAAGACAGGCTATTTTAGCCTAGGGGTAGTAGGGAGCCCCTAAATATTTTTGAGAAAGAAAGTGAGATTGTCATATTTTGGTCTCCATGTAGGAGAATAGAAGTAGGGAATACAATGAAAAGCTAAGGCAGTAATCAAAGTAGGAACTGATGAAGACTTGAAGCAAGATGATGCTTTGTGAATGGAGAATATCAGACAAAAAAGGGATGTTATGAAGGTTGAATCAACAGTATTTAGGAACTATTTAGTATAATTGAACTGCCCAGTCAAAGTCAAGGCCAGAGTGGAGGTGATGGACTGAGAAAACAGGAGGAGATAGAGAAACTTGTGATTACAATGAAGGTGGAGAATATAGGTTTTTGAGGAATGAGGCACAGGTAGAGATGAAAGCACAGTTATATAAGAAAGAAATTTCGGAATTCATGGTCATGGAAGCTTCCATGGAAGCAGGGATCTTATATTCTGCAGGGGATGACTGAGGTAGTATGAAGATAAAGGTCACAGGACATGAAGTGGGAGACTCTGTATGTGAACATAGAGATCCCTGAGTTATGCGGCAAGGGACTTAGGTAGAGAGGAACACTATGAGCCGGCTTCTCAGTTCCTTGAGAAAGCATGAGGAAACATAGACTGAAATCTTATTAAGGACTGTTATGAAGATCTGGATATGGTGATATAGATAATGTGAACCTCAGAGAAGTTACTGAGGGATGGCAATGGTATGGTTTAGCTGTAGAAGTGAAAGCCATTCCTCCTGATCCATTATATTCATGTTCATAAAAGATGGAGCACTAAGCACTTGAAAAGGGTTTTGAGGGATTAATGGTTCAGGAAAAAATGAAAGGAAGAGCCCTGATAATATCAGAAAAAATAAAATTGATTATATTTTAATGGACAGAAAATGACTCATTACTGAAATGAGAGACTTTCCTTGAACCACTTGTCTGTCTGTATTGAGGCAATCACTTTCTTAGAGTAAAGATCAAAATCAAAGCTAGAAAAAGGAATAACAATGAGAAAAAAAACAATGTGTACACCAAAAGAGCAGTCTATACATATAATTTTGTTTATAAAATCTTATAGAAAAGGATATTGTAAAGAAGTAATATTGACTCATATAACAGTAACTGTAGAAATTAATGCTAGTTTAAAGAAGCTTGGCAAGAGACCCACCTTTGCATAGTGTTTCCTAGGAAATTTATATAAAAAGTGAAAGGACAACAAATAGTAGAAAAATGAAAACAATCTGCAAGAATATTATTATAGGTTTTTTTCATCGTCAAGAACCATAGAATCACCACTGGACTCCTAACATTGTGATGCTTAGTGCTTGATGTGTTCATACAGCTCACAGCAGCACACATTGAAAAGAACAAAGATGACAAAAGGTGTTGGACTAATGTCTAAATATTTATTGAGGAGATCTCTGCTAGTGTTGATAAATTTTTGAGAGCATTGAGAGATAGATTTACAAAGTATCTGAAAGGAAGGAAGATAACAGAGGTGTGGGAACTATGAACTGACCTAAAATTTTTTTACATGAGTATTTTCTACACACACACACACACACACACACACACACACACACACACACACACATATCAAGGGCATTCTTGTTAATGGTATTTGTGGTGATATTGCTCATTAGATCACATTTTTGATTTTTGCCGTTGTCTAAAATATGTAGAGAATAGCAGATCCCTCTGAACTTAACTTGCTTCTTTTTTTCATTAGCAAAAGTTTACATTGTTTCCTTATACTAAATTGAAAAAAACAAACTAAACCAAAAATCAAGTCAAGCAAAACAAATTCTTGCATTAGCTATGTCCAGAAATATACGTCTCATTTTGTATCTTGAATCTACTACTTCTTTGTCAAGAATTAGGTAGCCTGATTCTCTGGAGTCATGGTTGACCACTGCATTACTCAGAGATCTTAAGGCCTTGAAAATAGTTTGTTTTCACATTGTTGTTGTATAAATTATTCTTTTGGCTCTCTTCACTTTTCCTCTGTATAAATACATGTAGATATTCCCAGCTTTCCCAGAAATCATCCCTGTTCTCATTTATAACAACACAATGTTATTTCATTACATTCACATGCCATTATTTGTTTAGCCATACACAAACTGATTTCTTGATTCTCAGTTCTTTATCACTGCAAAAAAGTTGCTATGAATGTTTTTGTTCATAAAAGCCCTTCCACTTTTCTTTGATCTCTTTGGGGTATAACACTATAATAGTAGTATTTCTGGGCCAAAAGGTATTGATTTTTTTGCCAAAATGGCTGTACCAATTAGTTCCTACCTCTGCTGGCAGATTCAAGTTTCTTTTTTCCTATTGCCCCTCCAGAGTTGTTTTTTTTCATGCCAGAATAATTGACAGGTGTGAGGCAGAATCTCAGAATTGCTTTAATTTGTATTTTTCTAATTACTAGTGATTTAAAGCATGTTTTCTGGCTGTTGATAGATTATTTTTCTTCCTTTGAAAACTTCTGGCTTATATTTCTTGACCATTTATTAGTTAGAGAATGGCTCTTACAAATTTTAATCAGTTTCTTATATATCTTAGAAATGAAACTTTTGTCAGAGAAACTTGATTCAGATTTCTCTCTAGTTAACAAGTTGTTTCCCTTCTAATTTTAGCAACATTGGTTTTGTTTTTGAAAAAAACTTTAAAATTTCATGTAATATAAATGTTTCATTTTGTCTTCTGTGATCCTCATCTCTTGTTTGGTCAAGAACTCTTCTCTTAGCTATAGCTCTGAAAAGACAAATTTCCTCTTTGCTCCTCTAATTTGTTGAGAATATCATAGCTATGTTATGTGTCCATTTGTAGCTTTTTTTTTTTTTTTGCCTTTTAGACGGGAGGGCAGGGTGTTAAGTGTCTGAGGTCACATTTGAACTCAGGTTTTCCTGACTACAGGGCTGGTGCTCTATTCACTGTGCCACTTAGCTGCCCCATTTGTAACTTATTTTGAGGGGTTGGTGTATTCCTAATTTCTACAGTTCTACAGTTTACAGCTATAAACCAGCTACAGGTTTACAGATTTTTTCATTGGTTTTTATCAACAGTACTGAAAAGTAGGTTTCTGTGTTCATTTGATTCTTTGTCTTGTGTAGGTAATCTTTTCCTCTGATCAATCTATCTCTGAGTCAGTAGCAGAATGTTTTTTATTATTGGTTTGTAGTATAGCTTGAGATCTGCTTGACTCTCTTCCTTCTCTCTCTTTTTTTTTTAATTTTAATTTATTTTCTTAGTTACATCATTCATTTCCACAAGGTTTTGAGTTACAAATTTTCTCCCTTTTTTGTCCCTACCCCCCAGCCTAGAACATTGATCCCACTGTAAGACCCCTCCCACAATCTGTTCCCTTTTATGCTCTCCTCCAACACCTCTCTAGCTTTCTAGCAGGGCAGGGAGCTCCTCCCTGCCCCCGTCCCTGTATGTATTATTTCCCAGTTGCATTTAATTGTATAGCTTTAAATACTAGATTCTTGCAATTCCTCCCCTGTCACCCACTCCCACTGGGAGGAGCAGCAATTCAGTACAGGCTGTACCTGTGTGATTACACAGGACATCTCCATGGTGGGCAAATTGTGAGAGGTTAATTGTATGTCCCT
>CM053593.1:196024582-196049684 GCA_028646575.1 Pseudocheirus occidentalis | reverse complement strand
AAAAAAAAAAAAGCAAAAAAAAACCAAACAACTTGTTCAGCCATTCCCCAATTGATGGGCATCCCCTAAATTTCCAGTTTTTTGCCACCACAAAGAGCTGCAATAAATATTTTTGTACATATGGGTTAGACACCAACTTTTTACCCAGCTGTTCATACCCCAAAATTCTACAAATAACCTCTGTTTTAGATTTCTTACATAAGACTGCATAATCTTTAGCAAAGTTGTCTAAATTAATTGCTATCATTAATTGCTGTCCAAATTAAAAGCATTATCCTTTTTTTACACATACAAATCACAAAAAAAGTAGAATTTAGTATCAGACTTGACAGGTCAAAAGGGTTATGGGAGCAAAGAAGGCACTGTGTTCTATGAACAAAGCATAATTGCAGTAGTTCAAAAGAAACGTGGGATGAGAAAATTTAGAGACATCTCTACTCCAAATGTTCATGTGGACTATTTGTGCCTGGCATGTGCTAAAGATATCCAAGTTTATATGGTCTGATCAGCCAGTCAGACATGCTATATCTTGCCTCCAACATAGTAATGTCATTTTGGTCCTCTTTGAGAATGAAGGATAACAACCAACAAACTCTATGATCTCCTAAGGAATAATATGCATGTGTATACATGCATACATAAATATACATAATACACATATGGCATTTCAATAGTTTTATTGAAAGATCACTTTCTTAGCATCAGAATATAATGGTACTTTGTTAAGTTACTTCAGCTAATTTAAATTTGCATTGATGAATTAGAAAGGAAATTCTTCAATGAATCAGATGTTTAGGAGTAACTGAAGAATGCATCTGCAAAACGCTTTACAAAATGAAGCATAAAACACATTGAGATATAATGTGGTTCTTTGGTTTACCTTTAAAGGGAAGTGGTTTTTCCCCCCACAACATGATGTCAAAGGGAAATCATAGTTATACCTATTGTGAAAGTTAAGCTATATATTGCACTGATTAACTATATGCTTTCTCTATCCTCTATGTCAATTTAGATTTATTAACCTACAACTAGCCTTAAGTGTTCCACCTGCCACATAATTAGTCAATTAAATTGGTGCTTACTTGAATCTGGATAGACAACTCACTTTAGTCTCTCTAAGTTGAATTGTTACAGCAGCACTGTGATAACAGTATACCTCATATGTACTGCTTTTAAATACAAAGTTCTATACTAACGGTCCAATCATAATCCTTATGTAAAAGCTCTAGTGTGTTAGCATTAGTTTATATTGCTTTAGAAGGGCACAGCTGAGGTTTCAGATTGGCAGACTATTAAGAGTTGCTTGTATAAGAGAATTTTTTTTCCTAAGGGGCTAGATATTGAGATAAAAATCATTCTATATAAAACTATATCACTTGTTCCCTACAGTAATGTTGAAGATCACTTAAATTTAACATGTCTGTCTACAACTTTAATAGAATTTTATAATCAAATTTAAATGAAAAACATGCCAAACAAAAATAAATCTTTAGAATTACTGGATTATCTAGTTGTAAAAGGCTTTAACAAAGTTGTTTATACTGCCTCAAAGACTAGTAACCCTGACTATATTAAAGTGCATCACACCATTTTTCTGAAGTTGATCTCTTTTGATATGAACTTGCATCACAGTTCAAATAACATCAATTAAAGTCAATCACACCTTACCATCAATACTACCTATAATCAGTATACTGATCCAGATAGCACTAGATTTGATCAATATTAACTGTCAATTCACAGTATAGTCTCCCATCCTTATTCTACCTTAGGTTTCGACATCTGAGTTTTAGTTTTTATAAACATGCTTCAAAGAAGATTATAATTTATTCCTGAACATATTTGCAACTGCAGCACATAATCAATTTCCAACTACAGCCTATTTTCCCCTGAAGTCTGAAAACATCAATGCTAACCTAGTTGCTATGTTTCAGGCTTCACAGCTTAAATCCATTCTAATATTGGAGTCCGCGGTTCTGTTGTGAAATAAGCCTTCAAAGTAGTTGAATTTCTTCACCTTAAGAATCCTGTTAAGACTCAGTTTCAGGGATTGTTGGAAGATGAGCAATTTTGTAACAACTACGCTTCAACTGACATGCAGCACACCCAGACACAATCCACTTCCACTTCTGAACATTTGATTTAGAACACTTGTTTGATGAGTACTCAGTTAGGCACTTTGCTACAAGTTCCTGCCAGAAGGTCAGATCTCTGCAATTTATCTTGGAATGTTTCTGAAAACATTCTACTCCTTTCAATTCTATAAATTTCTGTGCTTGAATCTCCAGTGCAATTATAGGCAATGCCGATAATTGGGCTTTGCTTTAGAAAACATAATCCTACAATGGCAGCATGCCTTAAGCTGAGCTTCCAATCTTTCAAAAATCAGGTTTTTTCTCCTTTCAAATGGTAAGTTTTCATGAATGAGTGAATAATAGAGCTGTAGAAACTGAAAGGCAGTAGTAGCTTTGACTTTCCAACACACCTTCTCTAACACAATCTTTTCCATTCTCATCAGGTCAGAAACTGTGAATTTGTATTGGCTTATTTGTATTAAATCAGTGGCTAATGAGACATTTCTCTCTTCCTCTGTCAATTTCACAGCCAGATAGAAGCAACTCAATCCCACACATCCAAGATGTTTGGGCTGTACCTTCATTTTGGACAGAAATCTATCCAGTAAATTCACTAGTAGAGAAAAAGTCTCTGTGTCAAAACCAAAGAATTGAGTTAGGCCAAGATCTTTCACTTCAAAGTCCCTCAGTCTTGCTATCATCCAAAGGCCATTATCATGAGCAGATTCAATTAGTCTCAAGCCACAGACCTTTGGCTGACATCTGAACTCCTGTTCCAACAGAACATTCAGCTGGTGCAGCAGTTTCCAAGCTTAAGTTGTTACCAGTGCCTCTATCATCCTGAGCTCCTTGTGGAGGCTCTTCCTCAGTAGCAAGCCTCCCCTTGGGGCCTGTCATCTCCTCACGCTAAAAAATTAGTCCAAATATCCCAGATGACGTGGGAACTATGAGGGAGAGGAGAGGGGTCCAGGGAGGAGATAATGGAGGGGGTTTATGGGGCAGTGGCTCCAGGGAGCTAAGAATGATGCCAATCCCAGGCCGCGGAGCACTGATAACATTCTTTTTTTAAAAGCCAGAAAGTTTCAAAGTAAAAACAAAAAGTAAAACTATATAAAGAGGCTTAAGAAATACTGACCTGTTAAAAGGGTGAAGGATGATAGACCATGCTTACATGAAAAATGGTGGAAGGCAGAATTTTTATTTTACCAGTCTAAGAGGGAAAATACAGTGATGTAACTGAATTAAAGGGTATTGACAGGTGAACATATCAGATTAAATAAATTAAAGGTTCTTGGGCAGAGGAGACATCGTGAAAATGATGTTTTATGAAGATTAAACTGGTAATGTGTGTGTATATATACATGTATATGTTATGCACCCATTTAGACCTATAACTACTTTCCTAGTTTAAGCCTACTCCATTCTGGTCACCATATTGGTTCAGGATTTGCTGTGTGGACACACTGAGACATTATATCTATCTTCTTGTCCCTACCAAGTCACTCATCATCTTAAATTTATCGTTTCAAATTCACTATAAATGAACAAAACTCTAGAAATATTTTAAATGTTTGTTACTAATTATGGCACAGTAATATTACCCTATGTTCAAAGCAGAGAGAGACAACAATCAAATTCATCAGTCTTTGAGAAACAGTAATTTGTCTGAATTAAATCATATAAGTCTAAACAAGTAATAAATATACCTACACAGACAAATGAGCCAATTCAACAGTGTTATTATTAGGGGTCTTAACTTACACAAATGTCCCAAGGACCTGACTTGGAAAATTTCACCCCTCTCTGAATACCCCTGTTCTTTATGTATTATCTCTTCCTATTAAGAATGTAATAAGCACCTTGAACTAAATAAATGGAGGAAGACTACCTACATTCCACATACCTACTGCAGCAAAAACCTGTAATTCACACCAGACCAAATACTGATCAAGAAATCCAACAAGAAACTACAGTGACTTCTGCCCCAGAAGAGCCTAAAAAGTAAGCCAGGACTGCATGCAAAAGGAAAGGAGGCTGCCATAATAGTCAACAGGCTAAAATAAGCAAAAGGCTGCACACATATAGCCTACACGATTCTGTCAAGAGAAAGCAAAAGTGTGATGTAACCAACAAGATGGAAGACTAGACATTTTTTTCCAATTCTTACAACCTCTCAAACTTTTCCTAAATAAGAATCAAAAAACAAAGAATTGGTGCTGTCTCCCTAGGTTAAGACACAAAGAAACACAACTCAATGAAGTAACAGCAGAGGTGGGTAATCCCTAACACACACTCAGCATCCTCTCACCTCATCAGTCTCTGCCTTGCACAATAGCACCCAAGGACTTATGCTCTGGAATCTAATGAGCAATTCTATTGCTGTTGCCCTTTGCCAACAATTCCCCTGACTTCACCTCACCATTCTGCAACAACAAGCAACAGAACTCAACTCTCAACTCAACCTGCATCACACTGTGAGGTAAAGGAGTGAGGGGTAAAAGAATGCAAACAGCTTGCCTCATGTAGAGTGGCAGTGCACACAATCATATAAAATAGTACTCAGTCAGATCAAGCTTTTATATAATCTGTTCTAAATGATCAGTTTTCCTTGCCAATATTGCCTCCCTAGCTTTTTCTATTGTGTATTTCTTTTTTTCATTTCTTCTAGCTATTTCTGCAATCTCTGTAGCCAGGACATTTCTTTCTCTGAGATTTTACTAGGACTTCTTGTAGGGCTGCTATTTTCTTCACGGCTTGGGTTTCTCTCAAAGCAATGTACTTCCTCATAGTGTTCAGTTTTTTCCTTGGTTTGTTCACATAATCTACCTAAATTTTAGGAGTCTGAGTTTGTGTCAGACCCACAAGATGAGCGGTGTAAGCAAGGTCTGCCTGGGTCTGAATATAGTGACTGCTCTGATACTGGGCTCTGCCTGGGGGAGTCCCCGTTGTTACAAGATTAAAGGACCTTTCCCTACTATAGACTCTTCCTGGGGTCCCTCCCTTCTGCTGTTGGGCTCAGGGCCTCCTCCAGTACTGAGTTCCATAGGCTTCAGAAACTGTTCAGGTTGGATTTTGCCTACAACTTTTCTCCCATAGCTAGGCTAGGACCACTAGCATCTTTTTGGACCTGCTCCAAATGTCCTGAGGTTTCTCTCTTGCTAGACTCTCACAGTCATGGACTTAGGGAAGGTTCTAATTTGGTTAAACTTAGCCACTGATTCAGGTAGGTCACAGGTTCAAATAGGGAGTGCATCTACTCAGGTGAAACACAACACTCTCTCTGGTTGGGCTCCTGGAGCCATGGGCCTTAAAGAAGGACTGGGGTGGGCTTAAGTTTAGGCAAAGAAGCTTAAAGCCTCCAGAGATCACCTGGGTTCTGTCCTTTGTGCTCAGTCCTCAATCTGCCTCAGTTTGTCAATTCCAGAATTTCTGCAGGACTCTGAGGGTCCCTCTATGGATTCTTAGATTTGGTAACAGAGTCAAGAGATGATTCTACTCTTAACAGAATGGTGAATCTCTAATTCCAGATGGAATATTTTTGGAGGATCAGGGATTTCTCACCTGGTCTTACCAAGAGCTTCTTACCTATAAAATCACAGATCAGATTTTAAAAAAAATACCATGATAGAGCACCAGCCCTGGAGTCAGGAGGACCTGAGTTCAAATCCGGCCTCAGACACTTGACACACTTACTAGCCATGTGACTTTGGGCAAGTCACTTAATCCCAACTGCCCCTCCAAAAAGCAAAAAAAAAAACCAAACCATGGTTAAAATAAGGATCCTTTTTTGGTATTTCTATATAATATCAACATTTATATCCAGGTCTATACCTGGATAAATATAGATTAGAGAATTAAACTGTAAAATTTCAGAGTAAATGTAAATGTAAAATTAAAATAAGATGTAAACTAAATGAAGGTCCCTACTTCTGGACATTATATTCATTCAACAATGACTGATAAAAATCTGTATTTCCTGCCTCCATCCTTTTGCACTGGACACCCCTTATGCCTGGTACGCCTACGCTTATTTCTGCCTCACAAAATCCCTCGCTTATTTCAAACACCCAGCTCAAATAACACTTTCTCTGGCCCTTTCTGATAATGCCTTTTCTGAACTCCCATATGGTATCATTCTCCTTGTATTTAACCTCTTTATTATATAAATATTTGTTTCTCATATAGTAATATGAGTAATATGGACATGCTGTGTCCACCAATAGAGTATTAGCTCTTTGAGAGTAGAGACTTGCATATTTTACATTTGTATCCCTAATATCTAACACAATGCTAGCACATAGTAAGTATTTAAATATGCTTGTTTATTGATTTCCACTGGCTTTAACTGCTCATCAATGGATTCTGGTCACATCTGAATACACATAAACAAAAGCCTTTTCTTTTACAGTCTCCTCAACTTGCTCTCTCTCCATCATAAAACCTTGTATCTTTTTCTTGCCTTCAGTTCTTTGTCCTAAAACAATAAAGAAGTCACTGTAACCAAAGAAACACTTGAAGTGGCAAAAGATAAGAATTTTACCACCTCCAGCAGACACTTAAATTTCAAAGGAGTCACTTCCACCAGAGGATGCCACCTTCTCAACACTTCTTTTTTTTTTAATGTGTATAGTACGTTGTTTTATTTACATAAGTCATCTTTCATTTCACACATTTTTCCACAAAAACGAAAATGGAGTATGGTGGAAGATAGGAAAAGAAAGTGAGACAATCAGAAATCTGTGTTTCTTATGCCTTCCTATTATTTCTAATGTAATCTAGTTCCATTTAATTCCTCCCTACTTATTTCTTGACTCACCTCAATAGCTGGAGCCTAGATTAATTTCTCTGAATTTCTGTTGCTTTGTCAGTTTTTCATTGCTGTTCTGTTTTATTTTATTTTTTCTTTTTCTTTCTCAACACTTCTTTTACCCCTTAGCCCTTCAAAGTATATGTAGAATTAGAATATAGTTAGGGTATCACCTAGCAATGCATTTTAAGGCATAGTTTCTAGGACATTATATCTAATACCAAGGACTTCCTGCTTAGAAAATCAAAAAAGATAAAATGCTAAATACCTGAGTGATAAGTTGCTTAGATGTTAGATTATTGATCCAACGAGTATAGCGCTCAGTAGAGTTTGGGGGTTCTCTCTTCACTTGGCACCCTATGATCTATATTTTAAATGGAATTGAACAAAAGAAAGTACATAGTCTGTGTATACTAAATCATATACAGATGGCAAAATATTTTAAATTAAAATCAGTGTAAAGAAATATTCTCATGCTTTCCAAAATTTTGTGATATTTTCTGCTAGATATCATAACATAAAGATTGTAGCAGCTTCTGAATGTTAAGGTTCAGTAATAATGATTTTTATTATTTAGGAATGATTTATTAATAAATGTTTTCAATGTATACATTTTAAATGTCTTATTAATATAATTTTAAAATCTGGTGCTCTCCTTTATGGAGTATGAAATTTTTCCCACCATGCTTTCAAAGTGCTAAGATTTTAAATTTGTTTAAAAAAACATTAAGACTACAGCAGAAGAGTCAATTTTACCAGATCCTCAAACCAACCCCCAAGACCCCAATATATTACAGTTACGAGATCAAATGACATAGTATGTGTAGGTTTTACAAAACTTAAAGCACTATGGTATTCATTTTTATTATCTAAGATGACAACTTAATAATGTATACATACAATATTTCTTGAATTATGAAATCTTTACTGTAATAAAAAGTTGTCACACATCAAGTTTACCCCTGATATTTTTCAAATTAACAAGCTTTACTTAAACAGTTGTAATTTTCTATTTCCCTTCCAATAAATTTTTAATAATTTCCCATGAATACCTAAAAGAATGTAAAAAAATCTCAGCTCCAAGTACTACAGATATAACAAAAAGTTGGCATATCTTCATGGTTCATGTGTCTAAATAACTTTTTATTCATTTATTCCCCTAGAAGGGCAGATCAGTCTATTATTACTAAAAAATAAAGTTCCTTGTTTTCACTGAGATGAAAACAAATCCATTTCACTTGTCCATTCCCACTCATCTCCTGCCACTATCTCCTTTACTTCTAGTCAAGAAATAGCTGGCTCCTTGCCAGGCACACTCCTCTATGAATGTAAACAATTCCATTCCACTCCTTCTTTTCTAAGAAATCACTCCCTTTTAACATCCCCATTGTTTTCAACCTCTCCCCATCTCCTTGCTGTTTGACTAGTGCCTGTAAACACCCTCAAGTCTCTTCCATCCTCAAAAAAACTCTCACTTGATCCATCCATTCCCACTAGCTTTCATTTTACACGCACACACACGTATATATCCTCCCTTTTGTGGCTAAAGTACTCGAGGGCACCATCTGCAATAGGTGCTTCCATCTCCTTTCCCTTCAGTCTCTTAAATCTCTACAGTCTAGCTTCCAACTTCATCATTCAACTGAAAATGTTTTCTCAAGTTGCCAATGATTTCTGCCAAATCAACCGGCTCTTTCTTAATCCACATCCTTCTTGACATCTCATCCTCTTCTCTTTGATGCCCTTTTCTGTAGGATTTCATGATGCTATTCCATCCTACTTATCATCTTACCTATCAGACTTCTTAGAATCCTTTAGGGGATCATCATCCAGATCTATCCTGGTTTCTCTTCTTTTCCTTCTACAGTATTTCACTTAGTGATCTCTTCAGTTCCCATGGATTCAATTAACATCTTTATGCTGATGATTCTCCTATCTACTTATTCAGCCCTAACCTCTCTCCTGATCTCCACTTTTGTATCTCCAATTGCCTATTAGGTACTTCAAAATGGATGTCCTGTGTGTGTGTGTGTATATATACATATATATATATACGTGTCTGTATATAGTATATATGTGTGTATGTGTATATGTATGTATGTATACATGTATATGTATGTATGTTGTGTATGTTTTTTGTGCTTTTTTTTTTTTTTTGCTTTTCGGAGGAAAGAGAGAGCTATTTAAGTTAAGTGACTTGCCCAAGGTCACATGGTTGGTAAGTGTTAAGTTTCTAAGGCCAGATTTGAACTCAGGTCCTCCTGAAGCCAGGGCTGGTGCTCTATTTACTACACCACCTAGTCACCCCCTGCAGACATCTTAAATTCAACATATCCAATACCAAATGCATCATCTTTACACTCAAACCCCTCTATTACTGTCAAAGACATCACCATGTTCCCAGTCCCTCAGGCTCTCAAACTAGGTGTCATCCTCAACTACTTACTGTCTCATTCTATATCTAATCTGTTGTAAAGACTAGATTTCACCTTTATAACATCTCTCACATATGCTCCCTTCTCTGACATTGCTCCACCTTGAGACAAGCCTTCATCACATCATGCCTGGTCATAGCCTGCTCATTGGTCCTCCTACCACAAATCCCACTCTAGTCCATCCTCCACTCAGCCATCAGAAATCTTCCTAAAGCCCAAATTTGACTATGTCATTTCCCTACTCAATAAACTCTAGTTTTCAATCATGTTCAAGATCAAACACGACATCCAAAGCCCTTCATAACCTGACCACCCTCACTTTCCCAGTATTCTTATACCTGACACATCTCCCTTCTATCCCTTACTTACTCTTTGCCAGTGAAATTGGCCTTCTTGCATTTCCTCAAATAAAATGTTCTATCTCCTAACTCTGGTTATATTCATTGGCTGTTCCTCATGTATAGAATGTTTTCCCACTTCATCTTTGCCACCTGGCTTCTCTATATTCCTTCAAGTCCTAGCTAAAATCCCACCTCCTAAAGAAGCCTTTCCAAATTCTAGTGCCTTTCCTATCAATTATTTCCAAGTTATCCTAATTAATTCATCTGTATATAGCTATTTATCTATTGATTTCTCCATTAGATTGTAAACCCCTTAAGAGCAGGAGCTATCTTTAACCTTTCTTTGTATCCCCAGAACTTAGCCTAGTGCCTGGCTCATAGAAGGCACTTAATAAATGTTTACTGACTGAATGACTTCAAATTAGCCTTGGACTTCATATTTTATCAATACCCTCATTTCCTCTGATTGGACCGTCTGACTGGAGGGCAGAGTCAAGGATTCTTGGGAGGGGAACCAGCATAGTGTTCTCCCCATTTCCTACCATCTATACTGCTTTTGGAATTCTTTATACTTCTCTCTCATATCACTGTAATAGATATCTTCTTTTCTTCCTTTCCCTGCCTTCTCAGCTTCCTTTTATGTTTTCTTCCTCCTAGCAGATTTTAAGTTCCTTTAGAGCAAGAAGTCTTTCTTTTTATTCATACCTCTAGCACCTAGCACAAAGCCTGGCAGATGGTAGGCACTGGATGTTTGCTGACTATGAATTACTATTTACTAATAAGTTTTAATTGATGTCATTGGTTGTTTTACAACATCAACAATTTCACCAGTATTGTTCCCTCTTCCCTTACCACTTCTGCAAAAGGCTAAGGTAGAAATGCTTGTTTCAGCTCTTCTTATTTGTTCTTTTAAATTTTGCAACACTGATTTCTAAATTTTGGAGTATGTGGCTGATCTTCTCTTTACATTTTTGTAGAAAATGTGTATATTGGAGCCTTTTTTTAACTTTGCTTACTTCAATCTGCGACACTTCATGTAACTCCATGTTTCTTTGTATTCATTTAATTTGTCATTTCTTACAACACAGTAGTAATACTGTATTACATTCATGTACCATAATTTGTGTAACTATTTCCCAGTTGATGGGCATCTGATTTGTTTCCTTTTTTTTCTATCAAAAAAGTGATACTATAAATAGTTTAGTCTATATAGGAACTTTCTTCTTTCTGTGTCAAAGGGTTGGTGTATTTTAGTTACTTTGCAAAATTACAAATTTCTTTCCACAAGGGTGAAATTCACAGCTCAAGCAACAATGCACCAGTGTGTATATCTTCCCATAATCTCTCCAACACTATTTCCATCTTTTTTTCATCTTTGCCAATTTGGAGGGCGTGAAATCAAATGACAGGGTTGTCTTGATTTACATTTCTCTTACTATTAGTAACTTATAGTACTCTTTCATGTGACTGTTAGTACTTTGCAATTCCTTTAAGAATTTTTTGATCATATCTTTTGATCACATATCTACTGAGGAATGGCAACTGGTATATATATATATATATATATATATATATATATACACACACACATGTGTGTATGTGTGTATACTCACACATATATAGTTAATATATGTATAAAGGATATGATTTTTCTCCTGAGAAATCTAGCTGCATTCCAGAAATTTTGGTTGCTGTTTCTTTATTATCATTTTCTTTCACATAATTACTGTTTCTGTGATTTGTTCTTTGATCTACACTAAAGATTTAATTGCTAAGTCTCCATTTGGGTCTATGTCTTGCCCACTAAAGTGATAACATTTTATTTATTATAATCTGTAAAGGATGTATTTACTGCCTTTTTACATTTGTTTGTAATATCCCTGTGTCTTAATAAATGGTCAATTTTTGCAAATGTTCCATGCTGTGCTGAGAAATATGCATATTCTTTAGCAATTTGAATTAGAAGGTGCCATAAAGTCTTTTAGTTTTAATTTCTCTAGCAATTTGTTCAGGTCTGTATTTTCCCTTTTGTTTCTCTCTGTTACATTTATGTTTTATCCATTGTTCTTTAATAATTTTTTTCCCTAATCAAATTTTCACTCTTTCATTCTTCACACTTACTATATTTCTTCAGTTAATTTAGCTGAACAATTTTAGGACAATCCCACACCCACTGGCCCTCTCCCCCTAACCCTCAAGTCCACCACCCCTCTTCTGTTTTGTCCCTTTACTCAGTTCTGGAGTTCCACTCCTTAGTTCCTTTTCCCTTCTTGCTTTATCCACTTATTTAATTCTTCCTGTCTTTTTTCCTCTCAGGTAGTCAGGCAGAATCCACCTTCTTCTCCTCCCCTTCAACTTGTTTGTTAGTTTTTAAAACTTCTTTTCCTGTATCTTCTTCTGAAAAGGGGTTCTTTCCCTCATTCTATTCTTGATTTATGTTCTCTTTCTTTTTAGTCTATCATTTATGACCCTTGTACTTAATCATTTGTTATTCTCTACATTCCTAATGGAATTAAAAATCATTTGGGGTTCCTGACTAAACAGATTCTATATTATTGCCTTGTATCTAAAGCTGCCATTTCTCTTTTTCTGTTGTGCCTCATTCTTAGAAATATTTCTATTCTTTTGGGTATCAGCTGCCTCCAGAAACTCTGATTCCCCTCCTCCTGAGTAACGATGAGTGGTCTAAGCAGCAAACCCCTGCAGAATATACTTACTAGTATAAAGACGACATCTTTTTACCCCCAGAAGCACTCATTAGTGGCACCCCAGTCCTACCACTGAAACATGGACTCCCCTCTTTTTCATTTCCAATTTTTGCATCCTTACTCATTCTCCTATAGGTTCTCTTTTTTCCAAGAGATTGCAAGTTTTCTTTCACAGTTAGCCATTAACTTATTAGAGTACATCACATATTCACTATTACCTTCCTCTCCTCTCCTATATGCACCATCCATTCTGTAATTCAATACCACAAAAACAGCAATTTATCTATTGTGAGGCCATGATGCTTTCTCCACTATCATGTCTATCTGATGTTTGCTTTCACCTTTGTCTCCTTGTGTACACTTAGAAGGAAATTTGTGTTCTTATTTTGCTGTTTTGTTTTCCCTGGTGGATATGCTTTCTTACCCTTCTTGTATTTCTGTTGTCTAAGATGTTTGAGAAGTAAATAATTTCTTCAAAGCCTAGTTTTCTTTCTAATAATGTTTCAAATGCCTCCTTTTTATTGAAGATGTATCTTTTTTCATTTATGCCTAGGTTCCGATTTGCAGTACACCTTGGGCTACACTTTTAGCTTCACTGCTCTTCAGAATACATTATTCAACTCCCTCCCTCCTTCTGGTAGGTGCAAAGTCTTGTGCTGTTCAAATTTCCTTTCAGGGAGGATTCTGGGAAGATGGAGGAGTAGGTGAGAAAATGTCAAGCTCTCAAGATTTTCTCCCACAAAAGAATTAAAATAGGACCTTACAGCGAACAAGGTGTGGATGGAGATAAATAAGAACAGGCACATAACAGGGATCCTCCTGGGACAATCTGAGAAGACTGGAAGAAAAGTCACCAGACAAGGTTTGATCCCTGTGAAAAGTAAACACCTCTGGGATAGGTTCCATTTTAAGGGCAAGCCTCTTAAACTACAAGCAGCAAGCCCTGGGGTTAGTTGGTTGGAGAGCCTGCCTCAGCCCCAGCCACCTGAACTTTTAACTAGGGAATAGAGAGGGGAGTTTAGTAGCTTAAGTCCAGGAAGATAAAGGGAACCTCTGCTGACAAAAACCCAGCTGTGAGCAGCAGGAGTGACGCCCAGTGAGTGCAGAAGCAGTGGGGCAGATAGTCTCTGGTCGTGGACACTTACAGGAGGTTGAAGGTTTGGCTTTGGTTTCAGGCTAGAGGGGAGAAAGGATGATCTGGGGTCAGAGAAACAATTTCCCATACCCCAGGGCTAGAGGTGACTACAAACAATTAAGTAATTACCACAAAAAATGCACAGGCAAAGGAGAAAGACTCTAACCACAGAAGACTATTATGGGAATAGAGATGACCAAGGTTCATCTTCAGAGGAAGATATTGAAGTAAAGGAACCCCCAAAGAGTAATGTCAAATGGACACCTGGCCAAAACGAATTCATAGAAGATCTTAAAGACTAAAAATCGAATGACAGAGTTGGAGGAAAAATTTAAAAAGAAAATAAAAATAATCCAAGAAAAACAAGACGGGTATGAAAGCAAAGTCAACCAATTAGAAAAGGAGAACCAGAATCTTAAGGAAGAAAATGACACCCTAAAAATTAGAATTGGGCAATGTGAAGTCAGTGAAATTATAAGAGATCAAGAAATGATTAAACAAAATATGAATGATGAAAAAACAGAAGAGAAAGTAAAACATCTTATAAGAAAAACAACAGAATTGGGGAATAGATCAAGAAGAGAAAATATTAAAATAATTGTACTAACTGAAAGTTATGATCAAAAAATGAATCTTGATACACTAATACAAGAAATAATTAAGGAAAACTGTCCTGAAGCATCAGAACAAGGAGGGAAAGTAGATATAGAAAAAAAATCATCAATCACCACTAAAAAGAGATCCTATGAGGAAAACTCATAGGAATATCATAGTCAAACTGTGAAACCCCCAGCTCAAGGGGAAAATATTAAAAGCATCAAGATTAAAACAATTTACATATGATAGTGCCACAGTTAGAATTACACAAGACCGAGCAGTAGAGACATTCTGAGACACCCCAGGTCTCGGAACACAACATATCAAAAAGCAAAAGAACTGGGGCTTTGGCCAAAAATATCATACACTACAAAGATAAATATTATCCTGAATTGAAAAAAAAATGATAAACTCTCAGACTTTCAAGACTTTGTTAAAAAAAAATCCGAAACTTAATAAAAGATTCAACATATAAGAACCAAGAGAAATATAAGGCACATAACAAAAGCTGATTATAAGAGATAAAGATAGAATGTTTACTTTTTTATATATGTAAAATGTATATTATCAATAATTTGGTAGTTTATAAGAAAGATTGGGGTAAATCTGAGAATGATATGAATTTAAAAAGTAAAGCCATTTAGGAACAGCTTAAAAGAGTAATTATTTGAGGTGCAAAAGGAAGAATTGATACAGAGGAATTAGATGAGGGAAGAAGGCTGGTAGTTCTGGTAACCCTTTCTTTGGGAATGAGTTTAAGAGAGAATAATAAATACACACATATATGTTTAGAAGAGTATAAAAGTCTTCTAAATTCAGAAGAAATAAAACAGTGGGGGCATAGGGAGGGGGGAGAGGACAAGTGAGGGGTCTTTAGTGTGGAGGGGAGGGAATAGGTAAAATATGGGTATAGAAGGGTGTTTAGATTTATGGGAATGGGAGGATAGGAGAGGGATCTTTGGAGGGGGGTAGGCAAGTTACAGGAGGGCAAGGTAGTGGGTAGAAATAAAGTAGAGGAGGCAAGAGGGATAGGAAATAAGAGATGTAAACATACATAAAAATAAAGATCAGGAGTAGAATAGGTTTGGGAAAGCATATGTCTATATATGTATGTATATATGTATGTACATCTAGCTATAGAAAAACATATCTAAACTTTATTGTAGCCTTCTGGGGAGAGGTTGGGGGTAGGGAAAAAAAAAGAACAAAGCAAAAAAGTGCACAGCAGAGAACAAAAGGAAAACTCACAAGGAAGTAAAGAAAGATTCTCACTCAACATGATGAGTACTATTTATCCTACAGTCTTTCTTGAAATGAGAAACATATTTTACAAAATATTACATAATTTGAGTCCTCTCTTAAATTCTGTGATGTACATGATGTACTTTTTTTCTTTCTAACTTTGTATTCAAGTTCCAATATTTAAGTTTATGATATGCTTTTGTTTTTTTGTTTCTTTTCTCTGTATTTCCTTTCACTTATTTTAGAATATTTCTCGTGGTCACTTAAAAAATGTATTGCTTTTCCATGGAATTTTAAAGTTTAACCCCTACGCATCTTTGGATTTTTTAGATCGGCACTGTTTTCTGTATTCAGAAGTTCTGGGTCATTTTCCTGTAATCTTTCTCATATAACAGTCTTCAGGTTGTTTCATTTAACATGATCTTCTGGGAAATCTAAGGTCCTTACGCTGTCTCTATTCATCCTGTCTTTGAGATCAGTACATTTTGCTTCTATAAAAAGCAAGCTTTCTTTTGATCACATTGCTTTTTTACTTCTCTTCCAGATTGTCCTTTACTTCTGTGTATTTACATTCCCAATCAGTTATGCTTGTTTGTTTCTTTAGTGAAATTTGCTAATGCACATTCACATTTTTCTATTCTGTACACTATTTCTGCTGTGCAGACTATAAATTATGTTTTCACAATTAGTATTCCCTTTTAAACTATTCATTAATGTCCTATGTGGTTCTTTGTTCTCTTGTCCACATGGTCTTCTCCTTCAGGTTTTAATTCACTTTTCTTTTGTCTTGAAAAACTTATTCATAAATGCATGAATTCTTTTATATGATTTGGAGACAATTTTCTCTTCTGTCACTAATATCTTCCCTTCTGGCTTATCTGCTTGTGCTTAAGGCCCTTAACTAAGTTTTCTTCCTCCTGAAATCTTTGGTAATTTTATTCTTTTGCCTTTATTTTGTCCTGTGGCTTACTTTCTGACTCTCTCCCTTTTGATGGCAATTTTTCTGAGGCTGGACCTCAAAGCTGTCTCAGCATCTTCCCACACTGGGTAACTCTACATCAAATGACTTCCTAGGAATAGAACTGGTCACATTTGAATACTGGGATCTTATCCTCAGGCTCAGTAGAAGGTCATATAGGTACACAAAGACATCCTTCCACTTTTCCCTCTGTTGTTCAATTCTTTTTCTGAGTTTTGTCGTGACACCAAGGGCTGCTAACCAAATTGATCAGTCTCTATAAGAGAGTGGTTACTTCTCCCTTTGGTTTTCCTCACTTCCTCTCCAGTGACCAGTGCCTCTCTGTTACTAAGAAACAAATCCACGGAACTCACAGGTTGGCAACTCCCCCTGCCAATGTTCCCTCAGCTACTGTTCTTCAATTTATAGTTTTAGCAAATTACCTGGTTCAAATTGATCTGTGTCAGTGGTGGGACATGAATCCAGGTATTCAAGCCAACTCTCTAGCTCTCTATCTACTATAGTATTTTGCTTCACAAACCGCACCCTTATCAAAGATAATGGATAAAAAAGATGTTTTCCAAAAGTCAAGAATTTCTCTTCTTACTCTACATGGTTTTTTGTTCTTTTTTTAAAATGTGCATGTGCAAAGGCTTTTCAATTTCAGGTAATCACAGGGGTACCCATTAGGCAGAGGTAACACATGATGTCTACCTGATGTCTACTCACCCTACCTCACCCCTCCAGCCTACCTACCTCATTCCCCCACCATTCTCATTCTCCTCTCCTCCCAAACATTGTTGTCCTCATTCCTGTGCAAGTTGGAATTTGGACAATTAGAGTTACCCTTTCTGTAGGGAAACCTGTGTCATCTTTGAAATCAGGGAAGTCTTAGAAATATTCTCCATCTTTTTCTGGAATTCATTATCCCAGTCTTTTAGGATGTGAATCTACTAAGATTCCAAAATCCCACATTGAGGTTGTCATACATGTGCAGTACTCTTCCCTGCTCCTGCTGGGGAAACAATAGGTAAATCAACAGAAGTATTCCTTTAAGAAAAGGAGTGTCAAATTGATTGCCCTATTGATGAACTCAACATACTTGTGATTCCCTAATGCAAACTTTTCTTCCATAACAACCACTCTCCTATATATGTTATCTCCTTCTTTTAGGATGTAAGCTTCATGAAGACAGTTTGTCTCAATTTTTGTATCTGTATATCCGGAATTTGAAACACTGTATGGGACACAGTAGACTCTTGATAAGTGCCTATTCATTCATTCATCTATGTAACCATCTTATCTTTTGTAATTTCCTCTGTCTCTTGTCTGGTTAAAACGTCAATCTTTTGGATTAAATGGGACTGTAGAGAGTAAATAAATGGTTGTGGGAACAGAAAGTGAAATAGTCCCAGTTCTACAAAAATTCTTCAACCTCATCAACTTTATTTCTAGAAGACAATATCACATAAGTATATTTCTCTACACCAAATGATCTGATAGGATTTTTTTAAAGAGAAAAATCTCATTGTGATAAATGATCTTTAAGAAAAGATGGAAGAATTTATTCTGTAATATCAAAATTTAATCTAGGTGAATAAAAGAGGTTTTATAATAATCATACAAAGAGTAATTAAAACTATACATGCTATATACAATCTACTGACAGATTGCGGTATATCATATTTTCTTAGGTTTTCCACCTATTGCCACAATGATTTCAAAGAAATTTTTGTACCAATTTAAATCAGCAATTGTTGTACAGCAACAATTTACCTTGTGTACTGAAGTAAAGTCAATCTCAATATGTACTTATATTACATGCAAGAAAATGTTATTAAAGAAAATTTTCCCAGAGTCATTAACTAGGTAAACCCTATTTTGATTACTGTGAAAAATTAATTTAATTCAAAAAATCTTAGTAATCACTTTAATAAAAGTTAGTCATGACACAAAAAAGGATACTTACACTATTTGGATGTTGAATTGCAGCTTTGTATTGCAATCTCACCCTCTGAGGCATCATTACATCATCCTATAATAAACAGCATACTATTAAAAAAAAACCAACATAATGTACTTATGCACACATTAAAGTTATTTATTTGGCCATCAGTTCATTAGTCTCTCAGATGTATAGAGCTGGTACCAATCTACGCTGACAAAAGGAGTTTACTCACCAAGTATTCCTTAACTCAATTAAATCATAGATCCAGGACAACCATTTCATTATACCATAGACCAAACAAAAAATTTTAAATCAGTAAATAATTTATAAATTTTATCTCTCTGGCCTCAGTATATTCATATGTAAAATAAAAGAGTGAGATTAAACAATCTCCAAAATCTCTTTCGGCTCTAGCATTGTGCAAGTCTAGGAAATATTATCATCACTGTATAGTCATGGTTTTTAAATTTTTCCTTTATATTATCAAACTTTAAATAATAAAAGAAACAATGCCAATGATTTCAGATATAAATGAATGAGACTATGCATAACATACTATAATTTTATTGAACTTTTTTCTATTCCCATGGACAAGGAAATAAATGCAAATTTTTTTAACTGAACTAAGAGCAAAGTATCTCTATTGATGTTTTATTCCAAATATCCACACTACTATTACTAAAATAGGATGGCATTTTACAATAAAGAATTCCAACATTTTTGAGATGTTTACTATCACAAGCATAAAATACAACATTGTTGCCCTAAAAACTATACCTCATCATAATACCCAAATCCTGTTAAAACATCTGTAGGGATTCTGTGGAGGAGGGGCTTGGGAATTCTATCTCCTGTTTCACATCCCACAGAAGAACATCTAGACTATCTATTGTTTGCCCTCAAGTTGCCACCTCCTCAACTTCAATGGCATTAAGTACCCTCTGAAAGAATATTTGAACATTGCCCAATGTTTTTTGTTCCTTTTTTTGAACCTTTTTCATCAACAACCACAAAAATGTGTTCAAAAGTTCCAGGGTAATTTAAAATACTACTCATAATACTCTTTTAAGTGCTAACAATAACAATAATTTTTGCCCACAAAAGCTATGACACAAAATTACATGATTACAATAAAATATAAAATTGTTTTCCATATAATTATAAATATAAAAAACTAATTATAAAATAATTATGAACATTTTATGTGGAATATTCTAACAATTTTCAAAAGTAATCCAGCAAGAACTCATATGCTTGACTTCATATTAAATTTCTTTACAAATTTTGTTGAACATAAGCAACATTTTTAATGAAACAATTAAAACTTGGAAAATGGTGGATGGAGCCAAGATGGTGGAATAAAAGCAGGAACCTGCTAGAGTTCCCACTTCAATCACCTCCAATACCTGTAAAAAAAAATTACTCTAAACATACAAAGTGACAGAGAGAAAGAAATCTCCTGCTGAAGGCAGATGGCAGGCCAATAGGGAGGGTCTATGACATCGGGCTGGGAGCCCAGACTCATCATGGCCCAGACTAGCTTTTTGAGCCTCAGGAGAGTGAATCAATGGCAGCTGCGGCAGTTTCCAGACCTCTCAACCCATAAATGACAAAGAAAAATTACTTTCTCAGTAAGGAAATCCGTTGGAACTAGGTGAGAAAAAAGCACAGTCCAGCCCCCGCCATAGAAGTGGTGAAGGCACGGAGGCTGTGACAGCTGCCACATGGCTGCCTCTGGAGCTCCTGACCTGTGGATCATAGGGTGACCAAGCGACCATTCAGTGGGTAATCTCTCTTGCTTTGACCTGCTTGGATCTAGGTCACAGTCTTGGGTTGTGGTCTTGAGGAAAAGCACTCCAATGTGCCAGACCCTGTGGTGGTTGAAGAGAGGGCACCCTCCTTGTAGCTCTGACAACTGTGAAAACCCCAGCAATTTGGGACACAGCTCTCTCCACTCCAGAAGTAGAGTTCTACCATGGCAAAGAGCTAAAAAGTCAAGTAATTGGCTGGCAAGATTAGCAAACAAAGGAAGTACAATCAAACCACAGAATCTTTTTGGGGGGACAAAAAGGATCAAGACATGGAACCAGAAGAAGACAACAAAGTCAAAACTCCTGCATCAAAAGCTCCCAAGAAAAATATGAACTGGTCACAGGCCACGAAGGAGCTTAAGAAGGACTTTGAAAATCAAGTAAGAGAAGTGAAGGAAAAAATAAGAAGAGAAATGAAAATAATGCAGGAAAATCATGAAAAGTAGGCCAACAGCCTGCTAAAGGAGACCCAAAAAATACTGAAGAAAATAACACCTTAAAAAATAGAATAACTCAAATGGCAAAAAGCCAATGAGGAGAAGAATGCCTTAAAAAGTGAAATTGGCCAAATGGAAAAGAAATTTCAAAAACTCATTGAAGAAAATAATTCCTTCAAAATTAGACTAGAGCAAATGGAAGCTAATGACTTTATGAGAAATCAAGATACTATAAAATAGATCCAAACAAATGAAAAAATCGAAGGCAATGTGAAATGCCGTACTGGAAAAACCACTGACCTGGAAAATAGATCCAGGAGAGATCATTTTAAAATTATTGGACTACTTGAAAGCCATGATTTTTAATAAAGAGCCTAGAAATCATCTTTCAAGAAATTCTCAAGGAAAATTGCCCTGATATTCTAGAACCAGAAGGCAAAATAAAAATGGAAAGAATTCACCACTCACCTCTTGAAAAAGATCCCCAAAGGAAAACTCCTAGGAATATTGCAGCCAAATTCCAGAGTTCCCAAGTTAAAAAGAAAATATTACAAACAGCCAGGAAGAAACAGTTTGAGTATTGTGGAAACAGAATCAAGATAACACAAGATCTAGCAGCTTCAACATTAAGGGTTCAAAGGGCTTGGAAATGATATTCTGGAGGTCAAAGGAACTAGGAGTAAAACCAAGGATCACCTATCCAACAAAACTGAGTATAATGCTGCAAGGGAAAATATGGTCATTCAGTGAAATAAAGGACTTTCAAGTATTCTTGATGAAAAAACCAGAATTGAACAGAAAATTTGACTTTCAAATACAAGAAGCAAGAGAAGCATGAGAAGGTAAACAGGAGAAAGAAATCATAAGAAACTTATATTAAAGTAGAACTATTTACATTCCTACATGGAAAAACAATAATTTTAACTCATGAGACTTTTCTCAGTATGAGAATAGCTGAAGGCAATATAGATGTGTATATATATGTATATATATACATATATGTATGTATATGTATATATGTATGTATGTGTATATATGTATGTATATGTATGTATGTGAGGGTGTGTATATAAATATATATGTGTGTGTGTATGTGTGTACCTGTATAAATACACAGAGGGCACAGATTCAGTTGAATATGAAGGGATGATATATAAAAATTAAAATTAAGAGGTGAGAGAGGAATATATTGGGAGAAGGAGAAAGGGAGATGGAATAGGATAAATTATCTCATATAAAAGAGGCAAGGAAAACTTACAATGGAGGGAAGGGGCAGGAAGGTGAATGGGTCAATCTTACTCTCATTGAATTTGGCTTAAGGAGGGAATAACACACACAAATAATCAGGTATCTTACCCTACAGGAAAGTGGGGGGGGAGGGGATAAGAGAGGGGATGATAGAAGGGAGGGCAGGTTGGGGGAGAGGGTAGTTAGAAGCAAACACTTTTGAAAAGTGTTCAAAGTAGAAAACAGAATAAATAGGGGGAGGGACAGGAGGGAGAAAATATAGTTAGTTTTTCACAATATAACTACTACAGAAACATTTTGTGTAACTACACATGTACAACCTATATTGAATTGCTTTTCTTCCCAGTGGGGGTAGGTGATGAAGGAATAAGGGAAAGAACTTGGAAATCAAAGTTTTAAAAACAAATTTTTTAATTGCTTTTTTTACATGTAACTGGGAAATAAGATATACAGGTACTGGGGTATAGAAATCCATCTTGCCCTATTAGAAAGTTACAGGGGGATAGGGGACATAAGACAGAAGGGATTGGGGTACAGAGTGAATAGGCATGTATGTGGGGTGGGGAGCAGAGGACAGAAAGGGAGAAAATTTGTAACTCAAAATCTTGTGGAAATGAATGTTGAAAACTCAAAATAAATAAATTGAAAAAAAGCTTGGAAAATTTTTAATATGATAATCATACATAAACAATTTCAATGTTGGCCTTTTTCATTTGAACGAGGATCTGCAACATTTGGTTCAACTAGCAATACAAATTCCCAGGGAGTTCATAAACCTCTCAGTGGAAATCACTGGACTAGGCAATGACAATGGAAATCATTTTCAGGCCAAGTTAACTGGCAAAAGGAAATCCAATTACCTTGGAAAATTTCCTACTCAAGACCAGAAAGTGGAGGCTACATATCCCGGAATTCAATGCTCTCCCCTCCTTTCTGCTCTGGTTGCTTGCCTTTGGGGCTACAGAAGCCCGGCAGCCACGGCTATCCATGGCTAGCCATTGGCCCTCACCAAGGGCCACAAAGTTACCAAAAATGTTTCGAAGCCCGACACTGTTGCCAACGTGGGTGTTTGACCAAACACACAAAGTTTATGAGAGACATGATCTGGGAGATATGTGGATTTGCCCCTTATGAGAAGCGGGCCATGGAATTGTTAAAAGTCTCCAAGGATAAGTGAGCCCTTAAATTCATCAAAAAAAGGGTGGGAACTCACATCCGAGCCAAGAGGAAGAGAGAGGAACTCAGCAATGTCCTAGCTGCCATGAGGAAGGCTGCTGCCAAGAAGGACTAAACTGGACCCTGCCAACCCTCCCCTGACTTAAAGATTTGACAAATAGAAAAAAAAAAAGAAAGAAAGAAAATCTCCTATTCGACACATTTAACAATGTTACTATGTGCCTTTTACTCACAAGGCATTGTATGAGGTACTAGGGAAATAAAGTGAAAACAAAACAATTCCTATAGAATTAAGTAAGTTACGTAGACTAAGTGAAAATCAACCATCGTTGCTGGATTTTAAGCTATGGTCTAGAAATACAAATCTTGTTTTCAGACATTACTTTCTTAACCAAACTGCTCACTGGAAAAATCTGCCTCAATCTTCTGAAACTATTGCCTTCATTCAGCAGAAGTGATGAAAATAATAGCTGTGCTACTATTTTTATGAAGCACTTCATAATTTTTAGCAGAGCTTTCTAGATTCCTTCTGGCAGAAACATTTCTAGTCATGGGAATTACCAAAAGTGAATAGCTTTTTAATCCAATTTGGCAAGTCTTAGAGATACATTCTGGATACATGCTGCAGAAGACAGCTGATTTCTCTATTAACAAGCTGACAAATGGATGTTTTACCATCCCCTCATACAAAGTCACCTACTTCTTTTAAAAAAATTTTATTTTTGTCCTTATTTATCTATTCTTTTATAGTTTACAATGTGGAACATTCAGTTCCACAATCTTTTGAGTTCTGAGTTTTCTCCCCCTCCCTCTTCTATTCCCTCCTCAAGACAGCATGCAATCTGATACAAGCTCTACATACACATTTGCAGTAAACATATTTTCACATCAATCAAGTTGCAAAGAAGAATTATAACCAATGGGATGAACCATGAGAAAGAAGAAACAAAACACAAAAAAAAAACAAAAAAGAAAAAGAATCAATAGTATGCTTCTATCTGCATTCAGATTCCATAATCTTTTCTTTGAATGTGACAGTATTTTCCATCATGACCTTTTTGGAGTTGCCCTAGCACCTTGCATTGCTGAGAAGACCAAAGTCTATCAAAGTTGGTCATCTCACAATGTGGTTGTAAATGTGCACAATGTTCTACTTGTTCTGCTCTCCTCACTTAGCATTAATTCATATAAGTCTTTCCAGGTTTTTCTGAAATCTTCCTGCTCAACATTTCTTATAGCACAATAGTATTCCATTACATTCATATACCACAACTTGTTTAGCCATTTCCCAACTGACGGGCATTCCCTCAATTTCCAAGTCTTGGCCACCACAAAAAAAGCTACTAAAAATATTTTTGTACATGTGGGTCCTTTTCCCATCTGACCTTTTATCAACTGGGGAATGACACGTATTCTTATAAATTTGAGTTGATATAAAGAACCATCTTTATATATTTTAGAAATGAGGGGAAAAAAGAAAAAAAAAGAAATGAGGGCTTTATCAAGGACACTGGTTGTAAAACTTCTTTCCCAGTTTTCTGCTTCGCTCCTAATCTTGATTGCATTGGCTTTGTTTGTGAAAAAACTTCAATTTAAGGTAATCAAAATTATCCATTTTGTATTTCATCATGTTCTCTATCTCTTGTTTGGTCATAAATTCTGTTCTCCACAAATTTGATTGATGAAGTATTTCTTGCTTTCCCACTCTGCTTACGCTATCAGTTTTTATATCTAAATTTTATACCCATTTTGACTTTATTTTGGTATATGGTATAAGATATGTCAGAGGCTGGATTTGAACTCAGGTCCTCTTGACTCCAGGGCCAGTGCTTTATTCACTGTGTGACCTAGCCACCCCTTGTCCCTCATTATTTTTTTTTCTTCATTGACTTGTTTGTTTATTTTTATTTTACAAGATTCAGTTCCACAATCCCTTGAGTTTCCAATTTTCTCCCCTCCCTTATCCCCCACCCCTATGGCGGCATGTGATCGTGTATAGGATCTGCAAATATTTTCACATTGTACAGTAGTCTGGTTGTATAGAAGAGTTGTAACCAATGCAGTGAACAATGGGAAAAAAAGAAACAAAACCAAACATGAAAAAGAATGACAGCATGCATTGCTTCAGTCTCCATTTAAACTCTGGTCTTTCTAGATCTTTCTCTGAATGTAGATATCTACTTC
>CM053593.1:196001407-196018870 GCA_028646575.1 Pseudocheirus occidentalis | reverse complement strand
GACAGGGTAGAGAACAGAACAAGGTGGGGCAGGATAGGAAGGAGGGACATATGATCAGATTGTCACAATATGCCCACTGTGAAGATGTCCTATGTAATCACATATGCACAGTCTGTCTTGAATTGCTTGTCCTTCCAGTGGGGGTAGGTGACAAGGGAGGAACTGAAAGAATCTAGAATTTAAAGCTCTGTGATACATGCAACTAGATATAATTAAGATATACAGGGACTGGGGTAGGGAGACCCTCCCTGCCCTACCAGAAAGTTTAGAGGGATGTTGGAAGAGGACATAAAAGAGGGCAGATCAGGGGAGGGGCTTTACAGTGAGATCGCTGTTTTGGGTTTGGGGATAGGGGAAAGACAGGGAGAAAGTTTGTAACTCAAAAATCTCATGGAAATGAATGATGTAAACAAGAAAACAAATAAAAATTTATATTAAATTTAAAAAAAATTAAAATTGTTTTGACATGCAATTGGGAAATAAGATATACAAGCACTGGGGCACAGAAATCCATTTTGCCCTACTAGAAAGTTGAGGAGGGGGAACATGTGGGAGGATATAAGAGAGAACAGACTGAGGGAAGGGGTATTCAGTAGGCTCACTATCATGGGGTGGGAAGTAGGGGAGAGATGAGGAGAAAATTTGTTACACAAAATCTTGTGGAACTGAATGTTGAAAACTAAAAATAAATAAATAAAATTTTAAAAAATTCTCTTTGGCCTCAGACACTTAACACTTACTACCTATGTGACCTCAGGCAAGTCAAAGTCATTTTAACCCCAACTGTTCTGCCTTGCTCCCTCCAAAAAAAAAATATCTTGCAAAAACAAAACTATCTTGTAACCATAGAATTAGCATGTATTGATTTCCAAAGTCATCATATTCAATTCAGAGGTCAAGTTCATCAACTCTCAAAGCTACCTTGCTACAGACATGACAAACCAAAAATACACCCATGAGAAACCCTTCCCCTGGTTTCCAGTTGTGACTGATGACTGTGACCATGGTTGGAAGTTATCAACCTAATCAGTTATCAACTTATAAATTCATTCCAGATGATCCTGTCCGGTATTCCAGTCTTTGGGGGTTCCCTGAATCTCTCAAACTGTATCATCTTGACTTCCACTGAATTGGATTTAAGTGAGGAGGAGCTATTCAAAATCCTGAGCTTCACTCTCCTCCAGAATCATCATAGTTCAGTAGCAAGAAGGAGTCAAGATGACTGGTGATGACACAAGATGCAGTGGGTGTCACTGGCTTTTCTAAATTAAGATCTTTCCCAGTCTCAGAAACTCTGAGGATCTTCTCCCAAATTATAATTGTAAACTAGATCATTTTTTGTCTCAGTTCTTATCTAGCTCTTAGTCATTGAATGGACTTTGCCTCAGACAAACTGAGACCTGGGAAAGATCTTAATTTAGAATTTATGAACTAGGGATATGGATCTTATTTTTATAAAATTTATAAATATTCCCCAAATATTTGAGAAATGAATAAGTTATCAGAGAAACATGCTTCCCTCCCCCCACCCACCCCCATTCTTTTATGCCTTCAAATTTGGAGTGAGTTTGTTTTGTTTGTAAAAAAGAATTTAATTTCATATAATCAAAATTATCAATCTTACTTCCTGTGATTCACTCTATCTTTTGTTTGGTCATGAAATCTTTCCTTATCCATAGATCTAACAGGTCATTTCTTCCCCACTCTCCCACACCCCCACCATGCTGTGCTAATTTGTTTATGATAGCACACTTTATAACTAAATCATCTTTTTTTAAAGGAGTTATTTTCTTCAGTATTTCTTTGTATTTCTTTTTTTTAAAGTTATTAATTCTCTTCATATTTTTTCCAATGCTCATTTTTTTTCTGAAATTTTGCTCTGCCCCTCTTATTCGATCTTCAAAATCATTTCTTTCTGACCTTTTAAAAATATCTCCCTTTATCTCTTCTAAAAATTATTGTTGGGCTTTTTGTTCCATTAGCATTTTTCTTTGAGGCTTTTTTATCACCATAGTAAGCTTTATGGTCAGGTGTGTGTGTGTGTGTGTGTGTGTGTGTGTGTGTGTGTGTAGTTTATTCATTTTTCCTAGTCTATTTCTTAATTATGAATTTTATGCTAGAATTGAGCTCTGGGTAGGCAGTGATAGTAGAAGATCAATGTACCAAGTTTCAGACATTTTCCCCCTGTTCTTTTCCCAGTTAGTCCCACAGGTCTCTAAGTTTTTGGTGCTTTCAAAGTGGTGTGATCTGGGGAGAGGTATAGTCACCAATCTGTCTGCATTCTGGACCTTACCCAGAAAAGGTCCCTTCTCCCTTGGGACTACAAGTGCTAGCACTCCTTTCCTCCTTGAAAAACTAGTCCCTGGAACTACCACCAAGAAGAAGGACCCCTGTTCTCTCTGTGCCCTGGAACTAAAACCAATGTTTATGTTCCCTTGCAAATGAAAGTGTTCCTCTCTGTCCTGTAACTGTGACCCAGAACTGATTAACAAACAAATGCTGACTGGTCTTTTGTGCAGTGCCCACACAGGGATCTCCCATAATATCTTTCTGACCTTGTGCACAATCTATTTCGTTTCTCCATGTGCTGAAAGTTCCTGAAACTCCTGTGGCTGGTGTAGTAGCTGCCTATATGGCCCACAGCTGGTGTTGATGCCATCCTGTGTTGACTGTCAGTCTCCACCTCAGTGCCACAGATATTTCCTTTCAACCTCCTATGCTGTCCTGGTCTGGAATGATGTCTCATCTGGATATTTTGTTGACTATGCTGCTCCAGAAGTCAATCAGATATAGTATTTTAAAGTTGTTTCGGTAGGAATATTAGAAGAGTTTGGCTAGAATGCACCCTCTATTCTTCCATCTTAGCACCAAGCTCAATATGTGGTAAATTCAGACTTTTTCTTTCATTTTCCCCTATTACTCACTTTCTGATTCCTTGCCCTTTGATGACAAGTCAAGGCAAGGACCAAAAGATATATCAGCCTCTTTCCACACTAGTGAATTCATTTTTCACAAGATGTAGTCTTCTATGTTCCAAGAGGGATAAAAAATGGCCTCAGCTAGATGCCAGTTTTCTTTCCTTTAGTTCAAGTGGAGCCCTTCACACATGCTGGTACCTTGCCTCAGTTCCCTTTTTTCCTTAAATCTCTGGATGAGTACTGCTAAATCACAGTCTGGTATAGAGGTGCTGCTCCAGACACAGCAAGCTTTCACTTTCCTGTAACTCAACTAGCTTTGCATGGTGGGGGCTGAGCTGGCAGATTTGAATTATATTGTTTGTAGCCTCAGAATGTAATGGTAGAGAGCAGGGGTGGGGAGTGGGGTTAGCTAGTAGATACTAGTAGATACTAATTTGTTACCTTATTAGGTTTCTTAGAGTCTTAAATATTTCGAGGATATCAAGAGATAATTTTCTAAAGAAGAAATTCAAGCTAACAATAATCACTTGGAAATCATTTATAAGTGAAACACAAATTAAAACTTCGGGGTTCTATATAATATTTATCATACTGATAAAGACAGAAAAGGAAAATGACAATTGCTTGAGGGGTTTTAGAAGACAGGCACTTATGTACTGTTGGTAGACCTGTAAAATGGTCCAATCGTTCTGAAAATCACTTGAAATTATACTCCAAAATTCACTACTCTGGGATTCAGTTCCTAATATGAACAACAGAGACAGTATGATTTGCACAGCTGATCATTCAGGATATTTTTGGGATCAAAACTGTAAACTCCAAAAAATAAAACAAAACAAAACAAAAAAACCCCTATAAACTCCAAAGTGCTACACAATGTGATTATTTGGGCTCTATTCTCTTCAGACTGAACTTTTACTAATACTCTTTGCTTCAAAAAGGCTCATCTTTTCACTGTTCCTTTAAGTACAATGATAATTTCTACCTCTATATCTTTGCTGATGCTGTTCCCTCAACTTAGAATACTTTTTATTCTTCTCTTGACCATTCGACATAAAATTCTTCCTCCAAGATCCAATTCAAGTGCCATTTTCTACATGCTAACCTTTGCCTCCTGACTCCCCAGTATATAAAATCAAATCTGCCAATTAGTTTAACATTCAATATATTTCTCATAATGTTGCTGAATTTCTCATAAAATTGCTGAATTAATCACCTTACAAACGCTAAAAACTCCATCATAGAGACTACATGCTACACTTCCATTCTGTACTAACCCTCTCCACCCCTCTGGTGATCATCACTGATATATATACCTTATACGGTGTTGGCATTCTATCAGTATTTTGAATCTAACTGAATTGATGATCACATGAATGCCTGTACAGGAATTTACCTTTACTGCACTAGAAAGTTAACTCCAGTAATCCTATTCACTAGATCAAGGTTCTTAACCTATTTGTTTTTGTGTCATGATTCTCTCCCACCCACCCCACCCAATCCCTTTTGGCAGTCTAATAAAATTTATGAACTGCATTTTAGAATGTTTTAAAATCTATATAATAAAGTGTATGAGATTTTTTTAAAAGATATCAATTATAATGATAGTTTTCAACTTTTTTTTGAAGTTCACTGATCCCATGATTAGAAATCCTATAACAGATTCACTGATATAAATGCATTAATGCTTCTAGCAGAAATAAAACAAGATATATCAAGAAAAAAATGGTATTTACTTTTCCTCAGTAGTAAAGATGTCAAAACAACCATTGGCCAGCATCTGGTCCAGCATCTTCAGTAATGGTACAGATACCCTAAGAGAAAAAGACATGAACATAAGACTAACTCTTAAAATACTGCTCAGCTAAAATGACACTTCCTGTATGATGTTTTTTCTTATCTTATTGCACCCCACCTCTAGATGTTAGTGGCAAAAAACTGCATTGCATTTATTTCGATATCTTTTGTATTATATATATATATATATATATGTATATATGTACACACACACACACACATACACACACCCACACACACACACACACACACACTGTTCTCTCCATGTAGAATAGAAGCTCTCCTTAAAGGCAAGGGATGTTCTGTTTTTGTCTTTGTGCTCCCCAGTATGTAACACTGACCACCATGCAATAATTTTAAACGTTTCTTGACTGATTTGATACTGACACTGCACGTCTAGACATAAGATGAGGAACTCACTTGACTCCAAGACAAATACAATTTGATCTCACCACTTCCTCAGAGCTTCCTCACAAGGCAATCACTGATCCAGTTATTAAGTAGCAAAAGTGCAGCTACTCTTAAAGGCAGATCTACCCTCATGAAAGCAATAGGAGGACAAAACAAGACTTCTTTTTCCAAAGAAATGCTGCAAAGTTTAGCTTTAATATCAAGTCCAAGTCCAGAAGTGGGCAAGTAGAATGAGGAAAGAGAAAGAAAGAAAGAAAGAAAGAAAGAAAGAAAGAAAGAAAGAAAGAAAGAAAGAAAGAAAGAAAGAAAGAAAGAAAGAAAGAAAGAAAGAAAGAAAGAAAGAAAGAAAGAAAGAAAGAAAGAAAGGAAGGAAAGAAAGAAGGAAGGAAGGAAGGAAGGAAGGAAGGAAGGAAGAAAAGGATCCCACCATAAAGACATACTAGGATAGCAAGGAATGATCAGAATACAAAAACAGAAGAAAAAAAATGACTACAAAACAAGAAAAGTGTCAGAGAAAAACACTGCTTGAGTAAAAAGTCAACTAGAATTCCTAGAAGAGATGAAGCAAGAATTAAAAAAAAAAAAGTTACCATTTTTATAAACAAGAGTTTCAGGACCATAATAGGAAAAGGTGAGAGCTATGGAAGAGAGAACTGGAAAAAGAATTAGCAGCATGGGACAAAATCCAGAAATCCCAAATCAAAGAAAAAATTTTGCAAGTAGCCAGAAAGAAAGAATTCAATTTCCCAGGAACCACAATCAGAATCAAATATGATTTAATTGCCACCAATATAAAAGACTGGAGAACCTGGAATGATATTCCAGAAGGCAAAGTATCCTGGGCTTATTAGTGAAGAATAATTTATTCTGTAATAATATAATAATTATGAGTATAATAATATAATATAGGATAATAATGAGTATAATAATAATATTAATTATGAGCATAATGCTACAGAGGACCAAAATGGACATTTAATAAAAGAGATTTTTGAAACATTCCTGATGAAAAGAACAGAGCTGCAAAGAAACCCTGAACTTTAAACATGTGATTTAAGAGAAACTAAGAAGATAACCATGAACCACAATAAAAAAGTAAACAATGATAAACAGCATATATTGAAATATGGGGATATGTCCCTAAAACCCTGGCACTTTGTGCAACATAGATGCATGAGATAAGAAGGCAGGGAAGTGTCCCACAGGAATGGCCTCCCAAAGGTTGCAAGCTAGGAGCCGCATGTAACAAACTACATGAAGTTTCCCAAGAGAAAGTATGATATAAGTGCCTCAGCTACAGTATATAAGCCCTAGCCCTCAGATGCTTATCTGAGACTTGCTTAGCATGCATGCAATAAACATTTGAATGCTGAAATCTTCTCCTGGCCCACAGACTCATTATTCACACTCTTATGTTTTGGTTGGTGCTGTGAGTGCAGGCCATACTTACTTAAATTTCTGAACAATGCCCTAACAATTTTAAGGGTCTAAGAGCTTGGGGAAGCTGCTTGTGCATGGCGTTACACTGGCCTCTTTCTCCTGTATGGGTTAGAAGTGAGGCTGCTAGTTCATCTATCACTGCAATGATCCTCCTGTGAAACTGGGTAATTTTGTATTTAAACTTTTACTAAACCTAACTTATCTCCACTCCATATTTCCTTAAGATTCTGACAATTTTTTCTTTGTTCATTTTTAAAATTTTGGTTGTTTATTTTATACAGTTTTGAATTGACTAGAGAAGTTCATTGCTAATTCTTTTTTCTATCCAATGTACTTTTATGGCATTCCTGGGGAGGTAAGTCCTAAGGTATCAACATCTCCACACCAGATTCATGTGCTTCAACCTCACCAAAAAAACATTATTGTGACAAGACTCAGAAAAAAAGAATTATTTGTCAATAGTACATTTGATAAAGGTGAAGTTTCAAGAAGAATAATTTTCTTAAGAACTCAATGCCAAACCACCTAAAATAAGTGACTGAAGCAAAATGGAGATATGTTAAATTAATTTTTATTCATAAATTTAATTATTTCTGAATTAAATTTTATAAGGTTTATGGCAATAATTTATTTTATTTTGTTCTAGTTAGTTATACCTCTGTTGCACATTAGATTTTGGGGAGGATCAAATAAGGTAATAAAAGTGTTGAATAGTTTTGCAGCTGGAATATAATATACAGATCATGGTACAATTCCATCATTTTATGGGTGAGGAAACAAATGGAAGGTGGCACTACTACTACTACTACTACTACTACTGCTACTACTACTACTACTACTACTACTACTACTACTACTACTACTTCACTATTATCATAACTTTTTAAAGATGTTTAAGTTACCTGTCATTCAGGAGGTTGTCCTCAAATACCTGAATCAAAGTTTCACTAAAGTTGTCCATGGCTTGGATATCATTTTGAATTTTCTTCATGTACTCAAAAAGACTCTGTGTTGAGTACCTGACCTGTAACAGAAAAACATTCCGATAAAGACACCTGGGGAAAAGAATCCATCTCTGGCAGATAAAGATAGAAGAGGAAAATTAACCTTGCATGTATATTCTTAACAACTACCACTGAGGCAAGGATATACTGCAGATAAGTTCAGCTTAATCCTTACAATGCACAGTTAATGTTAGAATCTAATGAACCACACAGCCTGAATTTTATTTCTTATATATAACTGTAGCTATTATGCAGTTTGTTTTAGTTCTGTTTTCTCTGTATGAACTCACACAAATCTTTCCTAGTTTCTATGAATTCTTCATATGATGAAATAATATTCTATTATATTTATATACTAGATTCTTCAGCCATTTCTCAATCAACAAACACTTTGCTTCCAGTATTTGTTAAACCAACTACTTTCAATTCTGTGAGGCCTTTCTTTCTTTGCTCTGTTAAGGTAACATGGCCAAGATGGGTAACTCTGGATAAAAAAATATGAACAATTTAGGCACTTGCAATGATAAATTATTCATTTATAATAACTTATGATAATATATATTATTCATCATTTATAAAATTTCATATTCATCATTTATAAAAATTATAAATATAATACCAAATTATTTTTCAGAGTGGTTGGACCAACTTACATTTCCACTAAGAGGATACCAGTCTTCTCACAATGACTATTTCAGTTTTATCATCTTAGTTTAGCTAGAAAGCTGGACTCTTAGGTTCTAATATACCTGGGCTTCAGTCCTATCTCTGAGACATAGTGTTTCATTTCACCTCCCACTACTCAGAAGAGCTACCGAAAGGTATCACAAATTCCCCATTGAGAGTTCCACACACCAGTGAGGTCACAGATTTGGACTTAAAAAAAACAACATTTACCAATTTATAGACCATATCTGAAAAAAAGAATGGATCCATTAAACTAAAAGTCTTAAAAAAAATTTTTTTTTGCTATATTAGCCTTACCTTTAAGATAGCATAATTATTCTATTAAAATGTACTATGGAGGTAGGAAGTAAATTAAATCTCAAAAAATCTCTGGGTATACTAACGGACCAAATAGTTATCTCTGATCTAGTTTTAAAACAGTCCCAATCAATATTCTCAAATTTGGTAGTCTTCATTTATGGTTGTTTCATTTCTTCATCATTCATTTATACTTAAACTTGCCTGCAGTATCATCACATGAGGTCATCTAGTTTGTATTTGAAGATCTTTAGCAACAGAGAATTCAATACTCACCAAATGTAAAATGTTTTAAATGTTAATTATCATCATCATCACTATCATCTCCCAATGAAGTAGTTCCATTTTGTATACCAATACCATATTAATCAAATGGATTCACAGATCCAAATAGTCAAAGAGATTCATAGACTATTGTGGCTATCTTCCTACAACCCCTCCAGCATTGACTAATCCCATCTTTTGTCACTTTTGTCAATTTCCAAGATATGAAATCAAACTTCAGGGTTCTTTTGATTTACATTTCTCTTAAAATTAGTGTGATTTGGAGTATTCTTTCTTATAGCTTTTAATAGTTTGCAACTGTTCTTTTCAAAGCTTTGTTAATATCCTTTGATCATTTGTCTATGAAGGAATGGCTTTTGGTGTTATTTAAATCAACTAACTATTTACATATCTTGAGACACCAGACCTTTACCAGAGAAATTTAAAACAAGGAATTTTTCCCTCATTTGACTGCTTCCTTTCTTATTCTAGGTATATGAATTTTGCCTGTGTAGCTTTTCAGTTTCAAGTAATCAGGAATGTTTTTTGCTGTATCACTTTCATTTTCAAAATATGTTCTTCGAGGGAGATATCCGATGTTAACAAGGGGGGGAGGAGAGAGGAAATTGGAAAAACCTGTTTTAACAAAATAAACCAATATATCAAATTAACAATACATAAAATGTTCTTCAATCATAGGTCCATCCTTCCCCCAACCACATACCCCTGCAATGATGAGAAAGAGGGGCATTTTCTCATCTTTTTCTGCAGAATCAAGTTTGACCAATATAATTACAAAGTATTTAGTTGATGGTAGTGTTCTTTTATATTTACACTTTTGGTTCTGTTTTCTTTGCTTTAGTTTATATAAGTCTTCTACATTTCTCAATAGTCATTATTTCCTACAGTGCAATGATTTGTCATTATATACTACAACTTATTTGGGCAGCTAGGGAATACCAGGACTAGAGTCAAGAATACTCAACTTCTAGAGTACAAATCTAGCCTCTGGCACTTATTAGCTATTTGACCCTGTTTTCCTCAGTTCTTCATCTGTATAATGAGCTGGAGGAGGAAAATAGCAAACTACTCCAGTATCTTTACCAAAAAAACCTGCAAATGGGCTCACATGGAATTGCACATGACTAAAAAATGACTGAACAACAACCACAACTACAACTTGTTTGGTCAACCAATGGTGTTACACTTTTTCTTTTCAGTACTTTGCTACTACAAATAGCATTATTATAAATACTTTGATATATGTGGGGCATTTAATTTAATCACTGATTTCCTTGAAGTATAAGCCTAATAGAAGGGCTCTGGGTCAAAGAGTTGAAACTACTTTCTTTGAATAATTCCAAATTGCCTTTCAGAATGGTTCGACCATAAATATGTACCTGTTTTTCAACTTTACCATCAATTATCGTGAAACGTTCACAACACACATAATCCTACCTAATATAAAGCACCTAAAGAAAGAAATTTTTTCAATTTGTTCTACAAATTATTTGGGCAAGGCAAAATATATAAAAGTTGTTAAAAAAAACTAAGTTTACAAAGGAATTATCAATTCATCATCCACGGTACCATGATTTTATCAGTAACAGTGTTTTGTAGTGTGTTTAACAAAGGAAAGTATTATCAACTGCAACCTCTTGTGATTTTGTGGCTTCAGTTTAAATGGCCCTCAAGCAAACACATTGGGTTTCTGGGTTATTAAAGTATAACTATGATTTGATAATTAAAGCACATTCAAATTATAATATATAATTACCACCAAATAGCACTTTTCACAAATGGGTGAAAAAGTTCTTAAAGAAGTAAAATGGGATAAGGAAAAAGTACATTAAATACAATTCTAAAACCCACTTAAATTATTTCTTTCAAAATAGAGATAGCAAGTAGAAAAAAATTTTACATAATATCTGCAATATAAGAAAATAGTGATTAAAGATATTTTCTATATCATGAATAAGTACAGTAAGGTAGTTCTAGAAAAAGAACATTGGCTTTAACATCAGATTACCTAAGATTGAGTCCAGGATCAGTTATGGACTAGCTATATGTTGGGCAATTCATCAACTTTCTTAAGAGACTATGTTTCTTAACCTTTTAAAATAAGTATAGTATTCATCCAATCTACATCACTGGGATTTTGTAACACTCAAATAAGATGATGGATTGTAAAAGCACTCTGAAACATTAAGTATTATGCAAAGATAGCTATTATTGATTTCACAATCCTTTTCTGTTAGTATTTTCTTTATATAATTTTTAAAATGCTGTTAACTACTTTAAAAGCAATTTTAATTCAATTTATTCCTCTCAGCCCTAGGTAATGAAAATAAAACAAAACAAAACCTGGCAAACTCTGAATGTTTTCCCTTTATAAAAGTATACTGTCTATAGAAACAAAAATAAAATAGCATTCCTATTTCAAAAGTAAATTCTATTCTCATCTTAGCATTTGAGTACTATTTATACCACAGGAAAAAATATTTTCAAAACACTCTTGATGTCACCATCCTAGGATTTAGAGTAGAAATGACCTAAAATATCATTTAATCAAACCCTTTTATTTTACCAAAAAAATTTAAAAAGCGACCTGAAGTCCAGAAAAATTGAATTTATCTAAGATCACAAGGTAGTGAGCACAAGAAGTGGGATTCTAAACCATGTCCTTTGATTCCAGATACTAAGAAGGTAAATTTATAATTTTAAGTTAAAGAACAAGACTTGAAACAACACAGATAAGCAGTATTTTATAGTCACTGATTATATTAAAAGTGATTTTATTCTAAGACTGCTTAGAAAATATCAATAAACATTCTAAACACAATATACTTTTTTACATATTGGAAGAAGGAAACATTGTATTAGAAATGCCAGATTTTTAAGTGAAAATGAAAATCGTTTAAATATTTGTGTGTTTGTAATAGCAAGAGCAATAAAATAAATGGGCAAGCAAAGTTATAAAAACACTTCCAAAAATAGTACTAGGTAAAAGAAACCTGAGAGCATGTATGATACTTTGTAAAAATCAATTTTTAAATCCCAGAAGTATTCCCAAATCTGTTCATACATACTTTGTTGTCATCTTTAAGGAGGTAATTTCATTAAAGTTTCAATCACATTGCTCCTCTATCACACAAGACTTTTCACTGTCAACCAAACTATTTGACCACAAAGACGACCATATAATCTTGTGGTCATGGGAAAAGAACTAAATTCTTCACAGACTGATGCAAAAACATTCTAACTCAGAAAGCCAAAAGCTTTTTAAAAAGAACAGAAACCCACAAAAGACAATAAAAAGGTCCACAATTACTACAATCTTTCTATCCTATGATGCTTCTCCTCCAACACTGCTGCAATTTACTAAGAAAAGTTTCACAAGGTTCTCAACTGGAAGAGACCTTAAAGGTAAATTTATTGCAACCTCTATTCTTTATAGATAAGAAAACTGTGGTCCAACAATATAACTGTATCACCATACCAAAGATCTTCCTTAAATCCCCTGTGGTGAAAGACAAGTATTAGTCAAGTTTTCTTTTCCCTAGTGATATCTGCACAAGTATTTTTTATAACTTTGCCCATTTATTTTATTGCTCTTGCTATTACAAACACAAATATTTAAACAATTTTCATTTTCACTTAAAAATCTGGCATTTCTTTCTAATACATTTCCTTCTTCTAATATGTAAAAATTGTACTCTAAGACCTCAGAGAACAGAAGTAATCACAATGATTCATATATAAAGCACCCCGGGCTTCAAAAAGCACCCTCCAGAGCTACAGGATAGGCCTAGAAGGCAGGTAAAGCAACTTTTCCCCCCAAGTGGAGTATCATGGCTCCATATACATTACAAGGCTTTAAAAGAATTAAAACACAAAATGTTTTCTTACCGTTGACTCTGTTAAGCCACCAACTGAGACTGCCAAACCTAACAGAACATGGTATCGATAGGCTGGCAATGCAAGGAGTTGAGTAATGCAAGGGAATGCCTGTGAAGGAGCATTCCAATTTAAAATAGAAAATTCTGATCTGTAAAAAGAAGTAAATAATTACAGTATATTATTAAATTTTCTTTTTTTAAAAAAAATCCATTCAACATATAAACACAATAAATTAGGGTATATTGGAATAAAAGTCTAAAGAAAATATACAAAATTTCTCATACCTTGGAAATATCTTCTCTAATTCTTCTCTATGAGGAAGGTGGGGAACTGGAGGATTGTCAAAGTACAAAAGATTCAAGAAAATAGATCCAGCATGAGCTCGAAATCTGTCAATTTTCTCACTTGATTGTTGAGCTAGACAGCACATGATCTGTTTGCAGCTGCAAAATAACAACAGCCACTGGCTTACCCACTGCTATGAGCATTAGGAGGAATACACTAGCATTTTGAGGTAAAAGGCTTATATGGCAAAATTCAGATATTTAGCTATTGTCCTAAAGCAGAAGTTCTAAAACTTTTTGGTCTCTGAATTGTTTCACACTTAAAAATCACTAACGATATTGATATTTACTATATTAGAAATTTAAATATTAGAATTATTTTTAAAGGGTCTTGAGGACTCCCATGGGTCTAAAGACCATATTTTGAAACTTCCTGTCCTAAGATATATTAAAAGTTCTCCAATTCGTTCTAGGTAGAGGATAGAGTGTAGAAAGGCATTTCAATGAGTAAAACATTTTTACAAAAGAATAATTATGACTTTAGAGCAGATTATACACAGAATTTTTTTTAACATGGTGCCTTCTGAGACCCAAAAGACTCACTCTTGACAGGCTTTCTTTGCTCTGGACACTAAGCATCATTCGTTCTTCCTGCTTAACACACTGACTTGTCATTTTTTGCAAACTTCCCAACACCATGCTTTTACTCCATATTTTCAGCCTAGTGATCTCCATTCTGTGATAGCAGAGGAGTGAACCAGACCACCAGAAGGAGAAACCACCTTCTTAATATAAAACCAAAACCTCCAAGTGTTTCAATGGGCACACTTTGTGTGAACACAATTCTGGTCAAGCATTTTAAGTACCAAGTAAGAAAGTAAAACTGAATGTGTTAAGTGGTATTTCTAAACACCACATTTTATCTTACTGTGAACTAAAAACCACTTATCCCAAGGCTCCCACATAAGACTTAATTGTGTTAGTCGCTTTTTCTGGTGAAAGAAACCCAGCTATGTCCTTAGCTACAAAGTCTTCTACCTTCACCACAACTATTCCTCTATTCTTCTATGTCTTCTCTAAGGCCTTGAACTTTTCCATGCATAACCTGCAATGCACTATAATAAAACGATTTGTGTATATCTGAATTATTTGGTCCTCTAACAATGATAAATGACGTTAAAGGCTAGGACATCTTAAAATATAAAATGAGTAGACTGACCTACATGATTTTCCAACCTTGGATCTATAATGCCGCAAAAATAATATTTTGTTGTTCAGTTGTTTCAGTCGTGTCCAATTCTTTGTGAACATATTCAGGGTTGTCTTAACAAAGATACTAGAATGGTTTGCCATTTCCTTCTCCAGCTTTTTCCAATGAGGAAACTGAGATAAAAAGGGTTCAGTGGCTTACCCAGGCTCATCTATCCAGTGTCTGAAGCTGGATCTGGACTCAGGAAAGATAAGTCATTCAGACTTCAGGCCCAGTATTCTATCCACTGTACTACCTAACTGTCTTATAAGTAATATACACGTGTATATTAATAAACAAAATAAGGTAATTTGAAATTGAAAACACATTTAATATTCTCTTTTCTTCTTAATCTTACCCCTCTCTCCCACTTACACAAGTTGAATTTCTTTGTTTCTTTTGCTCTTTTGGATGGGGGAAGAAGGCAGGTCAACAGGGGTTAAGTGACTTGCCCAAAGTCACATGGCTAGTAAGTGTTAAGTGTCTGAGGCCGTTTTTGAACTCAGATCCTTCTGACTCCAGGGTCTAGATGCCCTGTAGGTAACATTTCTTAATTCATTCTGAAGATCAAAATCACTTCCTATGAACCCTCAAAATATCCCTGATTCTACAATTAAATTCCTTGCAATTTCAAAGACAATTCTCCTTTTAAAAAACAAATTGCTTTAGTGACACTTTCAGGCAAACCCAGGAAGACTTCTAACAAATGACAGAAAGTGAAGTGAACAGAAACAGGAACACAATTCATACAATAAAAACACTATTGTAAAGGAAAAATAAATTAGAAGGACTTAAGAATTCTGATGCAGAGGAAAATTAACAGAACCAAGAGAGCACTGACAACAATATGTTAAAGACCAACAATTTTGAAAGAATTAGAAACACCGATTAGTTTAATGACCATTCCCAACTTCATAGGGCTTTGGATGAAACATGTTATTTATGCCCTGACAGAAAGGTGAAGAACTCAAAACAAATAAAATATAATTATTTTGGGCATCAACACTGTGGTCATTTATTTTACTACACTACATGTTTGTAACAAAAATTTTGCCTTTGTTTCATTTTCAAGCTGATGGTTAACGTGGGAGAGAAAACATATTTTTGTTGACTGGAAAAATACATAATTCTAAAAGAAAAACACATTAATTTATTATATATTATATGGAAACATTTATTTTAAATCAAGCTTTACATTATAGAGACTTTGTTTTCTTTTTTTCTTCAGAAAAAAATCCTTGTTTGTTTTTTATATGGGATATTTTTAGATGCTTGAAATGTTCTTAGTCTTAAAAAAAAAAGAAAAATGGATTCCTTTATTAGAGCTGTAGATTCCTTGTCATTTTAACATATAATAGTATTTTATTTTTTCCAATTACATGTAAATAGTTTTTAGTGATCATTTTAAATAAGATTTTGAATTCCAAAATTTTCTCCTTCTTGCCCCACCATCCCACCAAAACCGCAAGCAATCTGATATAGATTATATATGTGCAATCACATTAAACATATTTCCACATTAGTTATGTTATAAAAAAAGAAACAACAAAAGTGGAAAAATCACAAAAAAACTCAAAAGACTTAAAAGTGAAAATAGTATGCTTTGATCTCTATTCACACTCCATAATTCTTTTTCTGGATGTGGATAGCATTTTCCATCATCAGTCTTATGGAATTATCTTGGATGACTGTATTGCTGAAAAAGAACCAAGTCTATCATAGCTGATCATCACAGAATGTTCTCCTGGTTATGTTCACTTCACTTTGCATCACTTCATCGTAAGTCTTTCCAGGTTTTTCTGAAATCTGCCTGCTTATCTGGTAATGCAATAGTATTCTATTACATTCATCATACCACTACTTGTTCAGGCATTCCCCAGTTGATTCATCATGTCATAACTCAATAACTTATCACTAAAATGGCCACATAGTTTTCACCAAAGTGGTCACATAGTTTTGAACAAAGTACAATCATTTAGACAAGCAATCACTTAGTAACTCAATCATTCAATCATAAGGTACAAAAGGTCAAAGTCCTCCACCCATGGGGCACAGCAAGTTACAAATCAGTCATCAGTCACTATTTAGTCATCAGTCACTACTCAGTCATCAGTCGCTACTCAGTACCCTCTTAAGGGGTAGTGGAAAATACACAGGCCATCCACCCCTCTTTAACAAGTAAATCACAATTTCATCAGTACCCACAGAAAGGTCTTTTCGTCTTGACTTGAGGAACATAGTCCCAGCTCCTACCCAAATCTAACCAACTGCCACCTGAGTTCAAAGGCAGACAGCTTCCAATTCCTTGTCCAGCTCTCTGTGCAGTTCCTACTCCGTGTTGAAGCTCACAGTGTCCAGTCTATCCCAAATCCTCCACAGTCTCTGTTCCTGAGACGACAAGGCTCAACAAAGCCACAAGAACATTCATACACATTAACAAAGCCACAACAACATTTGTACAAAATACCAGCACCATAGCCATTCTTCCTCAGTCTCCTGGAGCTCCAGCTGGCCCTCAGAAATTCTCAGCAGCTCCAGCTGGCCCATGGAAACCCTCAGCAGCTCCAGCTGGCCTCCAAAGTCTTCAGTAGCTTCGATCTCAAAATCAAAATCACTTTCTCCACAGAAGTTCTGGTCCAGCAGCAGCAGCCCAGCCTTCATATGCTCATCCCAAGAAGTTCTGACTTTCCCAGCTTGTGGCTCATGATGACTGCGTAATTTTTCACTCAATATACTGGACCCTCAGGTGAATAAAACTGGTTCAATTTCCACTGGCTCACCTGCCCCATGTCTCATTTCAGCTCCTCCAGGGAATGCCCATTGTTAGGGGCGGCCCTAGAGGGCGGGTACTGTGATGATGTGATAGGAGGGGCGGTGATTGAGGGAGGAGCTAAGGGGATAAAAGGGAAGGGACATGAAGGGCTCGCTCTCTCTCTGTCCGGATGTGAAGAATAAAGGTTGACTCCCATCTTGGGAGCCTAACTCCTACCTCGGGTGCTCTGTCTGGTTTGTTCTCCCATCCCTCATACCAGATGGGAGCCAGGGACACCTGAAGACCCAGGATCAGGGTAAGTAGAGGGCAGTGGTTGGGGTAGGAGACCCCCAACAAGTGGCTCCGAGACAGGGACCCTAGGTTGGACTGCCTGGTTCCCTAAGCAGGCTTAGGGAACCCCACCAGACAGCCTCAACGCTACAGTGTTTGAGACGATGGG
>CM053593.1:195982479-196000907 GCA_028646575.1 Pseudocheirus occidentalis | reverse complement strand
CTGCCCTCCAAAAAGCAAAAAAAAAAACAAAAAACAAGAATTAGTCAAACAAAATCTAAAGAATGAAAAAATAGAAGAAAATGTAAAATATCTCATTGGAAAAACAACTGACTTGGAAAATAGATCCAGGTGAGATAATTTAAGAATTATTGGTCTACCAGAAAGCCATGATGAAAAAAAGAGAGCCTGGACAGTATCTTCCAAGAAATCATCAAAGAAAACTGCCCCATCAAAAAAAATCCATTATTTACCTTCTAAAAGAAATCACAAATTGAAAATGCCAAGGAATATTATAGTCAAATTCCAGGATTATCAGGTCAAGGAGAAAATATTGCAAGCAGCCAGAAAGAAATAATTCATATATCACAGAACTACAGTCAGGATCACATAAGACTTTGCAGCTCCTGCATTAAAAGATCAGAGGGATTAGAATATGACATTCCATAAGGCAAAGGAGAGTGAACCATAACCAAGAATCAACTACTCAGTAAAACTGAGCATAATCTTTCAAGCAAGGAGATGAACATGCAATGAAATAAGGGAATTCCAGACCTTCCTGATGAAAAGGCCAGAGCTCAATGGAAAATTTTATCTTCAAATACAAGACTCAAAAGAGTCATAAAAAGGTAAACAAAGGAGAAAAAGGAGAAAAAAACCTTGTTATTCAATAAGAGCAAACTATTTACATCCCTATATAAGAAGATGATACTTGTTAATCTTGAGAATTGTATATTTATTACTACATAAAAGGGAAATACATAGAGGATATGGGTATAAATGAACTGATATGATGATTTTAAAATCTAATTAAGGGGTGCAAAAGAACTGTAATGGGAGAAGAGGAAAGAAGGCAGAGAAAGGTAAATTACATCACATGAAGAGGCACAAAAACATATTATAGTGGAGGGGAAAAAGGGAGGGTGATGAACATTGTTTGAGCTTTACTGTCATTGTTTTTTGTTCAAGGAGGGAATAACATACACAGCTAAGTATGGGAATCTAACTTGCCCTACAGGCAGTAGTAAGGGAAAGGGTAAAGAAAAGGGGAGGTGGTTAGAAGGGAGGGAAGAATTAGTAAGGGAAAAGAGAAACAAAAGGGAAGGGGGCTGATAGAAGGGAGGGAATATTGAAGGAGGTGATGGTCAAAAGCAAAATTCTTTTGAAGAGGGGAAGGGGGAAGGGAGAAGGGAGAAGGGAGAAATAAAACCATAAATTAGGGGGGAATAGGATGGAGAGAAAGACACAGATAGTTATAATAGCTGAATGTGAATGGGATGAATTCTTCCATAAAACAGAGGCAGACAGCAGAATGGATTAAAAATCATAATTCTACAGTATGTTGCTTACAAGAAACACATTTGAAACAGGGGGATACACACAGGATAAAGGTAAAAGGCTGGAGTAGAATATATTATGCTTCAGCTGAAATTAAAAAAGCAGGGGTAGCAATCTTAATCTCAGACAAAGTAAAGGCAAAAATATATCTAATCAAAAGAGATAAGGAAGGAAACTATATCTTGCTAAAAGGCACCATAGACAATGAAGTAATATCATTACTAAACATAAATGCACCAAGTGGTATAGGATCCAGATTCTTAGAAGAGAAGTTAAGGGAGTTACAGGAAGAAATAGACAGCAAAACTATACTAGTGGGGCACCTCAACTTTCTCCTCTCTGAACTTGATAAATCTAACTTCAGAATGAACAAAAAAAAAGTTAAGAAGGTGAATAGCTTAGAAAAGGATAGATATGGTAGACCTCTGGAGAAAATTGAATGGGGATAAGTTAATTGGAAACTAAATAATCTAATTCTAAAGTATGAGTGGGTCAAACAACAAAACATAGAAACAATTAATAACTTCATTCAAGAGAATGATGATAATGAGACAACATACCAAAATTTATGGGATGCAGCAAAAACGGCTCTTAAGGGAAATTTTATATCTCTGAATGCTTACATGAATAGAATAGAGAAAGAGGAGATCAACAAATTGGGCATGCAATTGAAAAAGCTAGAAAAAGAACAAATTGAAAATCCCTATTTAAATACCAAATTAGAAATACTGAAAACCAAAGGGAAGATTAATAAAATTGAAATTAAGATTATAGGACTAATAAATAAAACTGAGTTGGTTTTATGAAAAAAATCAATAAAATTGATAAACCTCTGGTCAATTTGATTAAAAAAAGAAAGAAGAAAACCAAATTATCAGTATCAAAAATGAAAAGCATGAATTCACCTTCAGTGAACAGGAAATTAAAATGTTAATTAGGAATTATTTTGCCTAATTTTATGGCCATAAATTTGACAATTTTAGGGAAATGGATGAATATCTAGAAAAATATAAATTGCCCAGATTAACAGATTTGTTGTTTGACCCACTCATTCTTTAGAATTAGATTATTTAGTTTCCAATTAACTTTAGTCTAACTTTCCATGGCCCTTTATTATATACAATTTTTATGGAGTCATGATCTGAAAAGGAGCCACTTAATATTTCTGCCTTTCTTCACTGGATTGTAAGGTTTTTATGCCCTAGTACATGGTCAATTTTTGCGTATGTGCCTTATGCTGTTGAGAAAAGTTATATTGCTTTCTATCCCCATTAAGTAAACTACTTAAATAACCCTATCTCAGAAAAAGAAAGTGAACAAGCCATCAATGAACTCCCTAGGAAAAAATCTCCAGGGCCCTATGGAGTTACAAGCAAATTCTATCAAACATCTAAAAACAATTAATTCCAATACTATATAGACTATTTGGGAAATTTGCAAAGGAGTCCTCCCAAATTCTTAAACTGGGAAGAGCCAAAACAGAGAAAGAAAATTACAGACCAATTTCCCTAATGAATATAGATGCAGACATTTTAAATAAAATATTAACAAAAATATTACAGCAATTTATCACAAGAATAATCAGGTAGGATTTATACCATCAATGCAGGACTGGTTCAATATTAAGAGAACTATCAACATAATTTATCATATCAAAACAAAACTGACAGAAACCATGTGATTATCTCAATAGCTGCAGAAAAAGCTTTTGACAAAATATAACACCCATTTCTGTTGAAAATAACGTAGACAATAGACATAAATAGAGCCTTCCCTAAAATGATAAGTAGCATCTACCTAAAACCATCAGCAAGCATTATATGCAATGGGGATAAACTAAGTGCATTTCCAATAAGATCAGGGATGAAAAAAGGATGTCCATTATCATCATTATTATTCAATATGGTACTAGAAATGTTAGCTTTATCAATAAGAGAAGAAAAAGAAATGGAAGGAATTGGAATAGACAAAGAAGAAACTAAGTTATCACTCTTTGCAGATGGTATGATGACATACTTAGAGAATCCTAGAGAATCAAGTAAAAAATTAATGAGCAACTTTAGCAGTTGCAGGGTATAAAATAAACCCATGTAAACTATCTGCATTTTTGTACATTACTAACAAAGCCTACCAGCAAGAGACAGAAAGAGAAATTCCATTTAAAGTTACTGTAGACATTATAAAATATCTGGGAGTCTATCTGCTACAATAAACCCAGGGACTATATGAACACAATTACAAAACACTTTTTGCACAAATGAAGTCAGATCTAAATAATTGCAAAAACAGTAGTTACTCATGGGTAGGCCGAGCTAATATAATAAAAATGACAATTCTACTTAAATTAATTTGCTCATTCAGTACCGTACCAATCAAAGTATCAAAAAATTACTTTTTAGAGCTAGAAAAAATAATATCAAAATTTGTCTGGAAGAGCAAATGGTCCAGAATATCAAGGAAATTAATGAAAAGAAATGCAAGAAGGTGGCCTAGCCATACCAGATCTTAAATTGTATTATAAAGCAGCAATCATCAAACCCACTTGGTACTGGCTACGAAATAGAAGGGTAGGTCAGTGGAATAGGTTAGGTACACAAGACACAGTAGTCAATGATTATAGCAATCTACTGTCTGACAAACCCCCAAACCCCCAGCTTCTGTTTGATGAAAACTACTGGGAAAACTGGAAAATAGTATGGCAGAAACTGGACATAGATCACCGTCTGACACCATATACCAGATGTCCAAATAAGGTCTAAATGGGTATATGATCTAGGTATAAAGGCTGATTACATAAACAAATTAGGGGAGTAAGGAATATCTGTCAGGTTTATGGAGAACAGAAGAATTCATGACCAAACAAGAGATAGAGAACATTATGAAATGCAAAATGGATAATTTTGATTACATTAAATTGAAGAGTTTTTGCATATACAAAGCCAATGCAACCAAGATTAGGAAGGAAGCAGAAAACTGGGAAAGAAGTTAAGGCCTCATTTCTAAAATATATAGAGAACTAATTCATATTTACAAGTCATTCCCCAATTGATAAATGGTTAAAGGATATGAACAGGCAGTTTTCAGAGGAAGAAATTAAAGATATCTATAGTCATATAAAAAATGCTCTAAAACATTATTGATTAGAGAGATGCAAATCAAAACAGCTATGAGGTACCACAATACACCTATCAGATTGACTAACATAGAAAAACAGGAAAATGATAAATGTTGGAGAAGATATAGGAGAATCGGAACACTAATTCATTGTTGATGGGACTTGTGGACTGATCCAACCATTTTGGAGAGCAATTTGGAACTATGCCCAAAGGGCTATAAACATGTGCATGCCCTTTGCCCCAGGAATACCACTTCTAGGGCTGTATCCCAAAAGGATCATAAAAATGGAAAAAGGACCCATATGTGCAAAAATATTCATAGCAGCTCTTCTTGTGGTGGCCAAGAATTGGAAATCTAGGGGATGCCCATCAAGAGGGGAATAGCTAAACAAGTTGTGGTATATGAATGTAATAGAATACTATTGTGCTATAAGAAATGATGAATAGGCAGATTTCTGGGAAACCTGGAACTGATGCTGAATGAGGTAAGCAGAACCAGAAGAACATTTTACACAGTAACAGCCACAGTGTGGGAGGATTGATTTTGATAGACTTAGCCTTTCTCAGCAATGCAAGGACCTAAAATAATCCCAAATGACACGTGATTGAAAATGGCAGCCACAGCCAGAGAAAGAACTGTGGATTCTCAATCAAGAATGAAGCAAACTATTTTCTTTTTTGTTTTTGTTTTATTTTGTTGTTTTTTCTTTCTCATGGTTTTTCCCATTTGTTATAATTCTTCTATGTAACATGACCAATATGACAAATGTGTTTAACAGGAATATATGTGTAGAGCCCATATCAGATTGCAAGTTGTCTTGGGGAGGGAGGGGGAGAAAATTTGAAACTTATGGAAGTGAATGTTGAAAACTAAAAACAAATAATTTTGAAAATCTGCTAATAATATGATAATGATAATAAAAAGAAATATGGCCTTGATTGTCCCTCATATTGCCGGGATTGGGTTGATTTGACTAGTGATGATTTTGTTGGCCTCATTGGGGCAGCTTTGATAAGAGCAAATTAGAATATTTAAGGTAGAAACTGATGAAGAAGGAAACTCAGTCTCTTGAATGTGACAGCTATAATAAATGGTACTCAGAGACAAGGAAGAGACCATATCTGTGAATTAAAATCAATGAAAGAAAGGATTAAATTAGTTGAAAACCTTCTCCTTAACAATCCCCAAACTGCCCAACTACCTAAAATATACCCAACTTTACCAAAAGAGTCCACGAACTTCCCAGTTACCATGTTCCATTTTAATGTTCTTCCAGGAAAAATCCTGAGGAGAACCCTGAGGAGATCAAGACCTGTGGTTTCAAGCCTTGGCAGCACAGAGAACTCCAGGCTACTGCTAAGGAGTATTCCAGCCCCAGGAGGTATCCCATAGGTTTTGCTGAGCAGTTCTGACTCACCTTGTGTTCATACAGACCCCAGTATCTGGATCTGTATCAACTCATGGTTGTCTCAGTTGGGAAAGGAGAGACTAGAAATTGGTGGCAGAGAGCACTCCAGAAAGCATTAAACCCCAGCAATCTCAATCATTCAGCATGAGTAGGCTCCTAGTAAGGCCGACAGGAAGAGTGGCAAAAGGAGAAGGATATATAGAAGATGTCCATTATCCTCATGACTCCTGTTGGAGATGTCTCCTTGCTCATACAAGGGAAAGAAGTGTCTGCTTTAGTTGACAAGAGTACTACACTCTCAATTTTAGACCCCTCTTCCTTCCCTACTCCCCTCCCCCAGAGTGAAGAGTTGTGCGGATTGCTAATAAGACCCTTGCAGCCATATATCAGAACCACTCTCTTTTTATTGGAGGGATCGGTGCCTTTTTTCCTTTTGTCCTCTTCCCTGAAGCTCCCAGTGACTTAGTAGGATATGATGTGCTCCATAATCATAGGCTGCTATTTCACTTGATCCAGGAAGGACAATTTCTTTGTATCTTTTGTCCCAGACACCCTCCACATCTGGAAGTGTCCCCATTTCTTTAGGTTTCTTTCCCTTAACCCCTTCTAACCATCTGGCTCTCAACCAAGTTCCCTCCAGCTTGTGGGTTTCAGATGTTACTGATATCAGCTCAGTTATCAGTGCCCACCTGTTGTTGTGCAGTTAGCTCTCCCATTTGATTTAATCACCTCTGAGAAAGAAGGGAATATAGTTGGTGTAAGGTAGCATTCAATCCTGCCACCTATGTACTTGAGATGGGAGGTGAAGATGAGACTTTGGCATCCAGTGGAAACACCAGGGCTTCTTTACCTCCTCAGGACAATCCATTAAAAATCAAAAACAGGTTTCCTATCATCTATTAGACTGTTTACTGCTTCCGAAGTTTGAAGCAATAATTAAAATTCCAGGGCACAATTGAGAAAACAGCATGCAGGCCTATGGGAATGACCTGGCTGACCAAACAGCTAAAACTGCAGCTTTAACTCCTCAGATTCCTGAGGCATAAGCCCCTAAGTACAATTATCCATCTTGTTTTTAAGGTCAGCCTAAGCCTCCTAGCCCCACAAGAGAAGAAATAACCACTTCCCAGAAAAAAAAAATGTTTATTGAAAAACAGAAAAATATTCAGAAGGAGAGATGTGAATAAGACTGTGGGACTATGAGTTGGGAGTTTTCACAGGGTTGCTGTCAATGCCTATGAGATATGTCCCACCTGCTCCAAGCACAACCAATCCAAGTCTCTGAAGTTTGCTCCCAGGCAGTTTCTTCTTCCATATTTGGCCTTTGAAACTTGGCAGATGGACTTTATTGAATTGCCACCTGCTCTTGGATACAAATATGCTTTGCTTGTGGTGTCTGTATGTTTTCTAAGTGGGTAGAAGTGTTCTCTCAGAAAAAAAAATCTTTCCATTATGAGGGGAGGAGAGTTCCTAAAGATATACATAGTGACAGAGGTACCCATTTCACAGGAACTTCATTAGCTAAGCTACTTTCATCCTGTCCAATTACTCAGCCCTGCCTTTGTACCTATTACCCCTAGTCATCAGGAATGGTTGAAAGAGTTAATGGGATATTTAAAAACTTCCCCTGCTAAATTCTCTGAGGAGTTAGGCGCCCCCTGTCCCAAAGTCCTTCCTTTAGCCCTGCTAAGCCTTAGTTCTAGACTAGGGGTGGGGAACTTTAGGCCTCAAGGGCTTGAGGCTGAAGGTTCCCTAAGCTTAGTCCCTATGAAGTAATAACAGGACACCCAAAGCCAGTGTGCTCACGGATGGGAAGCATAGCAGCCAAAAGCTCCCTCCTACAATCCTGCATTGAGTTGGCTTAGAAGAAATCAGATCCTTACTTATAGTCCCATTCTTTAGAAACTGAAAGTGAAACTCAGCTCCTGATCCAAGCCACTGACTGGGTCTACTAGAAACATCATCTCTGAAATAATGGTGGAAAGGCCTTTTGGAAGTCCTGCTCATCACCACTGTATGGTATGAGTGAAAACTTCTCAAATTGGGATTAACTTCCCTTTTTCCTCCTCCATTGCTGCTGTCAATCACTTTCATTTGTCTTAGTCTGCTTTTCCCAACTTGGTGGGCTCCTCCTCCTGGCCAGAGGGAGTCAGGGACAGCTCAGGCTCACTCTTCCTCCCTTGCTTTGGGACTGTGTGGAATGAGTGAAAACTTCTCAGTCTGGGATTGTTAACCTTCCTTCTCCCTCCCCTTCCCTGGCTGCTGTCAGTCACTTTTACCTTCCTTTGTCTGTTTTCCCGCCTTGGTGGGACCCTCCCCACTTCTCTTCTCTTGCTGTCCCAGTAGGGAAGAATTTGGTGAGGTGAGCCTCTCCACCAATGAGAGGAAACAGTCGGGAAAGGGGGCCTGACCAAATTGAGATTATATATTCTGGTTCTAACCTTTGAAACAGGCCCTCTGCCTCATGTTCTAACATGGGATAGATAGCCGTCTTCTCCAGGGAAGAGAATGCTCTGTTCTTACCCTAAGGCCAAAGTGTTTACTGTGTTTACTTTTCTGACTAAATTAAGGAAAAAGGGTATTTTTCAACCCAAACAGGACACTCCCCCTCCTTTTCTTGCTGTCCCATTTGGGGAAGAATTTGGTGAAGTCTGCCTCTCAACCAATGAATGAGGACACAGTCAGGAAGGGGACTTGATGGAATTAGGGTATAAATTCTTGCACTGTCTTTTGTAACACATCTCTTCTCCATGATGAGTCATGGGGAAATCTGCCCTCTTCTCCCAGAGAAGAGAATAAACTCCTGTTCTTGTCCTAAGAGATTTATGTGTTTATTTTTTTCACTAAATTAAGGATGAGGGTTATTTTTCATCCCAGAAAACCTCCACTGCAGTCAAACTCTGGGAAATGGAGTCCTGGAACCACAGTCAAATTTAAAAGGGCAGTACCACTCACTCGAATTTCAGAATCCACACGTGACCTGACCCTAAAGATGAAACAGAGTTGTAAGCATCCAACTAGTGGTTCCCAAGACCTCTAACCCAGGAAACTGGACTTGGGCTAAGGTTTGCAGTTACCCCCTCTATGAACTAAGCCTTTTTTTCTCCTTGCTAACTGTCCGCTCAGTCTCATGGAAGTAGCCTGGCAATGCTTACATCACTGGACCTTAAGTGAAGCGAATAAAAGATTGTAAAACTTGTTCACATCACAGAACTCTGGTTCTGTACTCTAGGCGAGGTGGTCATGACCGCCAAAGACTTGACTCCAGAATTGTTGTATTGTGGGATTTGTGGCTTTCTTGAGGGAAATCATTAAATGATGTTCATAATCCACCTTTCCCCCCTTCTTCCTCATCTGTGATTTAAGTATATAAGTCGTGTTTTTACTTCAGTGAGGATAACATTCCTCACTCTGAAATGGATCAATTAAACTACTTGATTACTGGCACTCCAGTCTCTAGGTCTACTTTGTGTGTCTCTGAGCATTCTCAGATTAGAGACTTTCTCTCTAAAAATCCTGTTAACATTTTCTTTGTGAATATTTTTTTTCTTTTTCTTTGGTGTAGAGGGGTGATTAAGAAAGTGGGGAGGTAACAAGTGTCCACCCCAAAAGTGCAGTGTTTCAAAAGCACAGAAGAGAACAGAGGCAGCCACTGTTTTGCTTCTGTGTCCCCAACCTTTTGCAGAGTTTGGCAAAAGTAAGATTTCAATAAATTCTTGACATCAGTCCAGATACAGTGGACCTCCTCAATAACCCAGTGGGATGTTTTTTCATTTTTTAAAAGGGATTAGATTAATAGCACAATGCTAGTGTTTTACTTTTTACAAAGTGCTTTTTCTCACATTGTTATGCCCTAATTCAAGTCCTGGGTCATCTGTCCACCACCTGAACCCTGAACATGGCCCTCCTGTGTCCCATCATCAAGCCCCTACTTTTCTGTCATAGCTAGAAACTGCTTAAGGCAAGTCTGAGCAAGTTACCGCCCAAGGCATAGTCCCTACCCCCTACTTCCTTAAATTAGCATTCTGTATTTTTCCATGGATTGGCCTGGGGTACAAGACTAGAGATCACCCCATCCTGTTCCACTGACCAAGCAGGGCCCCCACACTCTTTGCCCAGAACATGACCTTGGTCTATTCTGGCATTTTCCAGTTCCCCTTTCTACTTGACCCTGCACCCAGACCCCACACCCTCTGCCCGGAACATGACCCTGGGACTTTCCAGTCCCCCTCCTTATGACCCTGAACCATAACCTGTTCTGGGAGGGACCCTTATGTCATAGGGGTTGCACCCATATGCTTTTTGTACCCCTGCCCCCTATTCCCAAAATAGCTAACCAACCTGCTCTTCTAGCTTCTGTAATGTCATACCTTTGGCTAGCCCCCTTTCTGGTTGTAGTTCCTCTTTTTGGTCTATATAATCAGGTCTGTGAGATGCATTCGGAACTGCCAATTTGAGTGAGAACTCTGGCAGTCGCGCCCTTGATCAATAAATCCACACCTAAATTTACCTTGAACCCAGGTCTCCGCTGGCTCTTATTCTCTGCACAACAACATCAGTCCTATGACATTTTATATTTTTAAAAGTTTTATACTGAGCACTGTTATTTGCAGAAGTGAACAAAAAAGGAGAGGAAGAATGGAGGGATGGGGTGCAAAGAAAAGGGAAATGGGAAAAAGGAAGAAGAAAGAAGCTTGGTGTTGGGAGTTGGCCGGAAGCTCACTCTTTTCTTTCGTAATTACCGCCAACGTCCTCGGGTTCCCCAGGCTACAGCCCCCATCCCCCAGCTTCCGCAACTCTTTCCATTTCTGTACTCAATAGGAAAAAAGATTGGGCAGCTGAGCCCGCCCACGCCAGAGGCAACCAGGGCTCTACTTCCGGCTGGTGTAGGCCGCTCTTTTCTACTCTTCCCCGAGATCCCTTGGCTTATCTCTTCTGAAAGCTCCTGAGTCAAATCTCTCTGTTCACCAATCTTTGGACTGGTTTGGGTCGAGATTTCACCCCCGGCCCCCTTGCCACGTCTGAGTCACGTGGGTTCTTGGTGGCGGAGCCTTTGGAGGGGCGAGCTGGCTAGTTGTGTCGGAAGAAGTGGGGTGGTGGTCGGTACCGCAGAACTCTCCTGCTGTGCGAGGGAGAGCAGTGAGAGTTGTTCCTCGGCTGTGGAGCAAGTGGATTAAAAAAGAATTGAGAGTGAATTGGCAGCTAGAGCTAGAGGGGACTAGGCAGAAGAAGCAGCGGAGCAGGGGACTGACTGCCCGTGAGTGGTGATGCATTGTCAGTTTTGATGCATCCAAGGACTTAACATCACTATTGATGGGCGCTTATCAGTCGCCTGCTGGAGGCGCGCTGGACGGCGTGTGTAGAAATCCGCGCCTAGCCAGGTTTGACCTCCCACCTCGTGTAAGTTCTCTTTGGGAGAATTTGCCCTCCTTCCTTTTCCCACAATGTGGAACAGTGACAGGGCAGTAACTGCTCGGGACACATTTGGGCCGGAGGTGTCCAGCGCAGATAGAGTCCTTGCTGTTACCGACCAGCTTCTTCCTTCTCGCTCCTCATCCTGTACCACTGCCCAGACCGTGGCACAGCTGGCCGTCCAAAGCCGGGAGAGTGACGCTGAGATCCAAGTGGTATGTTTTCCTACTTCCAGGGCTTTGTTTTTTTGGGTTCAGATGAATAAATGAAAGAGCCTGTTGTTTTTTCTTTCTCTTTGGTTCTACCGTGGATCTCTTGCCTCCCCATCATTTACCTAACATTGACCTTTCCTGCTACTTTGTTGCTGAGTCGTTTCAGTTGTGTCCGACTCTGTGAACTTGTTTGAGGTTTTGTTGGCAATGATACTGGAGTGATTTGCCATTTCCTTTTCCAACTCCTTTTACAGGTGAGGAAACTGAGGTAAACAGCGTTAAGTGACTTGCCCAAAGTCGCACCACTCGTGTCTCAGGCGGGATTTGAACTTTGGTTTTCTATGTCCCGGGCACTCTCTCCATTGCGGTACCTTTCCTGGATGTGCTCTCCTGCCCTTTATCATCTCTTGAGCTTTATTTTTTAACCAAATATACTTTCCCTTAAGATAAAGAAGGTAAAAATAAATAAAGTTTAAGAATGGCGTTAGTGAATTACAAGAACTAGTACTGATATATTTCTGAATGTAGCGGTTTCTGAAAATGTGCAGTAATAGCTAATATTTATGAGGCCATTACATATTATATCATGTAGCCCTAAAATGAAGAGGGTACCCAAAGAGGGTTAGGGCTGCCTGCCCCAAAATACCAACAATTTACCAGGTACAGCCTCATTTCACACATGTGAAGCTGACGCTCAGGGATGATAGTTGACTTTCTCATGAACCTTCAGCTAGTGTCAAGTGGGTTTGGACCCCAGATCACCCCAGATAACCAAGTCCAGTCAGTGCTTTTTTTCCTACCACTATCAGCCAGCTTGTTGAATGTACTTATGCACATACTAACTTGAAAAATGCCTAATTACATTGGTGCTGCTATTCCCTCTACCACAAATCACAACTTCTTTACATTTTGAAAGCTGCTGTGACTGTAACATTTATTACCCTGTGATCTACTCCAAATTTATAGCTGTCAGATCTTCTGGGATGATAAGCTGGCACTAAAAGTCTTTCTGTATTGGTAGAACTTGACAGAGCTGTAAGCATAGCCCTTCCAGAAAAGGTAGGGGCTTTTTAAAGTCAAGTTGAGTAATTAGAATTGGAGGATATTTGTGAGGATATTAGTGAAGATATTTAACACATGTGCCATATTTTTAGCTGTTAATTTAGCTTTGTGTCCTCTGAGATTGTAAAATGTTTTGAGGGCAGGTAGGTTTTTCTTGGACTGCTGTTCCTGTAACCTAGAACCATTTTATAGTGCTGGTCAATGAATGTCCCACACTGCTTTCTCTCTCTCACCCCTGAATCCTCCCCTACCCCCAGCAGCGAACAGTAACCTTTTAGATTAGATATTAGGAGACCTGGGACCTAATTGCTGCCTTGTTCCTAGGATGAATCTGATCAAGTCACATAACCTCTCAGTTTATTTGATTTTTTATTTTTATTATTTTATTGTTTTTTTTTTAACATCTTCCAAATATAGCCCTTGTCCCTCTCCTGTCCTGCCAGCTTTCCTTTGTAGCATGGATTAAAAAAAAAAAGAACCCAACAAAACCAACAGCTGTCAGCTGTGTGACAATATATGTGATCTTCCTAGCCCATACCTACCCACCACTACAAAATTGTGAGGAAGGTACATTTTCTTAACTCTTTTCTGGCACCAAGTTTGATTATTATAATTTATAACCTATTTTAAAAAACATTGTACTGGCTTCCTTCATAGGATTATTATCAGGATGATTTCAGTTCAGTTCAACGAACACCTATTTAGTGTTCACTGTGTGCCAGCGTGCTGGAAGCTATGCTAGATCTGAAGATAGGCAGACAAAAAGAAGGCATTATCTGCTCCCAAAGAGCTTATATTCTAGACAAGGAGTGATACGTCCATAAACAAATATATACATTAAAAACAGGTGATTTTGGAGGTGGACAGTAATATCTAGAGGGAGATCAGGAACGTCCTCTTGTGTTAACCTTCAGTGTGTGGAGTGTTCAAGGGATACAAAGAAACGAAACACTCAGGCAGGCGAGGTGGTGCAGTGAACAGAGCACCGACCCTGAAGAATTCAAATACAGCCTGAGACACTTAATACTTCCTAGCCTTGTGACCTTGGGCAAGGCACTTAACCCCAATTGCCCTCCAAAAAAAAAAAGCAATGAAACATTCTATTCTTAAGTATAATGTATATATCTAAATATATACAAAAGAATTTTTGGTGGGGTAAGGCATTAATATCTGGGGGTGATCAGCTAAGACTTTTGAGGTAGGAGGTGGCAGGCATTTGAGCTGAGCTTTGAAGGAAACTGGGAATTCTAGCAGGTAAAAATGAGGAAGTGCATTACAAGCATCATGGGCAGCCTTTTTTTTCCTTTGAGGCTTTACTTGTAGATATTCTCATGTTATTGTCTTCTTCTGCGTTTATGTCTTGACCTCTGTCACCATAGTAGGTTTTTGTAGCCAAGGGTTTTTTTTTGGTGGTGGGGGGGGTGTGATGGTAGTGGTAGTGTTTTTTTTTTTTTCTTCCTAGCCTATTTCTTAATTTTGAACTTGTATTAGAGTTGGGCTCCCCTGGAGGTGGGGGTGGGGGGAGGAGTATGTATCACTTCAGACTTTTTTGCTGTGCTGTTTTCAGAACTAGTTCTGGAGGGTCTATAAGTTTTCTGTGCTTCCAAGGTCCTGTGATCTGCAGAGAGGTGTGGTCTTTGCTCTCCTAGTCTGAGTTCTTGTCCTTAGCCAGGTAGAGGCCCTTGCAATTGTAACTCTTCTCCATGGGACTGTGACAGTTTGCTCCCTTGCAACAGTGAATGTTCCTCTCAGTCTTAGAACCGAGACCTGGAACTAGATAATAGGAAATGGTGTTATCAGATTATGCTAGATCCTTGGGGTCTCTTGTAATCTCTTTCTAACTACTTGTCTAGTCCTCTTAGGATCTCTGGGGGGTTAGAGCTTCTGAAACTGCTGCTGCTGCTTTTGCAGTTGGAGCCTCCAAGGCTCCCAGCTGCTGTTTTCAATACATTACACTCCTGGCCAGCCCCCACCCCAGTCTTATAGACTTCTTCCAACCTCCTAAGTTGTCTTGGGCTGGGAAATTGTTTTACCCTGGTTTTTTGTTGACTATGGCCCTACAGAATTTGACTTGACTCATTATTTTAAAGTTGTTTGGTGGGAATGTTGGGAAAGTTCAGCTTGAATACTGCGTCTGCTCTGTCATCAAGACTATGAACCCCACTTCTGGATAATTTTTAATTGCATTAGTTTTTTGTTGGGTTGGTTTTTTTGGGGCCTGACTCATTACACTGCAGACTCACATTTGATTTACTGTTCACTAAAACTCTCAGACCTTTTATATGTATTTGTCATAGTAACCCTCCACATCTTATACTTAGTTTTGTATTTATGAAGTTGATTTTTTTATACTCAAGTACAAGACTTCACTTTTTCTGTATTGAGTTTTATCTTATTACATTTAACCTATCAAGATCTTTTTTGGATCCTAATTCTCATTTAGTGCATTAGTTTATTCTTTATAGTTTTGTATCACATGCATATTGAATAAGCATACCATCTCTGCCTTTCTCCAAATCAGTGATTAAAAGTTAAACAGCGTAGAACTGTGCACAGATTCTTGGGGTATTGAACTGGAGTCGTCCTGAATTGTTAACGTTAAACCACTAACAACTCTTCTGAGCCTAGCCATCCAACCCATTCTTAGCACATTTGACTGTCACCCAATTCATATTTGTCTTTTACATAATAATAGGATAAAATATTTTGTTAAAATACTTTCAATACTTTGCTGAAATCTAGGTAAACTATATTCACAGCTTTTCTGTCATGTACTACTTTAGTAATCCTGTCAAAAAGAAATGAGGTTAGTACGACATATTCTTTTATCTTAAAATTATTTTCGTTCTGAACAAAAAAGCAAATAAAGTGGATGTTTCCATATGCTTAATAGAATAGAAAAAGATTGTACATATGTACACCTTGTAACCTGTAGCTTTCAAAGTTGTCCTGTTTGTTTTTGCTTCTGTTCTCTACATTTAAAAAAATGCCTAAATGACTTCCTTCTCTTTCCTTCCTTCCTTCCTTCCTTCCTTCCTTCCTTCCTTCCTTCCTTCCTTCCGTCCTTCCGTCCTTCCTTCCTTCCCTTCTTCCTTCCTTCCCTTCTTCCTTCCTTCCCTTCTTCCTTTCTTCCCTCCCTTCCACATTCTTCTAACCCCCCCCCCAAATTAGGAAGACCGAGGAAAAACTGTTGTATAGCAAATATGCATAATGAAGCAACAGAAGTTGTCATACACTCAAGCATAACGATAAGATGACCTGCCTTATTAAAATAATTCATTATTTAAAATTTACAAAATGAAATAAGTATAAAAATTTAAATAAACTTTCAATGCTATCCAGCCACAGAGAAAGACCTGATGGTGTCTGAATACAGATTGAAGCATAGTTTGTTTTTTTTACTTTCTTTTCTTGTTTTTGTTTTGTTTTTTATGTTTTCTTTCACAGCATGACTATACATGGATATATTTTGCATCATTACACGTGTAACCTGTATCACAGCCCTGTACAACCTGGGGCCCTGCCAAAGAATTTCCGGTGGTCTGTGAAAAACGTAAAGGAAAACATCCTCTCCATTTTTCATGGGCTGCCTGAAATACTTTGGTGTGCAGCAGGTAGACTGAGGGCCATCGGTTGTGTGGGATTGCTGGATTGAATTACGTGCCTTCTCAAAGTTGGGGGGAAATTTAAGGGAGAGAATTTGGAACTCAAAGTTTTAAAGATGAATATTTAAAATGATTTTTATATGTAACTGGGGAAAAATAAAATACTAAATAAATACCAACAATTCCAACAAATCCAGATAAACTAAATAAAAAATAAGATCACATAACATTTGAATTGCTAATATTTTGTTTGGTAAAGGAAAAATATAAACCTTTAAAAATAAGTGATCTGCATTTTGTTCCTTTCTGCTTTCTCTTCTGCTTGTTATAAAGGTGTTTTTTGTGTAATATATATAATATATATATGTATATATGTATGAAAATATATATATATAGCTTTACAGTATGTGTGTTTCTAATTTTACTTTCTTTGTTTTGCATTACTTTATTGAAGCCTTTCCCCTCTGTACTGTAATGAAAAGACTCCTGATTTGTAGTCAAAAGAGTTTGACTCTTTTTTTGACAAAAGTTCAAATAAAGGCTCTTACTAACTCTATAACTTAAGGAAAGTGATTTCTCCTCATAGTGCTATAATTTTTCCAATACTTTTTATTAAATAATGATTTATTTCCCCATTGTTTCATAATCTGGGGATTATCAAATCTGATTTCATATACATATATAATAACATTTTTCTATTTTTAGATTCTCTATCCTTGAAATGAAGAATGTATTTGAGTAGTAGAGGAGGAATTTAATATTCATACTTCCCTCTCTTTAATTTAAAAAAATCCTAGTCCATCATTCTTCCTGTTCACAATGCTGAGTGCTGGTTGGATGACTGTTTGCAGTCTGTTTTGGAGCAAGACTTTGAAGGCACCTTGGAGCTTTCCATCTTTAATGATGCCAGTAAGGTATTTACTAATTCATCATTTGTTGTTATGTATACTTTTTCAAGTTACATAATTTTTATGAATTTCATTATGCTGTTATTGCTATCTCTCTTTCAGGACAAGTCAATGAATATAATTAACAAATGGAAGACTAGGTTAGAAACTTTAGGCATCAGAGTAATCATTGGAAGTCATGATTCTCCTTCCCCCAGAGGAGGTATGTATAGATAATTAGGATATCAGTTGATTGTATGTAAAACATTTGTTAATAGGGGAGTGTTTCATGTCATCAGATATTTGTTAAGCACTGGTTGTGTGTGCAGAAAAACATATAAAATAATAAATATTATAACATAAAATAAACATTATTTAACAGAAATAAATGAATAAAAATAAATGAATGAAATTATAAACATATTGTAACATATAAAACAATAGCCTCATTGTTTTATGTTATAATGTTTATAATTATGTGTGTGTATATATATACATATACACACACACACACACACACACACATCCTTCCTTTAATGGAGTCTAAGAGGTTGTTATGTAAATTTTGGTTTAAAAAATATGTCCTGAAAGATGAGTGGACCCAATTTCTTAAAATCGTCCCATTACTCTTGAATCATCTTTCCTTTTAGAGTTTCGATTCGTGAGGTCAGTCATAACTGTCTTATGATATATATCTGGCCTGTGTTTTCTGACTTAAGATGATTTCTTTCTCCCAAGGTTTTTGAACAAATGAATTCTGTATTTAATATGCATATGTGTGTGTGCATATACTATACACACATGCACATACTATATGTTTGAGATAGAAGGAGATGGGAAAAGAATTGGTAATGTTTTAATAATGAGTACCTGGGCATAATGGACAGAAAATTGACCTTGGAATCAGGAGGACCTAGCTTCAAGTTTTATTTCTGATATCTAATAGTTGTGTGTTTCTGGACAAGTCACTGAATGTCTCGGTGCCCCATGCAACTCCAAGATTTTGAGTTACTACCAATTGCTTATCTGTTTTTGTGGAGAGGAAATTTAGGCATTTCCTACAGATGAAATCAAGAGACTGGACTAATCCTCATCCTTCTTGTTTCTATTTCTATGGGATTTCATGGGAGTTCAGGAGAAGAGATCAAGAAGTGCTGGAGTGGTTAAGGAAATATCATAGTAATTTGTTTATATACTCTCACTAAGCCCTACCTGCAACAGATTAAAAAAAAAAATCACAAGGGAAAGAAGGAAACTAGCATTTATTAAGTGCCTTCTAGGTATTGTGGCATGAAATACCACCATGATAGCTATATGTTTAAGAATATAGATCTGGTTTTTGTGACTATACACCTCTGTTAAGTCCAGACTGTCAGTACTTGCAACACCT
>CM053593.1:195960466-195981979 GCA_028646575.1 Pseudocheirus occidentalis | reverse complement strand
GGGAGGGTCTCCCTACCCCAATCCCTGCACGTCTCATTTCCCAGTTGCATGTAGCTTCTTGGGGGGGGGAGGGAAGCTCTGTCCCAAATCCCTGGGGCCTTCCCAGCTTCCAGAGATAGTAGTGGGGTGCTGCAGCCCCCCCAGCTTTGGCTCACTGAAAGCGCACCCCAGGACCACCACTCAAGACTACGATCTAGATCCAGGCCTCTCAATGCAAGAGCCCTTGGCCCTGATCGATTGCCTCAGCCCCCCACCCTGCTATCTGCAGGCCAGGGGCTCTGAAGCAGCCAAGTGGAGGCCGCCGCTGCTTTCACCCCTTCCTGCTGCCACAGCCTGCCTCTCACTGCTTCCTTGCCCTGGGATATCGGCTGGACCGCTCTTCTCCCCCAAATTTAGCAACATCCACTGACCTTTCTCTTAGCCTTTTTTCCTCTGGCCTGATAAATGTGGGAACTGTGCCTCCAGTACTGCTGATCTGCTCTCCTATAGATTCAGCTCAGCCCGACTGCCCTGGGGCCTGGCCAGGCCGGGGTTTCTGGCTGGTTCAGCCGTGGCTCCCAGACTGCTGCTATGAGCCTCACCTGCTGGGCTGCCTGCAGCAACAGATGCGTTTTCTGTATTTTGGAGAGTCTTGGAGCTCTAAAATCTGTTTAGAGTCATATTCTATGGGTGTTTAGGGTGGCTTTGTGGTAGCTGCCAAACTTTGCTGCTTCTACACCACCATCTTGGCTCCGCCCCCTATGATTCAGTATTAATTTAACAAATGTCATCCTTACACTTTTTAAAAAATAAGTTTTTTAAAAGACCTGAGCTTTAGAAACATTATTCTGGAAACTGGAGATTGGGTTGAACTCAGGAGGGACATAGTCTACTATCTGTGTTCAAGCCTAAGAGATTTACGTAGGACTCTTTTCATTGATAGAAATCATGAAGACTCAACTCTGTATGCCTACTGAAGGTACAGAGTCAGTTCAAGAGCTTGGGAGAAAAGAGTCCTACTTTTTTCATCTTGCTTAGATAAATGTGGCTTCAGAACCAATTTCAGGAGAAAACTGGGAAGAAACATGTCCCTGATTTCAGCTTGTCTTCCTCGAGACTTTGAGGAATTGCCTCTTGAGTGAAACTGATTGTAACCCTTGTTCCTTTGCTTTCTGGAATATCATATTCAAGCCCTTTTCTCCTTTAATATAGAAGCCACTAAATATTCTTTGATCCTGAGGACTTCATGATACTTGAATTGTTTCTGGCTGGCTGCTTGAAGTATTTTTTTTAACAACAACAAAAACAAATGATTTGTTTGATGTTGGTGCTCTTTCCAGTGGTATATACAGATGATACTCCATTCACGCCCCTTATGTACATTCTTTCTAGGATGTCTACTCAGTATGCTATGGACCTTCTTCCTTGTGATTATATAGGTACATTGAATTACATTATATAGGTACAAATGAAGCATTAACTATAACTTCTCACTCTTGCTATTTGACCAACACACCCTATTTTTTCTGAATGTAAATTGTGTGACAATATCTTTTACTTTGTTTCACTCGTAGTATATTATAGCATATCTATGCTTATTGTGTTGACTTTTAATTGTAATTTTAATTCTATCATGATGTTTGTGGACATACAGCATCATTGAAGGAATATCACTATTTAAAAAGAAGGGTCTTTCTCTCAGTATTTGGGATACTGCTCATTCATTTTAAGCATTTCAGCATATTTTTTTTCTCTAGGTAAACCTCAACCATGCTTGTTTTTTTATTTTTAAAAAAATTTTTTAAACTAATTTATTTTTAGTTTTCAACATTCATTTCTACAAGATTTTGAGTTTCAATTTTTTTCCCATCTCTCCCTACCCACCACCCCAAGATGACATGCATTTTGATTACCCCTTCCCCCCCATGTGCCCTCTCTTCTATCAACTCCCACTTATCCCAGCACCAGATAATTTTGATAATTATTGCCTTATAAAAGAGTTTAAGATCTGGTACTGTAAAACCTCCTTCCTTTACATTTTTTCCCCATTGGTTACTTTGATTTTTTTTAGCTATTTGTTCTTCAAATGAATTGTTTTAATTTTTTCTAGCTCAGTGTAAAGCCAGGCATAAGCAGCTCTCCTGAGGACTGCTGCTGCTGTGAATAGTTTTAAGGCTCTGATCACATAGTATAGTGAACCCTCTGTTTATTTAACAGTAAACTAAAGCAAAACATTCACAGAAACCAAAGTACAACATTCACAATGATAACATAACAACTTATTATAAAGTGGCCAAATCGTCTTAAACAAAATATATCATTCAGTAAGTCACAGTCTGAATCAATCAATATAAAGTGCCCGCCTAAAATCTTTCATCTTGATTGGAGACTGGCTTCCAGTCATCCTTAACTTAATCATCCTTAAGGATCAGTCATCCTTAAAGGGCACAAAGCACACAATACAATGATATCTCACCCTTAGGTCACAGTAAATCATAATCTTGTCAGTCAACACTGAGTACCCCAGTGAATGAAGATCCTTTCATCTTGACTGGAAGCTGACTTCCAAACTCCATGGTTCCTCTTCCACACTCTCAGCTCTTGCCTGAATTCACCCAGCTGTCACTTTGATTCACAGATAGGCAGCTCCCAGCTTCCATTCCAACTCCACACATCAAGCTTAGCAGAGTTACAACAGTACTCACACATGTCGACACTATCATCAATTCACTTTCTGCCTGTGAAGTCACCACAGACCAACAGACAAGGCCTCTATTTGAGAAATTAACACAAATCATCAGTAAAGTCCTGGAACCTCTGAAAACATCGTAAAACCTTCCTTCAGGACTTTTGTAAACAGACAGCAGGAAAGTCCTCTTTAGGGCTTCTGAACCTGCAGTAAGGTCTCAGGGCTTCTGTGACCACAGTAACATCCTCTGTCAGCAGACAGGTCGGACAAAGTAACATCAACACAGAGAGAACAGACAAGAGTGGTAGCACCACAGCCATCCTTTGTCCCAGGTCTGCTCAGTCCCAGCTTGTACTTGAGCTTTTATATCACCAGCTCAGTTCTGCTCTGCCCCTTCCTCTTACATCTTTACTGTTGCAATCTTTGGAAAGTTCCTCCCACTGTGGGCTTCACAGGTTCTGTTTCTAACAAAGACTTGATATAATCACAGGTGAGGCTCAAAGGCACTTGAAGAGCTGAAACAAGGAGCTAAGTGTTTGAACAACTAAAATAAGGATCTAAGTACTCCTTTGCTTGCCATTACACTAAGTAAAATAATTTTTTGGTAATTAAATTGGGGTCATTAAACCTGTATATTATTTTAGGTAAAATTGTCATTTTTATTATATTGGCTTCTGCTACCCTTGAATAATGAATATTTCTCTAATTACTTAAATCTATTACTAAAAAAAATGTTTTTATATTTTATATCAGTGCCCTTCCTAGGTTTGTTTTGGCAGCTGTACTCCCAGGAGTTTTATGCTCTCTAGAGTTATTTTTAATGAGATATCTCTTACTATCTCTTCTTCCAGGGCTGTGTTTGTAATCTATAGGAAAGCTGTCAATTTATGTGGGTATACTTCATATCTTGATGATTTGTTAAAATTATCAATTGCTTCAAAAAACTTTTTAACTGAGTCTTTGGGATTTTCCAAGTATATTGTCATATCATCCAGGGACAACAGGTTCTGGACATTCTATAGCATGACCTCCTTGTACAATTCTTTCTGAGAGTGACCCAAGAGGTCCCACTCCTCCTAAGTGAAGTCCACAGTCACATCTTTTAATATCACCAGCTCCTGGGATGAGGGTCTGTGGGCTCCAGGGGACATTCCTTCTGGTACTAGGCTCTCTCCTAGGAAAGAACTGGTTTCTGCAAGCTGACTCCTAGAAGGCACAGAGAGAGATCTCAAATCCTAAGGCTTTTGCTTAACCCTATCTCTTTTCATAATCTTCTTGTGTAACTCTCATTTCTTTTCCCAATTTTCTTCTATCACTCATTGCTTTTTTTTTTTAACTCTGCCAAGAATTCTTGTTGACCTTGGGTCCAATTAACACTTTTCTGTAAGGGTTTATGTTTCTAGCTGTTTTCACACTGTTATCTTCTGAGTTTATGTATTGGTTTTCCCTGGAATCAGAAGAGCTTTTTATGTTCAAATTATTATTTTTGTTTGTTCTTTTTTCCAGCCTATTTCTTGACTTTGAACTTGATGTTAATGTTGTGTGCTGCTCACTGGATGGGGTAGGAGACACTGTCTTAAGCTTCAGGTTTTGCTCCTGTTTTCATAGCAAGTTCTGGGGGTCTGTAAGGTTTTGGTGCTTCCAAGTTGGTGTGATAATAGAAGTGGTATGGTCTGTGCTCTGATGTTTACCCAAGAAGGGACCCTGGTCCCCTGCAGCCAAAGGCACTAGTGCTCTCTTTGCCTTGGAATTATGAAAAGGCCTCTGCTCTCTTGTGACCTACTGCCAGCACTCTTCTCTGCTGTAGAACTGTGACCCAGAACTTTAGGGTTCTTTCATGATTTATTCAGTGGGGGGGGGGGGAGAAGCAGGTAAGTGGCACAGTGAATAGAGCACTGGCCCTGGAGTCAGGAGGACTTGAGTTCAAATCTGGCCTTGGACACTTAACACTCACTAGTTGTGTGACCTTGGGCAAGTTACTTAACTCCAATTGCCTTTCCCTTCCCCCCTCCAAAAAAAGTAAAAAAAAATCCCAAAACCACAAACAGACCAAAAAAATTATTTTACACCTGATATTGGAGTTATTTAAGGAATCTGTTTCTTCTCTTAGTATTAGTATTTTTTAAAGTATTCAACTATTTTCTTCCAGTTTCATTAGTATATAATTGAAAAAAAATTTTTAAGAATAATTTCCCCTTCAGTTGTTGTAATTTTTCCTTTTTGATACCAATGATTTTGTTTTCACTCTCTCTATTTGTCAGATTAGTTGTTTTATCTATTTGACTTAAAAAAACCTCTTTTATTGATTAGTTCAGTGGTCCTTTTGCTTTCTATTTTATTAATCCCTTTAATTATGCCCAACTAAATAACAAAATAGAGATTTATTTTGTTATTTAGTTGGAGAATTTTAATTTATTATTCAGAGTTTTTATAAAAAATTTTTTTTCATCCTCTATTTAGCTTGTCTCTTTTGTTGAGGAAAGCATTTAGAGATATGCATTTTACCTTGGCTTCATATGTATGCCATAAGTTTTGGTGTGTTGTCTTATTGTTTTAATTTTCTGTGAGGAAATTTTCAATTTCTGTTATTTGTTCTTTGACCCACTGGTTCTTTCAAATTCTAAAAGTTTATTCTACATTTACTTTTAAATTCTTTCTTTGTGGTCCCTTATTGAATGTAATTCTTATTGCCTTGTGATCAGTAAATGATGTGTTTGTGTTTCTACTTTTCTTCATTTATTGGCAAGGTAGAGACCTTGCCCCAATACATGACCTATTTTTGTAAAGATTCCATGTGTAACTCAGAGACACATAAATTCCTTTCTTTTCCCTTTAAGCAAATGAGATCTATCATCTTTAATATGCCTAAAGTTCTGTTGAGGTCCTTTCTTGTTGAACTTTTGGTTAGATTTTTCTAGGTATAAAATAGTTACATACTCCTCATCCCCTCCTCTCATTATTACTGTGTTACTATTTTCCTTACAATTTGAGTAACTTTCTTTAAGCATATACATATTATATCATTACATTAATATATATTAAGTATTTATATTTATTCATTATTTATGGTATCTTCAAGCATAATGTAATTTCCCTGCTTATCTTTTTATATCCATATTTATTTGAAATCAAGATTGCTACCCCTACGTTTTTACTGTCTTGTTTTAAGTGTTTGTAAATCCTTATATTTCAGTTGTGTTTCTTATAAACAACATATTGTTAGATTCAGCTTCCTAATCCATTTTGGTATCCTATTTTATATATGCATTTATCCCATTCGCATTCACATTTATGATTATTAATTATGGATCTCCTCCAATCCTGTTCTTTTATAATTTTTCCTCCCTTTAAACCCACCTCTCTCTTCATAAATAAGAAGGTGGTAGAAGAGACGGAGTTTGTGTGACATTTGTGGTCTTATAAGTGAAATAGCCTATTTGTTCTTAATTGCATCTCTTCTCTTCTTACCTTGTTCCTGATCCCAGGTTTTTGTTCCTTCTTCCTTTTCTTCATTTTCTTTCCTGTATTCATCAAATTCCTCTCTCCAACATGATAATTTGTTTTATTTATGACCATTCTCTTAGACTTAAAACAAAATACTTCATCTTAGACTCCTCTTTTCTACTCTTTTATCTTTTACCCTCCTATTTCCCCTATGAGTTTTATCTATTTCCATATTGAAATCTGTAGAGGGCAAATGGAGATATAGAATACGTGTAAAACTTTTTATTCAGTCCTCCTTTTTCTGGTACATATGAAAATGAGATTCATAGAATGCCTGTTCCTCACACTTTTTCCTCCATGATTTCATGCTAAGCCCAAGCAGAGTGCTACAGCTTCCCCAAAGTTTCTAGGAGCCACTTACATTCTATCCTTTGGGATTTGTTTTCAGTTTGACCTGGCTCCTGCTTACCTGTTCCAGGATATCTCTAAGATTTTGGAGGTGCCCTCTGTGGATTCCTAAATTGGATGAAGGAGTCTAAAATCAAGTCAGCCAGCATTTATTAAGCTTTCTACATGACAGGTGCTGTGCTAAGTGCTTGAACTACAAACATAAGAGAAAAAAAGCACCTTTTTCACCAAGGAGCTTATACTGGAACAGGAGAAGACAAGAGAGATAAAATGTAGTAGGGAAAGGTACCTGCATGGAGCCTGGGAGTGAAATGAAAGAGTGAGAATGGGGTTAGACTAAGCACTTCCTTAAAATGGAAGTTGTGGGAGGAACACACCAATCAGAGAAAGGGGCCACAGGGGCAGAGGAATGTTCAAGAGTGAGACAGCTAGAGAAGAGAGACTCCAGAAAGTCAGGAGTTGTCTCTATTGCTGAATAGAGTAACACATCTCAAAGCCCCATTGTAGTATTTTTAGAGGATCTGGTGTCCTCTGCAACCTAACATGACATGCTTTTCCCACAATCCATGCATCCTTCCAATATGCCCTGTTAGTCAACTTTGATTCTTCCAAAATTATAAAGCTCACAAGGTTAAATATATGCAACTGTAACAACAGTGAGTAACACTTTGAATAACACTTCAAGGTTTAAAGAGAACTTTCTTTTCAACAAGGTTGGTTGGTTGGTTGTCCTTTGTTCTCAAAGAGGAACAAAATGTCATTATGTTGGGATTGGAGTACAGTGCATCCAGTTGTGGTTGATCAGACTAATACAAGCTCAGAAGGCTGTACAGCTCAGAAGGCTTGTACCTGTACAAGCTCAGAAGGCTTGTACAGGTTAGGCACAAAAAGCTGTTAAGTGATTAAAACTAGAATCTCAAGTCTTTTAACTCTTTAATCCAGTGTTCTTTTTCACTACTTTTCCCAAGGATAGAAGTAATCAGAAAAATCTTTACCTTTTTGTTATCAACTAATACCTATAACTGGCTGACTTGATAAATATCTGAATCTTTCTTGTTTTATTATAGGAAAGACCCAAACCAAAGATTCCAATACGGCATTTTAAGGATGCTGACCCTCCTTTTGTGATTTGTGTAAAGCTGGTGAGTAGATATAATAAAACAGTCATGCTAAAGTTGAGCAGTTATACATGCCATGGCTAAAGATCAATGAATAATTCCTTCCCCATTGCCTACTAACAACTGTATGTACAAACTATGTCTTCCCCATACTAAAACAAATAAACAAACAAAAAACTACTACACTCTTCAAGGTATTGCCACGTATTTTTCTTCCTTATCCCAGCTAAGCTCTTAGATTAAGGCTGTCTGAACTCGTTGACTCTACTTACTGCCTTCTAAATTACTTTTCAACCCTCTGTAGTCTGGCTTCTGCCTCCATTAATTAACTGAAACTACTCTCTGTAGTTACCAATGATCTCTTGATTCCTAAATATGAATCTTTTCTTAGTCCTTAACTTTCTTCCTTTCTCTTCAGCATTTGGCACTGTTGACAACTTTCTTCTTGAAAATTCTCTGTTTCTCTTCTCTGTTTTTTTTATTGGGGGGTGGGTTTATTCTTCTACATAACTTCTCCTTCATTTCCTTTGATGGCTCATCAACCACATTGTGTACCCTAAATATACTTGAAGGCTCTATCCTGAATTGTTTGTTTTCTCTTTTTCCTTTAAACTCTCTCAGTGACCTCATCAACTCCTATAAGTTTATTTCATATCTATATATTTATCTCAGTTTCTCTTCTGAGCTGTAATTTTCCTTTCCTGGTTGTTTATTGTACATTTCAAGTTGTATGTCTCTTAGACATCTCAAATTTAACGTGCATTGTTTAGTTTTTTCAGTCATATCTGACTATTCATGATTCTATTTGGAGTTTCCTTGGCAGAGATCCAGGAATGGTTTGCCATTTCCTTTGCCATGGTGTCCTCATTTTATAAGAGAGTGAGGCAAAGAAGGGTTAAGTGACTTGCTCAGGTGTAGCGCCACTGCAATATTTACAGTGCCCATGATCACAGTAAAGACTGTGACCATAAGTATTGCATGACATTCAATTGCAAAATATGCCAAACTCTTCAGACAGAGGATAGTTCTATTTCTAAATGAAGGATTTATTTAGATACTAGAAAACTGAATCCCAAAACCAGTAAGCTGACTCCATCATAATACCAAAGACATTTAGAAGCCATAATAATGCTGAGAGCCACAGCATCCATCCTTCAGCCTTCCCACAAACCAAGAGATCAGTATTTATTCACAAACCACTCTATCTCCTTAATGAGCATTCTCTCTCTCCCACAAAGTCTGGCTAGCTCTGAACCAGCTTCCTTTGGGCTCTGCTTCCCTTTAGCAAAACTCCTCCCACCACAGGCTCCATGTGACTACATTCAGCCTATCAGGGGGCAGAGTTTATATTCGCAGCAAGGAAGCTTCATGTGGGTTCTGTTGCACCCTTCAGCAAACTCCTCTCATCACAGGCTCCATGTGATTACAATCAGCCTATTAGGGAACAGAGTTTACTTTCAAAGCAGGAGAGCTCTTCGAACTCCCCTCTACATCTGTTAAAGGACAGGGAAGATCTTCAAATTCCCATTCCCATAACATTTGGCCCCAAGATCTTTCATATCTCTTACATAGCAAAAAAAATTAACAATAAATGAGAGTTTATGTATAACTGGTAGAAAAACTGGTGTCAGCAGAACTTTCCAACAATATAACAGGAATAATAGAAAAGCTCTGCACATAAAACAATAGCTTAGGGTGGGGCCTTGGGCACAAGCACCCCATCCTTCCCTGCTCGAACAAATGGGGCTTGAAATCTTGGGGCAAGGGGTGAAGGTCTCTTCTTCAAAGCTACTTCAAGCTGAAATTGGATGTAGAGCTGTCCCTGCCCCAGGAGGTCCCACTCGAGACTCCAGTTCTTTAGCTGTCATCTGGAGCTTGTTCAATGCCAGGTCCAGGAGGTCCCATTTGAAAGGTCACTTCTTTAGCTGTCATCTGGAACGTGGTCAATGCCAGGTCCAGAAGTGGTACATCACAGTCATGGACAGGGATGACATCTGGCCTAAGCCATCAAGGATCTACAGGTAGAGGGTACCAATCCTGCAGAAAACAAATCTCACAAACAAGTTTAACAGACAAAAAGTAAAAAGAAACAAATATAGGGTCAGCAATGCCTCTGGAATCATAACCTCATTAACAGGAGAATATATGACACTGTCCTCCCTCCTCTGTTCCAGTGACTTGATACATTGCCACAAGTTCAGCACATTGACCACTTCAACCTATCTCAAGACTTTCTTTTATCTGTGTTTTCCTGAAGGTATGACAAACTTGGATACAATGGTTGAGGAGCATCTGTAGGTGCCACCCTTAGTTCTCTATTCTATCTGACATTAAGCCCTGACCTTAAGCACAGTACATTTTATATAGTTCATTAGTTGGAATACCATCAATTTTTCTAAAATCAACCCCTGCTCTCAAAAGAGCAGTAAACAATTCTTGGCAATCTATTCTGACTTTGAATCCTCTGACCACTTACTTTTCTCTCACAAGGAAATTTATCTTTTTTTTTTCATTCTGCTAAATCACTTAGCTGTGAAATCTTATCCAGAACCTCTGACAGAGGGTGTCCTATTTCACCAATTAATAGAGTCAGAAGTAGGTACTTTTAAGCAGGAGGAGCTGATTTCACCATGATAGTTCTATGAGGAACTGCTAAGGGGATATCATGATGCATACCTGCATTTCCAACCTTGACAGCAGTTTTCATTACTTCTTTCAACTTGATCATATAGTCTCTAAGTGAGTACCAAGGTCTTTCTCCACTAGGCCCCATAGAATCAGCAAGATACATTCTATTGCGTACATCAGCAGCTAAAGCTAATATATTGGTTGTATTGTTACCTCCTGCCAAATGAAAATCTCTAAAAACTTGCTGGACAAAAAGGATTCTGACAAATACTTATAAATTTCAAGCAGTCCATAGTATCTATCACTACCCCTCCAGCTCCTTCATCACTGATTCTTACCATCGAATACACTAAGGATTCTCCCATCCTTTGTGTGAATGTGCAGAAAATATCAGTAATCTCCTGTTGAATGAAATCCTCAATTATCTCCTTGAATACTGCTTGCCCTCCCTGATTCTCCTGCCTTCTCAGTGTGGGGAAAGCTTCTACTCTTGCAAAAGCTTCACTGTGAAGCAATGTATCACTTAACACTATATCATTCTGTACAACACATGTCCTTTCCTAGGAGTTGTTGTCATAACAACTAGGCTTAGACTCTACCAAAGCTATATGAACTTTCCTCCTGTTACTTTTTTCCTTCTTTTTCTGAATCAAATTCACAAGAACCCTCTCTTCTTCCAGAGACTCTCCAGTTTTCTCTTCTACCACCTGAGACTCAGCTTGCTCTTCTAAAGGAGGAATCAAATCCTGGCACTTAGCCAACTCTTGTAACAGCTTTTCTCTGCTTTTACACACAATACAGTAGCTGTTAGTAAAACCCAGCCTTTTGTACTCACTGCTTCAAGCTCTCTTCCAGGTTTTATTGGTATTCTTTGCAAGCATGTTTCTATATATCTAGGTTTTCCCTGCTGTAGCCTCTATTTCCAGTTTTCACAGATCCCTGTACTTTTATACTACTCCTTTGCTCAGGAGGAATAAGACAAATCCCCCATCCTGAGATAATCATTTTTTCTTTTAAACCCTCACATGACATTTGATTGCAAAATATAACAAACTCTCCATATAGAGGAAAGAACCAAAGCATTTATTTAGACAGAAAAAAACCAAATCTCAACACCAGGAAACTGAATCCATCAAAATAGTAAAGAAATTAACAAGCCATAACAACACAGAGAGCCATGCCATACTTTAGTCTTCTTCCAAACCAATAAGAGATCAATATTTACTCACAAACATCTCTATCTCCTTACCTGACCTCCTCTCTCTCCCACTATGTCACTAGCTCTGACTCCCCACTTCCTGTGGCTCTGCCCCACCCTGCAAACTCCTCCCACCATAGGTTCTATGTGACTATATTCAGTCTGTTAGGGAGCAGAGTTTACTTTCAAAGAAGAGAAGGCCTTCAGATTCCCCCTAGGTCTATTAAGGGGCAGGGAAGATCTTCAAATTCCCATTCCAGCTGTTGACTCATTATTTTGTGATTTTCTTAGGAAACTCATTTCTCTTCCCAATTTTTCCTCTACTTCTCTTAATTTTCATATTCCTTCTTGAGCTCCTCCTCCATGACCTGTGACCATTCAAGCCTTTGAGGCTTTTGATACAGGAGTTTTGACTTTGTTTACAGTCTTCTGATTCTATGTTTTGATCCTCTTTGTCCCCAAGAAATGATTCTATAGTCTGATTTCTCTTCCTCTGTTTGCTCATCTTGCTGGCCAAATACTTGACTTTTGACCTCTGCCACAGTAGAACTCTGCTTCCAGAGTGGAGAGAGCCTTGTCCAAAATTTCTGGGGTTTTGCACAGCTGTTGTCAGAGCTTCGTCTAGGCACCTGTCTCAGAACTGTGAGGAGGACTTTCTTTCAATAGTCTCAACAAATTCTGCCATGCCAGCACTCCTCACCCCAGGACCACTACCCAAGACTATGACCAAGATCCAAGTAGAGTAAAGCAAGAAAATCTTGCCCCAGTGCCAGCAGAAAGATTGCTTCAATTGCCCTCTGATCAGTTGCTTGGTACTCTTACTATCTGTGGGTCTGGAACTCCAGAAGCAGCCGCTATGGCAGTGGCTACAGTAGCTGCCAGCTCCACTGTGTGGGATAAAGACTCCAAAGACCCTTACCCAAATAAATTCAAAGGTTTCTCCAGGTAGAAACAGAAGCTCTTTATTCTAAAGACAAGTCTCACAAGAGTTGGGGATCACCCATTCCAGACAGGCCTGGTATAGGGAAGCACCCAACAAGAGTCAAGCAAGCTGTTATATACCTTTACACAATCAGTTCTAAGAAAAACCTCAAAAATTCCCAGGTCCCTTCCCATCACCCCTCCTCTAGTGCTGGATCATCAGCCCATTGGTGGGGTTGTATTACCTCACAGTCTACAGAAGGACTCGGGAAAATCCCTCTTGCCCAATACAAATACATATAACTATGATTATCCATATTTAGCAAAAGGGGGCCATTACAAAAAGCCCCTTATAGGAAAAAGGGAGGGGGAGTAGGGAAACACCATCTGATATCCCTGAAATCAGGTGATTTATAAGAACATGAAACTTAGGCCTAAAGGGATCTAGGACCTATCTTAAGTTTGGTGACTGTCTTTTTCATTTTTTGAGAGTGCTTTCACTTATCTCATTCATGCTGCTCCAAGGGCAGCGATTAGACCATACTCTTCTCTCACACAGTTCCAACTGTTTCTCCACTGACCTTTTACTTTTTGGGGGGTGTTTATGGGTTAAGAAGTCTGGAAACCACTACAGCTGCCAGTGATTTGATCCCCTGATGTCTTCTCTGGTCAATCTGTGCTGCTGGTCTGTGCCAGGGCCATGCACGACTGTGCTCTGCTACCAGCCCAGTGCTATAGACCCTTCCTATCATCCTGCCAGTCTGTCCTCAACTGGAGATGTGTTTCATTTTTTCATTTTGTGGATTCTGTAACTCTAAAATTTTTTTAGAGTAACTTTTTTTTACAGGTATTTGAGATAATTGGGGCTCTCTTTCTATTTCTTGCTGCTAGACATTGTTGGTAACATATATAAATGCTGATGACTTTGTAGGTTTATTTTATATTCTGTAACTCTGCCAAAGTTGTTAATTTTTAAAATTACTTTCTTAGCTGATTTTCTAGAATACTTTTTATCTGCAGAGTGATAGTTCTTTTTCCACACTGCCTGTTCTAATTCCTTTAATTTCGTTCTTTTTTTCCCCTTATTGCTATAGCCAACATTTCAAGACAGTATTGAATAAGAATATTGATAATGGGCATCCTTGCTTCTGTATTATCTCCCGTTACAGATAGTGCTTGCTGATGGTTTTAGATAGATACTACTAATTTTAAGTAAAGCTCCATTTATTCCTACGCTTTCCAGTGTTTTTAACAGAAATGACTGTTGTGCTTTGTCAAAAGCTTTCTTCTGCATTTATTGAGATAATCGTATGACTTTTATTATTTTCATTATTGATATGATCAATTTTGGTGATAGTTTTCTAATATTGAACCAGCTTTGCATTCCTGGTATAAATCTCACCTGCTCATAGTATATGATATTTCTGATATGTTGCTGTAATGTCTTTGCTAGTATTTTATTTAAAATTTTTGCATTGATACTCATTTAGATAGATTAGAGTTTTCTTTTTCTATATTTGCTCTTCCTGGCTTGTGTTTCAGTGCCATATTTATGTTGTAAAAAGAATTTTGTAGAATTCCTTCTTTGCCTTTTTTCCCAAAGAGTTAATATTGTACTGAAATCAGTTGTTCTATAAATGTTTGTTAGATGACTTGTAAATCCATCTGTTCCTGGGGATTTTTTCTTAGAGAGCTCATTGATGGCTTGTCAATTTCTTTTTCTAAGATAAGATTATTTAAGTATTCTCTTTCCTCTTCTGTTAATCTGGGAAATTTATATTTTTGAAAATATTTATCCATTTCACATAGACTGTAAGATTTATTGGCGTGTATTTGGGCAAAATATCTTCCTACTAATTTAGTTTAATCTTTACTGGTAATGAATTCACCCTTTTCATTTTTGATACTGGCAATTTGCTTTTTTTCTTTCTTTTTTAATCAAATTAACCAATGATTTATCTGTTGGGTTTTTCATAATACCAACTCCTAATTTTATTTACGAGTTCAGTGGTTTTCTTTCAGTATTATTCATCAAAGTTTTGGTTTTCATTTAGCATTTAATTGGGAAGTTTTAATTTGTTCTTTTTCTAGTTTGTTGTTGTTATTGCATGCTCAATTCATTGATCTGATTTTTCTCTTTTATTTATGAAACATCTAGAAGTATAAAATTTCCCCTTAAATGCTGCTTTGACTGCATCCCATAAATTTTGGCATATTTCTTTTTGGCATTTATGGGTATACATTGTATGGTTATACATTGTTTTCATTTTTTAAAGTAATTTTTAAATTATTTCTATGATTTTTTTTCTTTGACATTCTTTTTTTTTTTTTTTTTTTTTTTTGCTTTTTGGAGGGCAGTTGGGGTTAAGTGACTTGCCCAAGATCACACAGCTAGTTTTTTGTGTTAAGTGTCTGAGGCCGGATTTGAACTCAGGTACTCCTGACTCCAGGGCCGGTGCTCTACTCACTGCGCCATCTAGCCGCCCTGACCCACTCATTCTTTAGGATTAGATTATTTAGTTTCCAATTAATTTTTATTCTCTGTATTTGCAGCCCTTTATTGAGTATAATTTTTATTGCATTATTATCTGAAAATATATATTTAATGTTTCTCCTTTCCTGCATTTTGATTGTGAGGTTTTTATTCCTTAATACATGGTGAGTTTTTATGTAGTGTCATGTGCTACTGAGAAAAAGGTATATTTCTACTTCCATTCAGTTTTTCTCCAGAGGTCTATCATATCTAACTTTTCCAAAATTCTAACAGAGGCTGATATCATTTTCCCTCCTGAGAGAGGAAATACCTGTTCTGTCAGACCAACCCCTCATCATACCTGACCGCTCCTAGTCTTGGGCTATCTTGGCAGAAGAATCTAACTCCACCCAAGCCTGAGTCAGGTCAGGCTTGGGTAGGGTTTGACCTGGATGAGAAGATTCCATGCCATCTCATTATCAGTAATGTCCTTTTTTTTTTTTTTTTTGGAAGGGGGAAGGCAAGACAATTGGAGTTAAATGACTTTCCCAAGGTTACACAACTAGTAAGTGTGTCAAGTGTCTCAGGCCAGATTGGAACTGAGGGCCTCTTGACTCCAGGGCCAGTGCTCTATTTACTACACCTCCTAGATGCTCCCAGAAATGTCTTTCTGAAGAACTTTGGAGCAGAAGAGGGTAGGGCAAAGGGGGTGAAGCTCTGAGTCTCCAAGGTAGAAAGAAAATCATTTTTCGCAAAGGTCAGTCAGGTTTCTTTTCTTAGAGACCTGCTCTGAACTCCACCATGAGGACATATGGGTGACATTTAAAGTCCATGGCTTTCCCTGAGTCATCAGGTGATGAATGGACTGCTAGAATAAAACCCTTATATTTTCGCAAGGGAGGCTTGGTCTTGACAGTGGTCTTAAAGTTAGGAGACCTGAGTTCAGTCTTTTAAATTAACTGGCTCTTAACTTTGAGCTCTAATATCTTCACTTGTAAACTAGCTACGAAGGAAGAGAACTTTTAGTCCTTCCACTATGACAAAGTTTAAAAGCACTTGTATCCATTTCTAGATACAATCATACAAAGGAAGTGTTGAGGTTTAGGGGGGCTGGGACCCAAAATATCAACACCCCAGATGACTTTGACCCAAAACTTCTTTCAGCCAATGAAAAATAAAGTTTATTAAAAATTTGCCATATTGGGTAGACTCTTAAGGAATATGAGTATTTGGGCCAGATTGAATCTGAGCATCTTCATGTGGCAAGATTGATCTTATATACAGAGACTGAGGGAGGGATCTAGGGGTGGCCAAGTTGTCTAGGGTAACTGGACAAGGGGTCCAGGAAGGATCTTCTTGATGGGAATGACCAGTAGACTGGGATGACTAGAGGTCAGGCACCAGGAACCAAGAGAATGGGATTTTGATAGGATCAAGGTGGAAAGTACAGAAATTTGGACACAGCCATAATGAAAAGCTCATAGCCTCAAGTGGGAAGATTCAAAGAGAGTTCAAGGGGGCAGGTTTTAGATCCTGTACCCCATCAGAAGGATTTGGGTATCTGTTGAATTCAGCAGCTGGGAAATAGGGATATTCAGCCTACTGCAGTACTCATGGGGTAGATGGTACTTATGAATGGCTAGTAGCTGGAGGTGTCAGAGCCTGAGTGAAGAAGAGTGATATAGGGAGTCATAGGAATCACATGATAAAAAATGAGGCACCATAGAAGATATAGATTTGGAAACATTTGGCACAGTAGCAACTGAGAACAGCTAAGATACACTGCTCTCTCATTTTCTAAGTGCTATAACAGTGGTATAACGAAAAGAACCCTATATTTGTGGTCAGAAGACCCAAATTAAAATCTTAGCTTTATTGCCTGGGAAAGTCAATTAATTTATAGGATTTATTTAGAGTTAGGTTTCAGCAAAGCTGAGAAGGGCTAAAGGAGACATTGAAATATAAAGGGGGAAAGGCCTAACTTAAAAAAAATAGATTCCTCACTTTACTAGGGATCTTAGGCTTGAGTAGCTCGTTTGAATTGGAGAGGCTAGCAAGATAGTTAATTTACATACAGGGCACAGGCAGAATTCATACCATTGTCCCTAGCCATTCATCTGCATAAGATCCCAAAAGGAGGCTCTGACTTATAATTGAGTCAGTTAGGACTGATCACCCTAAGACAAAGTGGAGTGCCTTGCTGAGGATGGGTTCTTTTTTTTTCTTTTTTTTAAAAAATTGTATTTGTTTTTAGTTTTCAACATTCACTTCTATAAGATTTTGAGTTATAAACTTTCTCCCCCTCCCTAAGATACATGTGTAGTGCCAATGCAATATTCACAGTGTCCATGGTCACTATAAATATACATGCATAGTGTGTGATTGCAAAATACAACAGAATTTCCATATAGAATACAGAAGCAAAACATTTATTCAGATACCAGAAAACTGGATCCCAAAACCAGTAAGCCAATTCCATCATAGTAGCAGAAAAGTTAATAAGCTACAACAGCACAGAGAGCCACAGCATTCTATAGCTTTCCCACAAACCAACATTTATTCACAAGCCTGACTGACTCCCTGGGACATGTCCTCTCCTCCTTCCAGTCTAGCTAGCTCTGACTCCCATCTTCCTGTGGGCTCTGTTCCACCCTTCATCTAACTCCTCCCACCACAGACTCCATGTGATTGCATTCAACCTTTTAGGGGACAGAGCTTATTTTCAAAACAGGGAAGGTATCAAATTCCCTTAGGCTTATTAAGGGGCAGGAAAGTTCTTCAAATTACCATTACTATTACAGTATGTAATATACATGTACAAAGCTATACATCATGTACAAGCATGTCAAACTTTCCACATTAGTTATGTTGTAAAGAAGAATTAGAACCAAAGGGAAAATCCACAAGAAGCAGGAGGAAAAAAAAAGAAAAATAGTATGTTTCAGTTTGCATTCCAATTCCATAGTTCTTTCTCTAGATGTGGATAGCATTTTCCATCATGAGTCTTTTGGAATTGTCTTAGATTCTTGTACTACTGAGAAGAGTTAAGTCTATCAAAATTGGTCATCAGATAATGTTGCTGTTACTGTGTACAATGTTCTCCTGGTTCTGCTCACTTCACTCAGAATCAGTTCACATAAGTCTTTTCAGGTTTTTCTCAAGTCCACCTGCTCATCATTGATTATGGAACAATAATATTCCATTACATTCATATACTACAACTTGTTCAGCCATTACCCAACTGATGGGCTCAATTTCCAGTTCTTGGCTGCCACAAAAAGAAATGCTATAGATATTTTGGTACATTTATACAAACCATTTTCATGATCTCTTTGGGATAGAGACCTAGAAGTGATTTGGACATAGTTCCAAATTGCTCTCCAGAATGGTTGATCAGTTCACAACTCCACCAACAATGAATTAGTGTTTCAACTTTCCCATATCTTTTCCCATATTTATCTTTTTCCTGTTTGTCACGTTAGCTAATATGATAGGTGTGATATGGTACCTCAGAGGTGTTTTGATTTGCATTTCCTCTAATCAGTAGTGATTTAGAACATTTTTTTTCATATGACTTTAATTTCTTCATGTGAAAACTGACCATTTAATTGGGGCAGGGTATATGAGAAACATGGCTGTGGGAATCACAGGACTTTCCAGGCAGGGAGATCCACATGATAGACCCATTGTCACTAAAAGAACTCAGAAACAAAGTGGGCAGAGGAAGACATTTATTATACTTCAGAAGTGGGTGAGGTGCACACACCCTTAAGCAAGAACAAGCATAAATATTGTTAGGGTATTCTGACTCCTTCCTTCAGAGTCAGGATTGGTCCAGACTCCTCAAGGTTACAACAACTCTTTCTTACTACATGCCCTCATTACATAGTAACCCTCCCAGATCATACATCCCGTGATTAGAAAATGGCAGAATCTCCACCCATTGGGCATGTTAGTTAATATGAGTGAGTTTAGTTGAGCAGGCCCAGTAGTGAAGACACTGGTGACCAGGACATGACCTCTCAGGTTTGAACCAGGTGTCCTATCCCAACCTTTCTGATCCCCTTGGTTCTGGGATGGCCATTTTCTTGGTAAAATAAGATAAGCAAGTTTCCCCCACAGCTTGGGAGTGTCAATTATCTCCCAGTAACATCTGTGGGAGCAAAACAAGATACCAGGTAGGTTCTTCTAAAACAGGAAGGATTATTGAACAGGAAAGGCTAGTCCTTCCTTTTCAGGTGAAGGGCTGATGTTCTAAAGGAGTCAAAGAGGAAAAGCTTTTGCCAATCCAAGTTTAAAATGTAAATAAAAGTGCAGTGTAGTTGTGAGTTACTTTGGCCACTTTATTCCCTACACATATACCTCACTACCTAAATTCTTGTTCACACTTCCCTCCCATAAAATCTGAGTATTTGTGGGAGTTTGCCTGGTATTAGGAGGAAATCATTTTTACTACTGTCCTGGCTATACTGTTTTATTAAATGTTAAAGAGCGGTCTTGTGGCTGATTGTCAGGGGAAAGCACACTTTTGGGGGTACTTGAGGAGGATAATATCCCTCTCTGGAGATGATGTGACTTAAGGAGTTCAGAGACCCCTCAATGTCTAAAGTATGGGAGAGTTTACTGTAACACTAATGTTGCAGGCAGAGCTCCTTAAAGAACTTGCCACTTAGGGGCAGAGCCAAAATGGTGAAGTAAAAACAGGAACTCCATGTGGCTCCCATCCAAACACCTCCAGTATTTGTAAAATATGACTTTAAACAAATTTTAGAGCTATAGAACAGAGTAACAGAGAAACAGAGAGAAAGTGACAGAGAGAAACGAATCTCCCACTGAAGGCAGCCTGGCAGGCCACTGGGAGGGGTCTATTACACCAAGCTTGGAACAAAGTACAGTCCCACATGAACCTCTTGTGACCAGACCAAGGGTGGCTCTAACCCGCGGCACAGACTGGCAAGAGCAGACTTCAGGACAGTGAATCACTAGCAGCTGTGGAAGTTTCCAGACTTCTCAACCCATAAATGCCTAAGAGAAAGTAAAAGGTCAGTGGGGAACTCTGTTGGAAATCAATGACAAAAGAGTACTGTCCTGCTATTGCCCCCAGGGCAAGAGGGGGCAGAGGTGCAACAGCTGCTGCCTCACAGCTGCCTCTAGAGCTCCTGGCCTGCAAATTGTAGGAGGATCAAGCGACCATTCAGAGAGTAATCACTCTTGCTTTGACCTGCTTGGATCTGGATCATAGTCTTGGGTGGTGGTCCTGGGGTATGTGGCCAGTGTGCCAGGGCTTGGGATGTCTATAGAGAGGGTGCCCTCCTTATAGCTCTGACAACATCTGTGAAAATCCCAGAGATTTGGGACATGGCTCTCTCCACTCTGGAAGCAAAGTTCTACTGTGGCAAAGAGCTCAAACGTCAAGTAATTGGCTGGCAATATGAGCAAGCAGAGGAAGCAAAGCAAGCAGACCATAGAATCCATTTTCGGGGACAAAAAGTATCAAAACATGGAACCAGAAGAAGTCAATGGAGTCAAAACTCCTCCATCAAAAGCTTCCAAGAAAAATATGAGCTGGTTACAGGCCATGGAGGAGGTCAAGAAGGATTCTGAAAATCAAGTGAGAGAAGTGGAGGGAAGAATGGAAAGAGAAATGAGAATGATGCAAGAAAATCATGAAAAGAGAGTCAACAACCTGACTGAAGAAAATAACACCTTAAAAAATAGACTATCTCATTGGCAAAACAACAATAGATACAGGAGAGATATTTAAAAATTATTGGACTACCTGAAAGCCATGACCAAAAAAGAGCCTACACATCATCTTTCAAGAAATTCTCAAGAAAAATTGCCCTGATATTCTAGAACCAGAGGGCAAAATAGAAATGAAAAGAAGTCACCCATTGCCTCTTGAAAAAGATCCCCAAAAGAAAACTCTTAGGAATATCATAGCCAAATTCCAGAGTTCCTAGGTTAAGGAAAAAATATTACAAGCTGTCAGGAAGAAAGAATTTGAGTATTGTTTTAACACAATCAGGGAAAGGACCTGGAATATGATATTCTGGAGGTCTAAGGAGATAGGATTAAAACCAAGAATCACCTCCCCAGCAAAACTGGGCACAATGCTTCAGGAGAAAATATGGTCAGTCAATGAAATAGAGGACTTCTAAGTATTCTTGATGAAAAAAATAGAGCTGAACAGAAAATTTTGCTTTCTAAAACAAGAAGCAAGAGAAGCACGAGAAAGTAAACTGGAAAAAGAAATCATAAGGAACTTATTAAGGTTGAACTATTTACATTCCTACATGGAAAAACAATAATTGTAACTCATGAGACTTTTTTCAATCTGAGGATAGTTAAAGGGAATATATATGTATATATGTATAAATGCATATATGTGGCATGATGCCCAGTTTAGAGTTTATGCCATTTCTTCCCTAAGCCAATTTCAATGAGAGTAGTTGAAAGTAAAATTGTAATAGTTGTCCCTTGCCTCTTCTCTATGGGATGATTAATCCCATTTTGTCTCTCCCTGTCTCCTCTCATTCTAGTCCTCTCCCACCTCAGAATTTCGCCTTTTAAAGTATCATCACTTCACATTTAATTCATCCTATACCCTCTATATACACATATACACACATGCTCAGATATGTATTCATATGCA
>CM053593.1:195933058-195959966 GCA_028646575.1 Pseudocheirus occidentalis | reverse complement strand
CGGTTAGATTTTGGACCTCCTGTCCTAGTTCTCCAATTTTGCTTTTCAAAGATTTGACTTCTTCAGTGAGATTTTTTTCCAGTTTGGTCACTGTAGATTTGAATTTATCTCCTAGTTCTCTAATTTCATTTTTAAAATCTCTTTTGAGATCCTCCAAGAAGGCTCTCTGGGCTTGAGACCAATTTGCATTTCCTTCTGTGGTCTCCAGTGTGGATATAGAGTCCCTGTTGCCTCTGAATTTGTTTGTTCTTGCTCACTATAAAAAGATTTGATGGTCCTAACCTTTGCAGTTTCCTTCTTCCCCATTGTGGGCACCTATGTCTTGGAATTTGGAGTGGATATCCAAGTCTTGGGTGCTGGAGTGTTAAGCTTCTCAGGTTGGGAGGTAGGGGCTTGGTAGCTGTAAGCTCTGAATGTGTAGCCTGAGGCCAATACCAAGACTCTCAGTGATTCCCCTGAGTTACCCTGAGGCTTACAGAGTAACTTGTTGGGGTCAGGTGGTCCAGCTCCTTCAGGTTTCAGAGCCTGTGTCCCTGAGCTATGGTTCAAGCAGGTTCAGAGCTGGCTACAGCTGAAGGCCTGAGGCAGAGCTGTTGTTTGCTGATTGGGCCAGTGGTGCTAAATTGGGTTTTCTTGGTAGGGCTTGCTGGCTCCACCCTACTGGGCTTAGACTCTGTATTGTCTTCTTTTCTCTTTCCTCAGCTGTCCCTCAGGCTGTTTCCACTGATTCAAGATTTTACTCTGATTAGAACATTTAATTCCAGACTTTTCTTGGTCTGGGAGGGATTTAGAGGAGCCACTAAACTTTATTCCTCCATCTTGGCTTCTGGCAGTATGGGTGTATAAGTTTAAACATCCAGATTGCCCCCCACAGAACCTGCTGCCCCTGCTGTGGGCCCCAAGTTTTTTCCTACCCAGTTCGATGATCCTCTTTCCTCTGGTGAGATGGCTGCAAACCTCTCAGTCTGGGTGAGTCTGCTGGATGCCTGGCTGGGGCTTTTTCTCAGTCTGCTCTTCTCTGCTCTCTGCTCCACATTGGCGTGGCTTCCTTGTGCTCAGTGTTCTTCTTACCCCAACCTGAGCAGGCACTTTCCCAGGCTGGGAACCCACCTCCCTCAGTCTCTCACTGGATTCTGTCGCTCTTGAATTGGTTAAGATTCACTTTTTAGCCTTTATTGATAGAATGGCTCTGGCTGTGGCTGCAGCTTCTCCTCACTGCCCTGGGGCCAGGCCTCAGCTCCCAACCTGTTGCAATGGGTCCCTCCTGCTGAACTGCCTTCAGTGAGAGACGTGCCTTCTGTAGTTTTATGGATTTCGGGGGTCTAAAATTTGTTATTTTATGTGTATTTAAGGTGGCTGTGCAGGAGCTGCTGATCCTTGCTGCTTCTACTCCGTCATCTTGGCTCCACCCTCCATTGTAACATTTTTAAAAGTACACAGAAGAAAACAAAGTTCAGAAGGAAGCACTGAAGGAAGCACTGACATGCAGGTTAGCTGTGAAAGTAATGCATATAATTTATTATGTACTTTTTAAAGGAAGCAGTCTGAAATGGAAATTTAGCTTCATACAGAATCATTTTCATGTTCTGCTATACAAATGTTGTTTTTGGTTTAAAATAAGAGGATCAAGAAAATACTTTTTTAAAATTTTGATTAGATGTATCTAATGGAGATTTAAAAGGTAAGGTTGGGATTTGGAGCCCGTATGTCAGAGGGTGGTTTGGGGGAAAAGATCAGTTTATTTTCAATAGCCTGTTGTTAACTTTATCTTTTCCCCAAGATGACTATTCTGCAGTTCTTCCCATTTTATTCCCTAGAAGTGCTTGACCTTTGTACAACGTAGTGGAAAAGGAAGAGAAACAGAAAAAGTAGAAAGCCTGAATAATTCACTTTTGGATAAATGCAAAATGACAATGGCTTACAAATCTCAGATTAACTAGAGATTCCAATGAGGTACAGATGTGACGTCAGGCAAAGTGACAAAAGAGAACCTGCAAAATCACAATCTCTCTGGGCCTGAGTTTCATTAGTAAAATGAGACTAAAGTAGATGACTTCTAAAATTTCTTAATTTTATGAGTTCACAAACTTTCTACTAGTCCCATGAGTACCCTTTCTTTACCCTTAGCTTTGTAGACTTCTCTTAGCTCTTATACTAAAATGGGAATATCCCTGCTTCTCATACTAATATAAACAGATCATTTCCTCCCAAAAGCATATGAATGGGTTCCCCAGGTGCTAAGGGTGTGGAAATATGACACTCCACATATAGATCAATTGCTTTTATACATAATCCTGGGAACCTCCCCAGAACAGAGTTTGTCCCCCTGCTTCCACTGCCTTCCAACAAATTGGACTAGTGGTGGTCGTGAGAAAAATAGAAGGTAGCTACCATGGTGAATATTAGCTCCTCCCCCCCCCCCGCAATATAATTTATTTAGCTGTGGCTCAATCTCAAATCATCTTGCTTGGAAGGTCTAGACTGATTCCATCTAAAAAGCAATTTCTTGGTAAACTTGAGAAATCTGCATCTTTAGTTTGAGTTACATTTTTAGGAGTCTCTAAACTAGACAGACAGTAAGTTTTGCAAGGGGAAAAGGGACTGAGCCAAAAAAAAACTTTCTCTTCTTTTGCAGCCTCCAAAGCCTTATGCTATCAATTCTTGCAAGTAAGATCGGTTCTATCGACATACTGACAGAAGAATATCTATTTTAAGTCAATGAAAGAAGATAGATGAGATACATTTTTTCCCCAATTCAAGGCCATTGTCTCTCCTCCCCCAGTTCTTCCAGGGGATCATTATAAAAAAAATAGTTTTGTTGACTTCTTCATCATCACCTACCTATGAGTTTTTAAAAAAGGTTCAAAACAGAACCATACACAGAGTACAGGGCTGAAGATCATTCCCAGGGGACACAATTCCTGATAAATGATACAGTATAGCCCTCTATTTCCCTCCAACTTCCTAAATATATTTTACTGATATGAAATCATCTTAAAAATTAACACCTAAATGACAAAAGGATTAGTATTTTGGAGGGCTTCTGTGGGCTAATTGCATGGACTGTCTCAAGATCATGTTCACAAAGATTCATGTTCACAAAGGGTTTTCTTTACAGACTAGGGCTGACTGAATAGGGGTGACAGAACTTACTGCACACAGTTATGAGAACAAAATGGAATGTGTAGAAACTGCTTTGCAGTTAAAACACTATGTAAATGTCTGCTGTTGTTGTTATGATTATCCAGGTTTCCAGGACTAAAAATTTGTGATTTTTATTTCTTCTTCAATCACCAAATCCTGCCAATTTATGTCATGGTGAGGAAAAAACTAATAGAGGATGTCATGCAATAGTGTTTATCCCCATTTTTCAGATGAGGAAACTAAGGCTGAGAAATGTTAAATTACCTGCATGGGATCACAAATCTATTAAAACATGATTTGAACTCAAGGATTCTTGACTCCAAAAGTAGCACCTCATGATACTTAGCTATCTTGATGACTGGTGATGCTATTTCTTATTTCCTCTTCTTCCCTAGACTCCAAACAATCCAAACCCCCAGATGATTCACAGTAACAGTTCGCCACAGTGAAAACAAACTCATTGGTGAAGGTGACAGCTCCTGCTTCATTGAAAAGAGTTGCTTCTACCCTCAAAGCAGTAGACTTCTGACTTCAGTAGAGCTAAAGTCTAGGGTCTGAGTCTTTCAGCAGAAGTGTTTAAGGAAACTAGAGTCAGAACCCTGTAGAACTTCCAGTCAGGCAGGGCTGAGAATCTTAACTACATTCCCAGGATGTACAGGTTCTAGTACAGGCTAGCTGCACTCTGCCTCAATCATGGGACTTCTAAGTATTTAATGGGCCCAAGTCAATGTGGATATCAGGTAGAGATTTAACCAAGGCCCAGGATAACAGTGTTCATCAGAAAATTTAAGATCCAACTCTTCAGTAATAGGGGGGAAAAAGTAGAGTCAAAAGTCCCTACCATGATTAAGGGTATCTCAGAGTTTTCTAGTACATAGGAAAATTACCCTACACTGATTTTGAAATATTATGTTCTATTGGGTCTGGCTAATAATTTCTCTTGGTAACTCCAAGACTTTTAACTGAAAGCTATTTCTAGTCAGTGCTTTGACATAGAACTGATTAAAAAGATCAATTTCATATTGTGTGTGTATATCCAATATGCAGGGCAAATAACAAATGAAAAGGGACAAAGGAGCACCTTAAAAAAAGTATAGATGGCCAGCTAGATGATAAGGTAAAGATTTTTTTTGCTGACTAGAGAAAAGCATGATGCTGCTGGGCCAGCATGTTTATTTTCCTCTTCTTGTGAAGAAGCAGGGACCAAGGGTGTGGAAAATCAGGAGCTAAGCTGTAAAAAGTCTCACATTTGAAAGAGCATAACATAGGTTGGAGGGAAACAGACCCCTAGAATTTTTTTATACAAAGTTGATGAGAGATGCTAAAGTTATGGTTTAACTCCAAAAATGGTTTAATTGGTTTTACTCAAATCTATAGGAATAAGAACAGGTAAAGGTCAATGAGAAAGTTACGTCCTTTTGTCAGAGTATTATATATTTTTCAAACTGCATATCTTATATAGTGTATGTGTGTGTGTATATATATATACATATATAGAGTATATCTTGTATATCTTTAAAGTTTATGGTCCACTGTTTTAATGTTTACATTAAAAATAGCATAGAATGGTAGATAAAAAGCCAGCCTCAAAGCCAAGACAACCTTGGCTCTGACATATACCAGTTGTGTGATCCTGGAAAGTCACTATTAACCTCTCAGTGTTCTAAGCAACTCTAAATCTATAAGTTGCAGCAAGGAGGCTGACCTGAATTGGTAGTGTTTCTTCAACTGTGAAAACAGAAGTGCAAGACTTAACCCTATTTTAACAATAATAATTTAACCAAAAAAAGCATACTATTTAATTTTAATCATCTCAGAAAGAGACATGGATATGATGATCTAGAGTAGAACATGAAGCCACGAACAAAACACTATCATCATGTCGCTTTAATTGAAGACCAAGCATGTAAAAGGAAATAAACCATTGCAAAAAACTCAACTTTATGAAGTCCACTATAATAAATGTCACATAGGATAGAACTAATATTAGGTCCTTAATAAATCAACAAATATTTATTAAGTGCCTATTAATAAAATCACAGAATCTCTGCCTTCGGAGGGACCTCAGAGGTCTTCTAGTCCAACTCACATCTGAATAAAAATCCCCTCTAAACCATCTCCAACAAGTGGTCATCATGTCTTTGCTTAAAGACATCAAGTGAGGGGAAACCTGTCACCTTTTAAGGTAGACAATTAGACTTTGGTACAGTGCTAATTATTATTACATTCCTCTTGACACAAAGTCTAAATCTACCTCTTGATTTTTTTTATTGGTTTTGTATTACTGCCTTTCAAAAATTTCCTATCTGGGAATTCTCTTCTATGTTGAGCGATATTAGAGACCCTCATGGAGTTGATACATAATCAGTACCGACAATTCATAAACAATTAGAACTGGCACAGCAAATATAGATCTTACTTGGTCACAGGAATGATGACACAACAGTTGGAAGGAAAGATACGATTCTTGAATAAAGGAATAAATCTATTAGTGATTGAACTACTGACAATAATAACATATAGAGAGGAAATAACAGGAAGTAAAGACTAGGAAAACCAAGGGGTTTGTGAAAATATTAGAGACCAGATATTCTCCTTGAAAGGCAGGGTAAAGTACTGCATTAAGAAAGCAGACAGATAAGTACATATCAGGGCATATATAGAGATCAGGTAAGATCAGAAGGGGAAGATCCAGGAAAAAAAGTAAAAACTAAGGTATGCACAGTTAATAATAAAATAATATCAGAACCCCTATAAGGCAGGCAGATGAGAACTAAGACACAAAGATCAGGGGTAAAGTATATGATTAAGTTTGGGTGCGAGGGCAGGCAGACAATCAAAAATCAGGAGATGTACACGAACCAAAGGAGCAAGATAAGGCAGATAAAATTTTACATTAACATATACATATATACACATAAACATACATACTTACACATACATACACATATATGTGTGTATAGCTATATATAATGTATTAATGTATATGTGATACACTAATAACCAAATCTTGTTTCTGACACATTTCTCCCAGCTAGGAGGCTTTTTATATGCTTAATTTTATGGAACAGAAATTCAAGCAATAAGTCTGGTCTTCCTATGAAAGTCAGATGCAGATGCCATTGGTGGCAAGAGTGTGAATAGAAAATCAGGGCAAATGAAAAACTTCTTTCCCCAAATTTTTAGGTTAACAGGATTATTCTATGGTATGAAGTTGCTGGTGTCGGAGCAGGACTGAGCTATTACCAAAGGCTTTTCCACATTCATTACATTTATAGGGCTTCTCTCCAGTATGAATCCTATGATGCTGAATAAGATGTGTGCTCTGGCTAAAGGCTTTCCCACATTCACTGCATTCATACGGCTTCTCTCCAGTATGAACTCGCTGATGTTTTGTAAGTGATGAGCTTTCAGGAAAAGCCTTCCCACATTCACTACATTCATAGGGCTTCTCTCCAGTATGAATTCTTTGATGTTGAGTAAAGGTTGAGTGTGCAGTGAAGGCTTTCCCACATTCATTGCATTCATAAGGTTTTTCACCTGTATGAGTTCTTTGATGTTGAGTTAGGTGTGTACTACGGCTAAAAGCTTTCCCACAGTCATTACACTTATAGGGTTTTTCTCCAGTATGAATTCTTTGATGTTGAGTGAGGGATGAGAAATCACTAAAGGCTTTCCCACACTCATTACACCTATAAGGTTTTTCTCCTGTATGAATTCTCTGATGTTGAGTAAAGGATGAGCAATCACTGAAAGCTTTCCCACATTCATTACATTTATAGGGTTTCTCTCCAGTATGAATTCTCTGATGCTGAGTAAGGGATGAGCTCACAGTGAATGATTTCCCACATTCATTACATTTATAGGGTTTCTCTCCAGTGTGAGTTCTTTGATGTTCAATAAGGGAGGAGCTCTGGCTGAAGGCTTTCCCACATTCTTTACATTGATAGGGTTTCTCTCCAGTGTGAATTCTCTGATGACGAATAAAGTTTGAGCGGTCACTAAAGATTTTTTCACAGTCATTACACTTATAAGTTTTCTTCCCTGAACAAATTTTTTGACATTTAACTAATTCTGAATGTGGTTTGAAGGTTGTTCCACATGTGTCAAAGCTACTAGATTTCTCTCCTATATGAACTTTCTGATGAGTAATAAGTTTTGATTTCAGTGTGAAGTTTCTCCTAATTTCATTACATTTATCATCTCTTTTTTTAATGGGCATTATATTTTTGGTGACTTTCAATTGCCTGAAACTTTTCTTCTTGGAAAAGGATTTCTTCTGAATCTTGTTTGCAGGGTTTTGTTCCTGCCTTCCTAATTTGTCCTTACTTTCACATTCTTCTCCAAAAATAGGATCTTGTGCAATGTCCCCTCTGAGTTTTTCCATTATTGACCTGTTGAATCTCTTGCTTAACGGATACTTTGCAACTGTCTTCCTTTCTTGATCTCCAAATCTGAAAAAAAAAATTTAAAAATCCAAATGTCATCTGTTTTGTTTTGAGGAAAAAGAATACTAGGCCAGTGGGAAGAAGATTGTATATGTGTACATATACATTGATAATCATTTAATGTCATTTTTGGACATCAATAAGATCCAAAGCCTAACTAATCAACCAGACTGCCATCCTAAAACACCTTCTTTGAATCCTGATCACTTAAGCATTCCCTACTAGGTCCCCAAGAGTTAAGAGGGTATCTTTTATGGGGATTCTTAACAGCCACAAGTTCTTGTTAACCCTTCTCATCCCAGATCAGATTAAGAGAAGAGAACATAGGAGAATTGTAGGGAAAACTTAAAACATGCTTCCCCATCTGGCAATAGGAGGGGAGGGATAATACTCACAAAATGGCAGTGGCCCTAACTGCCTGTGCTACTTGGTACCTTGTAGCCCACCCTTCTAGGAAAAGCTTAGAAGTGTCACCCACAGCTTGTACATTCTGCCCACCCTGCCCCAGCAGGTACAAACAGTCCCAGGCTCAGTAAATTCTGCTATTGTGGGGGAAGGGAAAGGTGTATGGATCAGGCCTGTGGTGAGCATTCCCTAAGCCCTGCCTCCAAGAATTATCACCACTGGGAAACCAGTTTCTTTTCCTGGTAAACACACTTCTCTGTTCTAGTTGCAAAATGCATCAACTTTTGACAAGCTACTTTATCTCTGAGCTTCTTCCGATTTGTAAAGGGAAAATAATACCTGTTGTTGCAATGGGATCAAAATGATATGGTGATTATAAAATGTTTAACATAATGACTGGCATATATTAGATACAACATTATTATTAGCTCTCTCTAACTCTGAAGTGGTTTTTGAACTCCAGAAATGATAAGATCAATAATTTCTATATGTGATAATCTGGAAATGCAATTGATGTCATCTGAAATTCATTGTGTTATTAATATATTTCTAAAACTGCATTTCTAAAAATTCACTTAGCTTGTGAGATCTGAGAAATCATGAAATAGAAATGGCATTGCAGCAATTTTTAAAATCTGAGTTGTGCTGCATGTGAATTGGGTTTTTTTAACAGTGACAAAAATTTGATAATTTGAAATTTATATTTGGCTGTAAACAAGCAGTAATAATACTGCTGGTTTTCACTATGATAGCAGATTGTCCACTTAAAATTTTGGCTATTATAAAAAATATGGTATTTTAAAGTTATAGTTTCCACATTATTAATGATTCTCTGTGCAAGGTGATTTAGAAATGCATTTGCCTAAAGTTCTTTAAACTCCGTGCAGAAGTTTCTGTGTTGTGGAATTTCTGTTGAGCAAATGAAAATCCTTGAAAGAAAAAAAAGGGTGTGGTTTTCAAGCCCACTTCATCTAAGGACATATTTATGTTAATTTGAAGATTTATGGATTACCACATTCACTATGTGAAATTCCAGAATGTAATTAATTTCTAGTGATATATTTAAGGACAAAGGAAAGAAAATATACTGAGCAAATTTTTTAAAGGCCTGGTAAACTTTGCTATTTTGAAAAGGTTAATTTAATTGGGTATATTCTTCTAGGATTATTAAAAAACAGTCTCCTCTCCATTACAACACCTTTTTGACTAAGGAACTTTGCGATATCTAGGAATTCTGTAATAACTAGGAATTTAGTTTGTTAATAATATCTTAGGAATTTATGTTACTTAAGGACACTTTACACTAACTTAGTTTAATGAATTCCAATTTTAAATGTTTATTTTTACTTTAAGGAGAAAGAAAGAGATATCATTCAAAATTTTCCAATTAATTTTCTTTAAAAAATTTAGTGACTATTCTTCTTAATATCAGGATAAAATGTAAACTGTTTTTTAAAGAAGAGGAAATACTTTTAGAAAAAATGTTTTCAAAAATCTTGTGTGATTTTTAGAAGGCCTACTAAATTTTCAAGATAATTTATTGTTAAACTAATGTAAAGAGCGGTAAAATAGAAGAGATCTTGATTTTTTTTTACCTGAATTTGTAGCTATTCCATGGCCTAAGCAAGAGTTAACATATATAAATGCCTGAAGTATCTCCCTCTCCCAAACTGAGTTTAAGTAGGGAAGGATAAACAAGATTGTAAAACAAAGATGTGTATGTATTCAGTTGTGAGATCAAAGTCAGGAACCTCTTTTTTTTAGGTAGATAGGTTTGGGGACAAATCGGGGTTATCCAAACTCCTGTCTGGACACTTTTATGCCAGTTTCAGATGGTTTAAGTATGTTGAGAGAATGTAAGGAAGTATTTTAAGAAGACAGAAAAATTATGTAACTTGATTACATTAATAGTTCAATCAAATTTGAGATAACCTTATCTGAAGGATACCAACCTATATTTATTTGCTATTTAAGACTTTATGGGACTGCAATTTATTATTGTTTTAAGATTTGTTTACAGGGATAGTTGCCATAAAACCAATAGTAGAATGGCATGGGCTGCAGGCTGAGAGCTGCTAATGGTGAATGTCTGTTTGGACATGGCCAGGTAGAATCTTTCTAACTCTATTTCCCAATTGTGCTATTTCTTTCCTGAAAAGTACAGTTCTCCACCTGATTACTTGTTAGTCCTGCTTTCAGCACCTAGTGGCTAGATGACTGCCTATCAGATATGACTCATACCTGGAATCAAATAGAACTAAGTAAGTTCTTTCCTTCTGTTATGGTATATGACATTGTTCCTCTTTTTCTTTCATAACAAATGTCTATAGTCAGGAAGTTCTATAAGTAAGAAACTAAATCCATTAAATAATAGATGGAATTTGGGACATCTCTGAGTAACCATAATGGACATAAGAATGAATAGCTTACAATTATAACCTATATTCATGGCCAAATAAATATAATTTAGAGATAATATCCTCCAAAGGAGGAAGTGATTAGACCAAGTGTAATGGCAAGCAAAATGGTACTTAGTTTCAGCTGTTCAAGTGACTTTGAGCCTCACCTGTGATTATACAAAGTCTTTGTTGGAAACTAACATCATCACATGGAGCCCACAGTGGGAAGAACTTGCCAGAAGAGAATATAAAAGCATGAGCATGAGCTGGAACCAAGTAGATCTGAAAGAAAGAACACTTGTGGTGTTCAGCACTCTGTTCTGTGTTGATTTGTGTTTGTGTTACTCTGTCAGACCAAAGCATTCTGTTTGTTGATTTGTGATTGTGTTACTTTGTCAGATGCATTCTGTCTGTTGATTGTGTTACTCTGTCTGACACAAGTACCCTGTCTATTGACTTGTGTTGATTTCACACGCAGAAAGTGAATTGAGATGATAGTGTTGGTAATGTTTGTGAATATTGTTGTAATTCTGCTAAGCTTACATATGTAAATATTGTTTTTGCTCTGTCAAGCTTTGTCTTCCTAGAAACAGAAACTGTAAAGGACTTGAGGTGGACTGGTCACTGTGAGCTTCAAGATGAAGCAGGAGCTGGAGCAGGAGTAGGAGTTGGAGCAGGAGCTGGTAGCTGCCTACCTGTGAATCCAGGTGAAGTTGGATGAATTCAGGAAAGAACTGGGAACACAGAAGAAGAACCATGGAGCTTGGAAGCCAGTCTCCAGTCAAGATGAAAAAAAGACTTCAGATGGGTACTTCATATTGATTGATTCAGAGTGTGACTTACTAAATATCTTTTGTTAAAGACTATGTGGCCACTTTAGTAATAAGTTGTTAATGTTATGTCATTGTGAATGTTGTACTTTGGTTTCTGAGAATGTTTTGCTTTAATTTACTGCTGAATAAATAGAGAGTTCACTATACTATATAATCAGAGCCTTAAAGCTATTCACAGCAGCATGGAGGAGAGCTGCACATGTTTGGCTTTATACCAAGTAATAAGACAAAGATGTAATGGAATAGGTGTTTAATTAAAAAGGATAGCAAATTTTGAAAAAAGCAACAGTATCAGACTGATTCCTCTAAGAATTATACACAGATGTATAAGATTGGCTCCCAAATTTTTTTTCTTATGGAAATTCAAGCTTTAAGCATATTTTGGTAATAAGATCCCATATTTGGATTTTTGCACAAAATATGTATAAAATAGTGGTAAAAGTGAAATTATTTCTCCTTTATTAAAGTGTTTGACAATTTAAAACACAAATGATCTTATTTTATGGTTGAACTTTCACATTTTAAAAGATCCTTATACTAGGTACAGGATTTAGGTAAGGACAGAAGCAGCAAATAATATATAAACTGAAACTCTCTGAAGTTTCAAAAATGGAACACCAAATTTAAATGATTGTACTGATTTACACTGTCAGAATTATCTGGAAACTCCCAGATCTGAACCAGAGAAGCAGAATTCCCTTTTTAGAACTGACCTAAGAATAAAACCTATTGTCAAAGAAAGGCCATCTAGGGATCAGATAACTACATGAGGCATCTTGGATTCAAAAAGTGCTGTTTAAATGGATATTGGGATTAGGTTACTGGGATGGAAGGAATTTGATGTTAGTTAATATTGGTAATAATGATTGCACTGGTTTGTATGGTTCATGTTTAAGTTTTCTTGGTTATCTTGGTGACATGTAAATCTCCTTTCCCAAAACTAGTCTATTGTGAGCCATCTTAGTAATTTAATCTGTACCTGACTTAATGGAATTATACAATTTTGTAAACTGTGAGAAAAACTTTATTGTATTATTTGAACCTAGCCCTGTGTGGCTAGAAAAACTGAACCATTCCTATGTGCCTTTAGGCACATATGTTTCCTGGGAGCCCCCATCAGGTCTGTCTGATTACTCCCATAGCTGTGGATATAGACTCTTGGATCCATGTGTCACATGTAAAGATTGTCCCTGTTCCTGAGCAAACATCTGATCAATAGGAGACCTTGCCCTCCAGTTCCAAAGGGATGCAAAAAAGACAACATCAGACATACAAAGCTTTCCCAAGAGTCCAGACCAGACCTGTATGAAGAATGATTCCCCTCCACCTGAGCCACTTACCTACCCAAGACTGGTTACTTTTACTTACTTACTCCATACTCCCACTACGCCCCTCACACTGCCTACCTTGAGCCCCCTTACAACTTGCTCTTTTTTCTTGTTTACAATTACCTTACAATGGCTGCCCATCTCTGGAGATGACCAGCTATGGGGGAAAAGCAACTTCTTCTCCCATTTCCCCACTCACCCCATGAGGCAGACTCCCATTTAGTGGCCCTTATTTCAGGAAGCAATTGGGAAAAACCCAAATCCATCTAGATGGATTTTTTAGAACTTCCCCCTTAAGGAAGAGAGAGGTTTTTCCATATCTTCCTTGGTCTAAAGGCAAAGCTTTCGGCTTGTCTTTGACCAAAAGGAGGGTATGATAATCATTTAATATCATTTTTGTACCTCATTATGATCCAAAGTCTGAACTAATTATCTGGACTTCTTTGCTTTGCTCTAAAAATGCCCTTTCCTGTGTCAGAAACTCCAAAGACCTGATAAGACTGAATAGTAGGATTTTTTTCTTTCCTAGAGGCCTGGAATCCTAATTTCCAACTGACACCACTTTGTTAATTGTCTTGTCAGTTTGTATTTAGGACTTATTCAAATAAACTTCCTTTTCAGAAACATATGGATATCATAAATCTGAGAGACACAGCCATCCTGGAATTGTCCTAAAACGTATAAAAGAACTTTGTCTTTCTTGTATCAGGCAGTCAGAACTTAAGTTTTGGCTCCGTGCAGCATATATCTGCTAGCTTTAAGGGAATAAATGATATAAATGTATATTACCTAGCCTATCTGTCTCCTTTAGCCAAGCTCTCAGGTTGACAAAATATATTAATTGCCAATGTTGAAATTAATACATTCTAGGAAATATGGTTTTTCCAGAGAACTAGAAAGTCAGCAAAAATGAAAAAAAAATTGAAAATGATAGTTATTAGAGGGGTTCAGAAAGCACTGTTTGTTGGTGAAGTTATGAGTAGTCTAGACATTCAGGAAAGTAATTTGGAACTACATACAAAAAGACAGTAAACTATATACTCTTTGACCCAGCAATAATACTCTTAGGTCTATATCGCAAAGAGATCAGAGAAAGAGAAAACAGGACCACACGCACAAAAATATTTATAGCAGTTCTTTTTGCTATAGCAAAGATTTGGAAACAAAGGAAAGTGTCCATGAATTAGAGAATAAAATATTATGGTATAAGAAATTAATGAAATAATATTGCACCATTAGAAATGACAAAAGGGATCTAAGAAGAATAAAATTTGTACAGATTAAAGTGAATAAAACCAGGACAAAAATTTATATGGTAACATTGGAAAGAAAAATAACTTTGAAATGATCATTGCAATGACAAAACATGATTTCTGAGGACCAATGACTACTCACTTGCTGACAGAGTATAATGGACTGAAGGTTAAAAAAAGGTACATTTTTGGGCATGGCAAATGTATGGGTTTGGTTTTTTTTTTTTTGCTTGACTAAACTTATTTGTTATAAGGATTATCTTTTTTTCCCATTGGAAGCAGGGATTTTTAGGGACGGGGAAAACTAATGATATTATTGCCAATTTTTAAAAAACAGGGTCTATGAAGCATTTTTTTTTCCACAGAGAAGAATAGACATTCAGAAGGCAACAGAGACAAGCAAGAAAACTTTGAAAGTAATATGCAAAATTTATTCTATATTTTTTTATCCTCCTGCCTCAAGTCTCTTCTCACTCTAATCCATTCCATTCAACCAAATGGTTTTCTTAAAGTGAAGATCTGACCACATCATTCCTCTATTCAATAAACTCCAGTGGCACTCTATCACCTTCCGGATATAAAATGCTCTGTTTGGCATTTAAAGTCCTTTAAACCTAACCCCTCCCACCTTTTTAGTCTTCCTACATCTTACTCTACACCATGACCTAGCAACATTGGGCCCCTTGCTATTCCTCAAGCAATATGCTCCATCGCTCAACTCTAAGCATTTTCTCTGGTTGTATTCCATGCCTGGAATGTTCTACCTCCTTGACTCCAACTATGGACTTCACTGGTTTTCTTTTAGTCCCAACTGAAATCCCATATTTTACATGAAGTCTCTCCTAACCCCTTTTAATTCTAGTGGCTTCCTTCTGTTAATTATTTCCTACTTATCTTATACATAGTTTGCTTTGTATATATTTGCTTGTCTTTTTTCCTCCATTAGAATAAAAGTTCCCTATGTGCAAAGGCTGTTTTTTGCATCTTTTTGTGTCCCCAGAACTTACTGCAGTACTTGACACATAGCAGGTGTTTAATAAATGTTTATTGATATCTTAGCTTTTTATTTAAAGTAAGCTGTCTGTAATAGATAACTTCATAACTTCACACACAATCTTCTTTTTCTGTTCTACTTTCCATTTTCATTTTTTGTGTGTTAAGTTCAGAGTAGATATATAACATAAACATCTGTGTGCATTTGTTTTTATTGTCCAGTCCTGCCCAACTCTACATGACATCGTCAACTTTTTCCATGGGGCTTTCTTGGCAAAGATACTAGTGTACTTTGCCATTTCCCTCTCCATTTTGTCCCCATTTTACAGATAAGGAACTAAGGTAAATAGGAGTTAAATGACTTGCATTGGGTCACACAGCTAGTAAGTGTCTGGAGCCAGAATTGAACTCTGAGATTCCTGACTGTGGCCTAGAATTCTATTCACTCCTCACTTATTTGCCTCAGTTTCCTTATCTGTAAAATGAGCCACAGAAGGAAAGGGCAAACTATTCCAGTATCTTCACCAAGAAAATCCAAGAAAGGGGTAATAAAGAGTTAGATTTGACTGAAAAGACAGGACAACACCAAATTTACATACCATACCTCCCCAATTCAATGAAAAAAAAATAAATTTGCAAGATCACTGAGGTAAGGGACTGTTTCATTTTTCATCTTTGTATCTCCACCAACAACAACACCATAACAAGTGATTAACAAGTATTTGTTGTATTGAATTGGTGGAAGTATTAGGTAAATTTTACTAATTAATTAGGATTAATAACGGAAAGAAAATTCATCTGAATCAGAAAGTGCTAAGCTGAAATAAAATAAATGCAGATGAATTTAGACAAGGAGTGAAGAACTATAAGAGGGCATGGTGATGATGAAAGGAAAAGCATAGTGGCTTTAAAACATCAAATGGGAAAAGTGAGACATAGGCACCCTTATTCGGAAATAATGAATCGAAACAAAGAAGAAAGAGAAAATATTTTTCTAGTCTCATTCCAGAAGATCTGAGAAGTACTGAGGAGATTATTTTGGTCAAAATTTTAGAGATTCCACTTCTTTAGTGATCACTATTAAGCAATAACCACATGAGATGTCAAGAACACAATGACTTTTTTTTTTTGTCTTTTTGAAGAGGGAAGACAGGGCAATTGACTTGCAACTGACAGGATTAAATGACTTCCCCAAGGTCACACAGCTAGTATAATGTGTCTGAGGCCAGATTTGAGCTCAGGTCCTCCTGACTCCAGGGCCAGTGCTCTATTCACTGAGCCACTTAGCTGCCCCACACAGTAACCATTTTCTCTTCTTTTGTGCTACTCTTTTGGGGAAGTTATAGTGTTCTAAGAAAATTAATAAAGCTAAGAATACAAAGCAATGAAAAAGAATAATTTTACTTGTACCTAGATAGATGCTTCTATTAATATCAATAGCTAGAACTCTCCCTCTCCTTCCAAATGGAAAACCATATCTGTTCTGGAAATTGGTCATCTTAAATATAGAAAATAACAACCTTATAGGTTCAAGTCAAGTCAACAAGCATTTATTAAGTGATTACTGTGTGCCAAGCACTATATGTCAAAGACTTTTTAAAGAAAGGTCAAAACAAAACAATCCTTTTCAAGGTCAAAATCTAATGGGGGAGAAAACATGCAAACAACTGTGTACAAACAAGATATCCACAGAATAAATTAGAGATAATTTCAGACAGAAAATATTAATATTAATGGAAACCAATAAAGACTTTTTTCAGGAAATGAGATTACTATGTAAAATTTGAAAGAAATCAGGGAAGAGATGGGGAGTGAGAGAATTCCAGACAGGGGAGACAACCAGTGATAATGAATGGAGTTGAGAGATGGAGTATCTTGTTTAAGTAACAGGAAGGAAGCCAGAATCACTGGATTGCAGCTTATGTAGAGAGGAGAAGGGTTCAAGAAGCCTGGAAAAGTAAAACTTGCAGATAATGGAGAGCTACAGGAATTTATTAAATAGGAGGGAGACTGGGAGTGATATGATCAGACCTGTGCTTTGAGAAGATCACTTTGATAGCTGAGAGGAAGATGGACTGGAGTAGGGAAAAACTTGAGGCAGGGAGACTTACTAAGAGATTATTGCCATAGTTCAAGCATGAAAGGATGAGGGGCCTGCACCTGAATGGTAGTAGTATTGGAGAAGAGAAGGGTAGAATTGACCAGACTTGGCAACTGTTTCTATATGTCCAGGTGAGAGAGGATAAAGAGTTAAGAATGACATCTAGGTAGACAGCCTGAAAAGGTGAATAGCAAGGTGGTGGGGCCCTCAACTGTTAGTCAATAATCATTTATTAAGCACCTACTATGTACCAAACACTGTGCTAAGTGCTGGGGATACAAAGAGAGGTAAAAGATGGTCCCTATCCTCAAGAGGCTCACAATCTATCGTGGGAGACAAGTAAACAAATATAGACAAACAAGCTACATACAAGAAAAACAAGAAAAAATTAAAAGGAATGTATTAAAAATAAAAGGAGTTGGTAAAACCTTCTGTTAGCTGAGGCTTAAAGGAAGGCAGAGAAGTTAGTAGTGAGAACTGAGGAGGGAGAGCATTCCAAGCATCTGGAACTGTCAAATAAGAGAAAGTTAAGAGCAACTAAGAAAATTCCTGGAGCAGGGATGGCTAGTTCATAGAACTGCAAGGAAACCATGTATTAAAGAAGACATGGAAGGGAGTAAAGTATAAGGACTTTGAAGGCCAAACATGTGTTTTGTATTTGATTCTAGAGGGAAAAAGGAGACGCTGAAGTTTATTGAGTATGGATGGCTGTGGGGAGTGGGTTGACATAATTAGACCTGCCTTTTAGGAAAATCACTTTGCTGGCTGAATGGAGGATAGACTGGAGTAGGGAGAGACCTGAAGTAGGCAGACCCACCAGCAGGCTATTGCCATAGTCCAGATGATGAGGCACCACAATGATGGCAGTATCATAGGACAAAAGGGGGTATGTGTGAGAAATGTTGCAAAGGTGAAACTGATATGCCTGTAGATTGAACATAGGGAATGAGAGATAGTGAGGAGTTGAAGTTAGGGTGTAAGTCTGGAAAACTGGGAGGAGAAAGTTGCCCTTGACAGTAATAGGGATGGTAAGAGAGAAGGAGAGTATGGAGGAAAGATAACGAGTTCAATTTTGGAGATACTGAGATAGATACGTACTGTACATCCAGTTTGAGATGTCTGAAAGTCATTTGGAGATGAGAGATTGAAGGGCAACAGAGAAGTTAGGGCAGGATTGATGGATTTGAAAATCACTAACATAATTAAATCCATGGGAGCTGTATAGTATTACTCAACAGTAATAGCAAAGTTAAGAAGAGGAGAGAACTTGGAAGGGGTGGTGGAGTGGAGAAGATAATGAGTTTCAGTTTTGAATATGTGGGTTTTAAGATATCTACAAGACACATAGTTCAAAGAAATAGCTAGAGTCACAAAACTAGAAGGAGAGAGGTTAGTATTATATAATTAGATCTAAGAATGATTTCCATGAAGATGATATAGAAGCTGATTAGAACACAAAGCAGAACAATATAGAAGAAAAGAAGGCCTAGGGCAGAGCCTTGAGGGACATACACTAAAAGTGTGACTTGAATGAAGATCCAACAAAAGAGACAAAGGAGTAATTAAATTGGAGAACCAGGAGAGAGCAGTGTCACGATACCTAGAGATAAGGAGACACTAATTGACAGTGTCAAAGGCTGAAGAGAGATAAGAAAGATACAGGTTGAGAAAAGACTATTAAATTCAGTAATTAAGAGATCATTGGTAACTTTGGAGAGCAGTTTCAGTTGAATGATGAGGGTAGAAACCAGAAATCTGAGAGTTAAGAAACAAATGAGAGGAAAGGAAGTGAAGGCACCACTTCTAGACAGTTTTCCAATGAATTTAGCAAAAAAAGGGAAGAGATATGATAGCTAAGTGGGATAAATGATAAGTAAGGGGTTTTTGACATGGGTGTGTTTGTAGGCAGTAGAGAAAGAGCCAATAGACAGGAAGATTAGTGAGAGTAGAGATGACAGTGAGGACAGTCTGCTGAAGAAGACAGATACGGAGAGGATTTTTCCTTGGCAAAACTATCTCCCTCATGTAAGCCCAGGAAGGAGGAGATAGTAGCAAAAGATATCTGAGATGAGTAGGAGGGAAAAAGAGGGAGCTCTCTACAAATAGCCTCAAGGCAATATTCTCAGCTTCAAGAGTAGGGGGAGGAAGAACTATGGGAGATTTGAAGAAGAATGAAAAAGTCTGAAAAAGTCATTGTGGTAAGTGGGATAGTGAATCAATTAAAGTGTAAAATAATTGCCTAGCAGCAGTGAGGGCTAAATTGAGATTATGTAAAATAAATCTGTAGTGTACCCAGTCAACATGGTTTTATAACTTTTTCCAACTTTATTCAGTGGCATTTGAATAGAAGTGAAGGCAGTGGATGGTTCAAGGAAGGTTGAAGTTTGGCAGAGCAAGACTGGTCACAGGATAAGAGGGCACTTCCAGGCTTTCCCTCTACCATTATCACTCAGTAATTTCTACTTTGAGGTTCATTCCCAATCCATATTTACCATACAATCAAAAATTCTTGTAGCTGTTATCTATTGGCCTTTAGGACACTGCAACTTCTCCACTAAGATCAGTGAGTTAAGTGGAAGTATGTCCAAAGGACTGGAAAGTTCTGTCATTAGGAAGGAGCCAGATTTCAGGGAGTATAAAATTGATGGGAGGAACAAGAAAGAAAAAGTTTAAATATGAAGATATTCCAGAAATCAGAGTGAAAAAGGGCAGACAGTTCTAAAGTGGAATACTGGGTGCCAGGGGTAGGAGTTGAGAGGTCTGGAATAAGGAGATAGTCAGTGGAAGATGGAGAATGGAGTTTGAACCATGATAGCCAAGGATTCAAAATTACTGGGATGTGAACAGTGTGATGGAGTGGGAGTATGTTCATTACTAAGGAATAATGAGTTCAGGTAGGTTATGATCATTCCTAAGGCATTCAGCCTTGGTGTTGGACTCATTCCAGGGTTTCAGGCCCTGTTCTGGAAGGTGTTTCCATAAAGGGGCTAGGATCAGGGAAGGCAACTGTTAAAAGATGGAACCATAGGAGGATAAAGAGAATGCAGGGAGGCAGCATGTAGGAATAGATGGCCCAGAGAGGGTAGGTTTAGTTTCCAAAGTAATTTCATATACATGACCTTATTTTATCCTCACAACAACCACTGCTCCAAGTCTCTTGATCTATAGGGAAAATTTGAAAGAGAGCATGATAAAAAAAGACTCAATGGATTTCTCAATACTCAAGAACTTCTAAAGGAGAGGTTCTTAACTTGGTGTCTGTGAAGGAGTCTGCAAACTTGGGGGAGAAAAAAAATTACACCTTTTTTCAATACAACTTTACCAGAGGTGTCTTTGATGTAAGAAAGATTAAAAACTTATTCAAAAAGGACCTTGGCCTTGTGCACTTGAAAAAGTAAGAGAAGGGAGCGGCTAGGTGGCGCAGTGAATAGAGCACCGGCCCTGGAGTCAGGAGTACCTGAGTTCAAATCCGGCCTCAGACACTTAACACAAAAAACTAGCCGTGTGACCTTGGGCAAGTCACTTAACCCCAACTGCCCTCCCAAAAAAAAGCAAAAAAAAAAAAAAAAAGTAAGAGAATTAGGGAGCTATCTTGCACCAAACTTGGCTTATTTGATGTGAGGAGAATCACTCAGAAATGACTACATTCATCAATAATATATTAGAAAGGGCTTTTTGGAAACAGAAGGAAGAAAGTGAGAAGTATTTCCTATGGAGTTCATTTATCAATAGGAATTACACTATCAAATGAGACAATATTTGTAAAGTACTTAACAGAGTCTAGTACATAGCATGTGCTTAATAAATGCTTGTTGCTTCCCCCACCCACCTATTAAATTGAAAATATTTGTAGCTTGTCTTAATTGTAAGTAATGAAATGTATTGTGAGGTAGTTCTTAAAATAATGGATTATTGCCTACACTCCTCATTTTGATGCCTTGTAAAGATGCTTATACTAATAATCATCTACCCATCATGCAAATGAAGAATGTTAGGCCTACTAATGGAGTGTCATATCATCTCCCTAATGGTTTCATTAGCTCACATGGGTTTAATTATCATCAGAACACCCAAATGTATATATACATCTATCCCTAATCTCTATACTTAACTCCAGTCTAGTTCTTTCTACTGACACCTCAAACTGAATATTTCCAAAAAAGACTCTTCCTATTTCCCTCTAAATTTCCTCTTGTCAAAATCCAGGGCACCAATATCCTTCCGATAATCTCATTTTGATCTCTGATCCTTCCTTATACCGTATTCCTACCTCTCTTCCCCACCTATTTTCAAATCAAATACTAAGTCTGGTTGATTACACCACCAGAATACTCTTCCTTTCCCCCATGTGCTTTTCTACCATTGTATTCCAGGTCCTCACAGTTCTCTTGTTTGACTAACTCACTTCCCTGCCTCTGATCTCTCTCAGTTCTAATCCACCATCCACAACAGTCAATTTTGGAAAGCACAGGTCTGACCAGACCACTCCCCTACTCAAAAACCTTCAAAAGGTCCCTATTGCCACTAGGAAAACAGTTTCATAATTTAAGGCCCTCTCTAACTGATCTCCAACCTACCTTTTCAATTTGATTTCACAATTCTCATCTTCATACATTCCAGCTTTCTCCCGGAACTAAAAAATGCCATCTCCCACATCTGAGGATTTCACAAATCATTCTTCAGGACCGGAATATATGCCCTTCCCAGTCTTGCCTTTCAGAGGGTGTCACCTCCTGTGAAGCCTCCCCTGAATCACTCCTACCCTCATCGGTGTTCTCTCAGGCCTCACACATTCCCAGGCTCATTCTTTGACCTTTCAGTTGCCTTTATCTTCCTTATCTTGCATTATCTTTTGCTCTCTTGCATCTATTAGAAAAAATATCCCTCAAGAAATATAAATTCCCTGAGGAGGGGACTATTTTGGTTTCTTTTTGTTTTCTGTCTTTCCTTCCTCAGAATCTATCATAATGCTTGTTAGTAAGTGGGGGAGGAGGGTAATTGAATGAGGTAGGCAGCATAAATATTATTTATTAACATCTTCATCTCAGATCAAAAATTAAGTTAAATGACTTGTACATAATAATACATCTATTAAGTGGCAGCAATGGGATTAAAACCAGTCTGGCATTCTTTTACTATATACCACAATGTCAAATGATAAAAGCAAATACTGTTAAGCAGGGTACCTGGATTCTTTTTCCTCCTATATTTTTCACTAACTGGCAGCCTAACCACTGAAAATTTATTTTACCCATTTTACAACTAAGCTTCCTAATTATAAAATGCAGATGGGTATGTCTATTCTTTGAATTATTTTCTGCTTTCTAAAGATGGTATAGTTGAGGGGCAGCTAGGATGTGCGGGCAGTGCACCAGCCCTAAAATCAGGAACACCTGAGGTCAAATCCCACTTCAGACACTTGACATTTAAGACATTGGGGTCTTAACCCCAATTGCCTCAAAAAAAAAATGACTGCTAAGATGCTATACTTGACCTAAGACTGTATCCTGTTTGAGAAATTTTGGATTTTGAGTGACTTGGGAAAATAATCTTTATGTTCAAGGTTAGCATTTCTTCAACAAAGGCCTCATTAGTGGTTCAAATCTGTGTCCACACCAGGGAATGTGCATTTCCACACTAAGTAAACACTCTGCTAAGCATTACCAACAGCAGAGACACTTCAGAAGTAGCTGGAGGACCATAACAGATGCAATTATACAATCGGACCTCAGGGATGTAAAAAAAAACCAAGGCACCGGCATACTTTCATGGAAAGAGCACAGGTACTTGGCGTAAGGAGACCTAGCTTCTGAACCTGGTTCTGTCACTTACCAGCTGTGTGACCTACCTCAAGTCATTTTATTTCTTGGAGTTCTTCATCTGAAAAATGAGGATGTACTGAAGGATCTCAAGGGTGCCTTCCAGTGGTCACGTTCTGTGTGACAGTGAGGACTGGGTAAAGTTGGCTGGTGGAAGCTTCCCTCTAAGTCCCTAGTCCTTTCCGTGTCACGCACCCTGCTCCCGCTCAAGGGACAAACGACAAGCAGCCCTTGCCCAGTGATTCTCTCTCCCTCCACCTCCTCCTCACACACAGTTACTCAGGCATAAAACAAGCCTCTGGTTACAGATTCTCCCCCAGGGTGTTATTAAGGTGTCCGACCTCCTCAGACAGAAAGAGGCCCAGGTAACCAGAGCCCGAGTCAATAAATACCTGGAGATAAGATCCCAGGACGAATGTCCTACACCTAACCAAGGCGTCCAGAAATGGGGACGGAGAGGCTCGGGCATCCCCGGCCTCCCTTCAGAAGGTCTCCTGCAGAGGCGGGGCCTTGGCATTAAGCCCCGAAATTTTAGGGCTCATGTTACTTCCGTTCGACAACCCAACAACAGCATTCTTCCTCTGAAGTCCCTACACACTCACCCACTCCAGCATTTGCACATTTCTCCTTCCTCTTCCCCCTGCATCCCCACACCCCTACCCTGCATGCACCCCATACCTACCTCTCAGTAGGCCCTGCCACAAACCGAGTCCCTCAGCGAAAGCTCCGCTGGATCGTCATCGCGCATGTCATTGGAGGAGGAGCGAGGATACTGCGAGAAGCGAAATCCGTGCAGAGCTTTTCGGGACGGTCTACCTCCTTGAAAGTCTCCTCGCGCCCAGCCCCTAATTTTCCTGTCACCACAAGTGCAGTTTACATATTTCCTTTTAAATTTTAATACCGTTTTTTATTATGAACTTGACAGAAATGAACAAACACGACCATTTCCATATACAAAGAAAAGAAAATGACAGGTGAACTGTGAATTTTTATTTAGTACACATATTTTTACAAGAATATTGGATGGTTTGGAGTCTGCTGGATAGGAGTATGAATACATTTCAATTGTGCATGCCAGTTTTACAAAAATTGAACAAGTATGAGGACATAAAAACCTCTCACTTTCAGAAAAACAGAAATATATTAAGAACATCCTTTAGTGACCATAATGAAATAAAATATATTAAATAAAAGACCACTGAAGAAAGCATTCAAAATTAATGGGAGACAAACTAACTTAAGCCTAAAGAACAGGTGGATCAAAGGAGTTATAGAAACAGTAATTTCACCGCCAAGAAAATGACAACAGTCAACATATCAAGATTTGTGAGCTTCAGCAGAGCAATCTTTAGGGGAAATTCGTGTTTTGCACCTACAGAAGAGAGAAAAAAATAGATCAATGAATTATTTATGCAACAAACAGTAGCAAGTATACCCTTACTATCCCAGAGACAGGCAGTTTGAAGGCCTATTCCTTTTCTACTGTCATTGGCTAGATGTATTTCACTCTCTCTCTCTCTCTCTCTCTCTCTCTCTCTCTCTCTCTCTCTCTCTCTCTCTCACTTTTAGGTGCTATCGACTAGTGCCTCTGTTCTATTTAACCACAATGCTGCGTAGTTTTTGGTGGTGGTGGTGGTGTTTTTAACAAAAGAATATTTGCTTCAAAGATATAACATGGACAAACTACAAATATTTTCCCTCAGCATGTTAAAGGTCTGTTCCATTTTGTAGAGGAGGAAGAAAGGGCTCAAAACTTAGCTCTGTCCTTACACAACACTGATCTTTGCAAGTTCACACCCAAAGTCAGCATCTTTGCTGCAAAAGTCCTTGTCTCAGGAACTGCTGGGCTAAGATCCAAAAGGTTACTCCTTGTTCTTCAGACCATCAATGCTGCACTGACTCTAGAATCCAGATTCTGGAATACCAGGATGCTGAGGCACCCTCTGGACCTTTTGAATTCACAGGGTTGAAGAGACGTTTTCCTTTATAACATGTTCTCTTACTGGACAACATTAAGTCACCAAAATTCTCCAAGAGTAGATAAGGCAAAAAGAGAGGTGACTGAAAATGCCTTTTTGAATTCTTCTATGGCTGGGTGAATAGCTTCCTCTTTACCGCAGAGTTAGCTGACCACAAGCAGTTATGGAATATCCATGCATGCTCCACAGTTTCTTCAAGGCACTTCCCTTATATGTCGTCATGCTTCTTCCAGAAGTAAGCTCCCTAGCCTCTCCACTTGTAGAGATGCTGTCCCAGGTGTTATATGCATGCATGAGACCTCCACAAACATGTAGAGATATATTTTTATACAGACCTGCACATATACACACACCCACATATATAAACTACTTTTAGCTATGTGCATATGTATGTATATAATGGCAAGAGAATTTCTGGCTCCAGCCTCTTGCTGCCTCTGTGATAAGACAAAGACTTTGGATGGCAAAGAAACTTTAACTCAGATTACTTTCCACCACTATTATAAGAAGAGGGGAATTTAGTGTCTGTTTTGAGCTTACAGACATTGTTTCTGGAAGCCCAAAAGTCAGAATAAGAGAGAAGCCACAGCTCCTGCTTTGATCAGCAGGTATTCCTATCTTCCCCCTTCTGCTACATGTTTTTCAGACAATGTTTTCAGACATTATCTTCTCCTCCTATTTGTGAAATTCCATTTTTCTGTGCTGCTTATGTATTCATATTCTATATAAAGTATAGATATATTACTCCTTGTTCTAGAGCTGAAGTTGATGCTCTAGGTTTTCTGACTTTCCATACAGATAAATCTGCCCTCTGAGTGAAAATGAATATGCACGTAACTAAATCTGTATGTTGATTCAGTGATTGGCAGGAGTTCCTAATCAATGGGTCCTGTGGATAAATTTTAATTCAGCATATATATATGTGTGTGTGTGTGTGTATTTATATATGTATACACACATGTATATTTGTATACACATATGCATGTGTGTTTTACATATGTACACACAAATACATATACTTTATGTTGTATGGGAATCAATCACACAATTAAATGACCTCACTCCACCTAAAGTAAGTGATATGATAGAAGATATTAGACTCTGATGTATTTATCAGGTGAGAAAATATCTTGATTATTCACTAAGTCTGAACAAGGCCTGGACATGCCCTAGGTCCCTTTTAGGGACTGTACAAAACCAAGAGCTAATTTGTTATCAAGAAGATTTAAGTATCTGATGGAAAAAAGGAAAGAAAGTCACCACTGAAAAGTATTCACTTGACAAGGGAAGGGAAGGACTACAGCCTCAGTCTAGCTCTGTTCCTCAGACACTAGCTGTGTGACCTTGGGCAAGTCATTTAATCTTATCTGCCTCAGTTCTGCATCTGTAAAACGAGCTGGAGAAGGAAAACCACTCCAGTATCTTTGCCAAAGATTCCCAAAGATGATCACAAAGACTGGGAAATAACTGAAATGGCTGAACAACCAAAAGTTATTGTGCACATGGCTTTCTTCCACAAAACGTTCAGCACCAGTTCATGTATATGTTTTCATGCTTCCCTGTATTCATCACATATCATTTTTCCCCACTTAATAGTATTTTATTTTATCCAATTACATATAAGATAGTTTTCAAAATTCACTTCAAAAATCTTACAATTTTGAATTCCAAATTTTTCTCCTCTCCCCTCAAGACAGTAAGCAATACATATACAATCATATTAAAAATATTTCCACTCAGGTGGGCGGAGCCAAGATGGCGGCATAGAAGCAGCAAGGTCCCGCAGCTCCCACACCAACACCCTAAACACCCAGAAAATATGAGCCCAGACAATGTCTAGGAAAGTCTAGAACTCTCAGACTCACAAAAATACAGAGAACGCATCTATCCTGAAGGCAACTAGGGAGCAGGAGCTCTTCCTGGCAGCCTGAACGGAGGCTGGAAGAGCCTGAAGCCAAGACCATGGCCAGGCCTGGGGCGGTGGGAAGGAGCTGAGCCGAGCCCCGCAGCCAGCCTGCAGCGGTTCTACAGCCTCCAGCACCTACACATCTGCCAAGGCGTGAGGAACAGGACCACAGCGGAGCACAGAACCGCCAGGCCAAAACCGCAGCCAGGCCAGGCAAGGCAGCAGCAGAGCCTCCCAAGCCCCAGATTGAATCTACTTCAAAGAAAATCTAAAGCACCTGCCTGAGGGGAGCTTCAGTCA
>CM053593.1:195888555-195924272 GCA_028646575.1 Pseudocheirus occidentalis | reverse complement strand
GACAGGGTCTGGGGAAGGGTTGCTGGAAGCACACACTTCAGTAAAGGAACAGGGACAGGACAGAGAACAAAACAAGGGGGGGGATAGGAAGGAGGGACATATGATCAGACTGTCACAATATGTCCACTGTGAAGATGTCCTGTGTAATTATACAGGTACAGCCTGTATTGAATTGCTTGTCCTTCCAGTGGGGGTAGGTGACAAGTGAGGAACCAAAAGAATCTAGAATTTAAAGCTCTACAATACATGCAACCAGGAATTAAGATATACATGGACTGGGGTAGGGAGACACTCCCTGCCCTACCAGAAAGTTAGAGGGGTATTGGAGGAGGGCATAAAAGAGAGCAGATTGGGGGAGGGGCTTTACAGTGGGATCGCTGTTTTGGGGTTAAGGATAGGGGAAAGACAGGGAGAAAATTTGTAACTCAAAAATCTCATGGAAATGAATGATGCAAACAAGAAAATAAATTAAAATTTATATTTAAAAAACCCACAAACAAAACAATGTATACAATAACAATATTGCAAAAAGGAGAAGTAGTTTAAAATTTTCCCTGGAAGGAAAAAAATAAAAGGAGCTTTTTGGCCATAGCTTCTGTCTGTTCCCTTCCCCCTCCCAGAAATATTATAAAATTAATCTGCCTCCATCCTATTTTTTCTTAAAGTTTTTAATTATTCCTTTAAAAATACCATAGATATTTCCTGATATCCTCTCATCACCCTATAGAATCCTTTCATGTCACAAAGCAAAACAGTTAAGCAAAACCAGCAGACCAAGAATTACTTTTGACATTATGCAAAATTTGACACTCATATCCCTACTCTCCACCAAGAAACAGGAAGGGATTTTTCAGATCCTAGATTTTTAGCATGGGGAGTACTAAATCCTTTTCGTCTCCTATAGACAATATAATTTGTTCATAGGTTGTAGTTTTTTTAATCAGGGCTTTGTTTGCATTATTGGTGGAAAAAAATTGATATTTGACGCATAAGGAGAAGACAAGAAATGTGAGAAGCTTTGAGCCTTGAACTTTTAGCCTTTATTATTCCTGTCCTCCTCCTGAATCTACTCACTGGGAGATTGTTCCATTTCATTCAGCACTTCTTTGTGGGAAAAATATTTATGAAAGAAGGTTGTCTAAATAGCAGTAAGACATTCTGGGGAAGTAGACATTGAATTTGCAGAAGTATTTCACTTTACTTGATCACTATTTAGCTATGAATTGAATTAGGAAAGGAGATGGCAAAATGTCAGAGAGTTATTTTTATGTCTTTGTTTATGGGGTTGGGGAGGGGATGGAGAGGTGGGATGAAAAAATGTGACTTTTGTTCTGGGTTACTAACTTGTTAAACAAAAGTTTATTATTGAAGAATTCCCTCCCATGTGTAGATGTGGGTGTGCTTTCCACAGTATATGACTGTCCAAGCATGGAGTCAAATCTTCACAGCAAAGAACATGAAAAAGGAGAGGACATACAAGTTGGAGAAGAACCATGAGAGTATAGTGTCACAAAAACCTAGGGAGAAGAGAATATCAAGAAGAAAAGGATAATTAACAATGTTGAAGTGTTGAAGAGAGGTCAAGAAGGATGAGAACAGAGAAAAGGTCATTAGATCTGGCAATTAAGAGATCATTGATAACTTTGGAGAGAGCACTTTTAGTTGAATGATGAAATCGAAAGCCAGATTGTAGAGAGTTTAAGAAGAGCATAAGAATAAAGTGGAAGCACTGGTTGTAAAGTCTTCTCAAAGAGTTTAATCACAAAAGGATATGAGGTAAGACATGAAATGATAGCTATTTGGATCAAGTTAGTCGTTTTCTGTTTTTTGTTGTTTTTTTTTAACAGTGAAAGGGAGAAGGGTACCTTTTCATGTGAGTCAGAGGTGAAGGCAGAGATAGTGGCAAAAGGCATTTTGGAGATATTAAATGATGAAGGAAAAATATGAAGCTCTTGAGGCAGTGAGGATTCAAATGTGATTATCTAATACAAATTTGTAGTAGATTGAGTCAGCATGATTTAATGATTTTCTCTTAGAGAATTCTTTCAGCAATTAGGGAAGAACAAAGAATAATCCAGGAGTGAGGCTTGGCAAGTCATGATCAACAATAGGATAAGGTAGCAAAGTAATAAAGAGAAGAAGACAGATAAGAGTTGAGTTGCTTCACTGAGTAATCATGATATGAAAGGAAGGAGAATGTAGCCAGTGCAGGGATGATGGCTTGGGGGAAAAAAACCGAATAACTAAGGACTTGAGGTATTGGAAGTCATAGTGAGGAAAAAGAACAGGGTTTGGAGTTGCAAGGCAGAGAGAGAGGTCAAATAACAACACTTTATGATCAAACACTGGAATTCATGAACATGGAAGTGGTAATTTGTGGGTGATGGAATGATCAATGGTATAATAATCTCTATGTTGTAGCAGAGGGAGATTGGAAGAATCAAAAGAAATTAATAACTTGAGGAATTGTAAGATTAGGGTTTTGAGGGAGTTTAAAGTCCCTAGTTGGTTGGTTGTTGTCCTTCATGCTCGAAGAGGACCAAAATGATATCACTATGTTGCAGTCAAGGTACAGATTGTACAAATCTGACTGTCAGAAGTGTCAGATGGCTCTACCACACGTCAGACACAAATAGTCTATATGAACATTTGGAGTGGAGATGTCTCTAAATTTCCCATATCATGTTTCTTTTGAGCTACTGCAATTCTGTTCATAGAACACAATGCTCTCTTCTCTGCAGGCACTCCAACATTAAGTTTATAATGTTTCTTTCTCTTTTGTGTTGTATATTTAAGTTTTAGTATCTAAGTCTAAAATTTTAAAAATAAAGAGCAAATACAAAAAATCATATTAACCAATGACAATTGAAAAATAATTTAAAATCAAGTGTGATTAAATGGCTTAACAAATCATGAATGGGTCAAAGAACAAACCATAGAAATAATTTATAGTTTCATTAAAGATAATGAAAACAATGAAACAACAAAATATTGATGATGTGGCCAAAGCAATCCTTAGGGGAAATTATGTCTCTAAATACTTTCATCAATAATAGTGATGAGGTGCTTGTGCTTGGACCCCAGTCCTTAGGACCATATCTCTCCCCAGCCCAAAGATCCTATCTCCAGCAATAACTTATGAGGGGACCCAGAGAGGCAAACTGTCTCTCCCTGTTACAAGAACAAGCTGACCTCTGTAGAATTTCCCGTCTTATACCAGCAAGACTATCATGCACTGATTCCCATAGCTACCATATACAATCCAGATGCCAAGCATAGATGTCAGCTCCCAAGGTTATCCTTATTACACATGTAGATGTACAGATATATAGAGCCTTTAGAAGCATCCCTCCCCCACCCAGGATATGCCAATAGTGAAGGGTATCTGTGCCCAAGGTACGATCACCACTTAATTAGCATGGTTGGCACACAATCCACCTATGTAAGCTTGTTAGGTTGCAAGTTCCATAAGGAACTCTGCCCACCATATAAGCATTACTATAAACTTTTTGCCACTTGACAGAAAGACTGCTTGAATCCAAGAATTCTTCCCAGATAATTCCGCCCTACAGCTCAGTATTTTGGGCTATCTGTACCTCTAAACTGCATCAATAGGGAGAAAGTGCAGATCGATAAATTGGGTATTCAAGGATTTTTTTAAATCCAGAAAAAAGTAAGTTTACTATATCTAATTAATTCACAAAATAGAAACCCTGAAAGTTAAAGAAGAGAATATTAGAAGCAAATTCCAGAGCTCCCAAGTCAAGAAGAAAATATTACAAACAGGAAAAATGAAACAATTCAAATATCATGCCCAGTCAAGACAACACAAGATTTAGCAGCTTCTACATTAAAGGATCACAGGGTTTGGAATATGGTATCCCAGAGGCCAAATGAGCTAAGATTACAACCAAGAATGACCTACCCAGAGAAACTGAGTTTAATGCTTCAGGGGGAAAATGAATATTTAATGAAATAGAGGACTACTTAAGCATTCCTTGTGAAAAGACCAAAACTGAACAGAAAATTTGACTTTCAAATATGACTCAAAGAGAAGCCTAAAAAGGTATACAAGAAAGAGAAATTATAAAGGATTCAATAAGGTTAAATTATTTGTAATATATGTAACTCCTAAAATCTTTCTCATTATTAGGGCAGTTAAAAAGGGCAACATAGAGGATACATAATAAAATTATAACCAAAAAAATAAAATTAAAGGGTGAGAAAGAGGAATGCACTGGGAAAATGGTGAGAGAAGAGGTAGAATGGGAGTAAATTATCTCACATAAAAGAAGCACAAAATAGGTTTTGCAGTGGAGAGGCAGACAACCTTTGAACATTATCTTGGGAAAAACATGCACACTCAGTTGGGTATCTAAATCCATATTGCCCTACAGGGAAGTAAGAGGGGAAGGAGATAAGAGAAGAAAATGGAGATGAGAGAAGAGGGGACAAGGCACTATTAGGTCTGTATCCCAAAGAGACAAAAAGGGGAAGACAGGGGAGGAGTGGAAAGGATCTATGTGTACTAAAATACGTATAGCAGTTCTTTTCATGGTGGCAGAGAATTGGAAATTGAGTGGATGTCCATCACTTAGGGAAAAGGTGAAAAAGTTGAGGGCTATGATTGTGATAGAATATTATTGTGCTATAAGAAATGATGAGTATAATGTTTTCCAAAAAGATCCTGGAAGGACTTACATGAACTGGTGCCAAATGAAGTGAGCAGATACAGGAAGATAGTGTATGCAGTAACAGCAATATTGTATGATGATCAGCTGCGAATAACTGCTATTTTCAGCAATACACTGACCCAAGATAATTCTGAAGGACTTACAATGAAAAATGCTATCTAATTCCATGGAAAGAACTAATAAGTATGAATACAGATCAAAGCATACTTTTTAAAAATTTTGTGCTATCTGTCACATGATTAATATGGAAATATGTTTTTGTATAACTTACATCATATTGCTTGTCTTCTTAATGAGGGGAGAATATAAAGAGGGAAAGAATTTAGAATTCAAAATTTTTTAAATAAATGTTAAAAGTTGTACATGTAATTGGAAAACATTTTAAATTTGTTAAAATAAATAGCAAATTGAAAAATAATTCTTAAAAACATTAAAGCAATATGTAATACAAATGTGACTGTTATTAAGCTACTTCAAATATTGATGTTGAAAATCTCTTCCAAATTAATTTCCAAGAAAAGTCATAGAGTTCAGCACACTTCTCTATTAAACAAGCATTTTAGGGTTTTAGTTTCATCTAGTGATAGTAAAGGCAAATTATTTTGGTTTATGTGATAATATCATGGAACAAGCTCTACACTGAAAACCAAGAGACTTAATTTCTATTTCTAACTTAGTAACCTCAGGAAAATTACTTCCCCTTTCTGAGTCTCAGTTTCATAACATATGAAATGAGAAAACTGGATCAGATGTTTCTAAAACAATCTCTCAGATCTGGATGCTGTTCATGCCCCTATAGCAGATCCTCCCTCCCTCCTTTCCCATGACTGGAGTTCTTCCTTCCTCCCTACCCCCACTACCTCCTTATGGGACTTTAAGCAAGTCACTTCCACTTTCTGGGTTTCAGTTTCCTCACCACAAGTAGCCCTTCTAGCTGTGACATTCTAGAGACTAAATCTGAATTGATAGTTTTGTCACCCCTTGCTCCTATTCCTAGACAAGGGAGAGCTTTATTAAGTCCCCTACTATAACACGTCAATAAAATTTTAAAACACAAAATCATTATCTTTTAAAATATAAAGTAAAAGGGTTAAATTAGATGGCTTACACATTCCCATGCAACTCTAATGCTTTCTGATTGTTAATGTTGCTTGAAAATATAGGATCTCAGAATTCATTTAAATCTAAACCATACTCTGTAAAAAAAAAATGACTCTAAACAAATTTTAAAGCTACAGAACCCACAAAGAGACAGAGAAAAACAAATCTACTGAAGGCAGCCTGGCAGGTTGACAGGAAAGGTCTATCACAGTGCTCTGGGAGCCAAGCGCAATCCCACAGGAGCCACTAGGTTCTGGCCCCAGGGTGGCCACAACCAGCAGCAGCCAGAGCAGACTTCAGGAGAGTGACTCACCAGCAGCTGTGGTGGTGTCAAGACTTCTCAACCCATTAACACCAAAGACAAAGTAAAACGTCGGGTGTGGAACTCTTTTGGAACAGGGGTGGACAGAAGAGGGTGGTCCAGCCCCTGCCCCAGGGCGAGAAGCAGGTGGCTGCAACAGCCACCAAAATGTGACTGCTTCAGGAGCTCCTGGCCTGCAGATCATAGGGGGATCAAACAATCATTCAGACAGTAATTGCTCTTGCTTCGACCTGCTTGGATCTGAATCTCAGTCTTGGGTGGTGGTCCTAGGGTTTGTAGCCAATGAGCCAGAGCTTGTGGGGGCTATAGAGAGGATGCCCTCCTAATAGCTCTGGCAACTGCAAAAACCCCAGTGATTTGGGACAAATCTCTCTCCATTCTAGAAGCAGAGTTCTACTGTGGCAAAGAGCTCAAAAGTCAAGAAAATCATGAAAAGCAAGTCAATAGCCTGCTAAAGGAGACCCAGAAATACACTGAAGAAAATAACACCTTAAAAAATAGACTAACTCAAACAGCAAAAGAGACCCAAAAAGCCAATGAGGAGAAGAATGCCTTAAAAAACTAAATTAGCCAGATGGAAAAGTAATTTCAAAAACTCACTGAAGAGAATAACTCCATCAAAATTAGATTGGAGCAACTGGAAGCTAATGACTTTATGAGAAATCAGGATACTATAAAACAGATCCAAACAAATGAAAAAGTAGAAGGCAATGTGAAATATCTCATTGGGGAAAAAAAACACTTACCTAGAAAATAGATCCAGGAGAGATAATTTAAAAATTATTGGACTACCTGAAAGCCACGATCAAAAAAAGAGCCTAGACACCATCTTTCAAGAAATTACCAAGCAAAGTTGCCTTGATATTCTAGAACCAGAGGGCAAAATAGAAATGTTAAGAATTCACCAATTGCCTAGAGATGAAGATCCCAAAAAGAAAACTCCTAGGAATATTATACCCAACTTCCAGAGTTCCCAGGGCAAGGAGAAAATATTGCAAGCAGTCAAGAAGAAACAATTCAAGTATTGTGGAAACCCAATCAGGATAACACAAGATCTAGCAGCTTCTATATTAAGGGACTGAAGGGCTTGGAATATGATGTTCTGGAGGTCAAAGGAGCTAGGACTAAAACCAAGAATCACCTACATAGCAAAACTAAATATAATTCTATAGGGGAAAATATGGTCTTTCAATGAAATAGAGGATTTTCAAGCATTCTTGATGAAAAAAACAGAGCTGAACAGAAAATTTGACTTTAAATACAAGAAGCAAGAGAAGCATGAGAAAGTAAACAGGAAACAGAAATCATAAGGAAATTATTAAAGTTGAACTACTTATATTCCTACGTGGATAATTGTAACTCATAAGACTTTTCTCAGTATGATAGTTAAATGAAATATATGCGTGTATAAATATATATATATATATATACACATATATATGTGAGTGTGGGCATATATATGTTTATGTATACATAGACAGAAGGCACAGGATGAGTTGAATATGAAGGATAGGTGAAAAGCCAATTCATTATGGTTGAATAAGATGATTTCAGAATTCTTTAGCATGGTAATGTTGCATTTGTGGGTGATGGCAAGATCAAGGATATGAGCATCTTTGTGCGTGGCAGAATTAGGATGGAGGAGTAGTTTATGGGAAGTGAGAATGAAGAACTGAGTGGTAATGATATTTGAGGGAATGTGTATATATGTGTGTGTACATGTTTATGTGTGTGTATAGATATGGATATGGATATGGATATGGATATAGATATAGATATAGATGGGTATGTATGATCTCATATAAGGGCAGGTGGGGAGAAAGGAAAAATACCATGCATCAAATTCATTGAGGAAAGTTGAGGATAGAGAGGGGGTAGGGGTGGAAGAGAGGCAGACAGCAGAGGCAGCTACCACGATTTTGATTGGATGCTAGATATGAGTAGCATGAACCTCAAAGTAGAAGTTACTGAGTGATAGAGGTAGGGAAGGAATTTAGAAGTGGCAGTGGGGAACAAAGAGTATTTCAACTCTGCTGCCTCAGTCAGTGAGCCAAGGAGAATGAATGAAGGTGTTATTGGAAAGGTGGTCAAAGATGTTGTGTCAACTAGAGGAACCACATTTCAGTAATAGCTAATTCAAGAAAGGAGGAGAGGAAAAGATCTAGAATGAAGGGAAGTTTGCTGCCTATAGCATTCCACATGGCACAAAGGAAGGACTTGGTGCTGTTTGGTTGCAAGTTTATTTGTATCCTACCAAGCAAGTGATCAATAAATGTTGGTGGCATTCAACATCTAACTACCCAAAAGTAGACCCAAGAGATGAGTAAACCTACTTGAAAATTTTCCTGGAATTATTTTTAGAAGATTTATGTGGCAGTGTGTACAAAATAATTTGGGTGGATTAAATTGGGTTATCTCTATAGGCTCAGAAAATTAAATATTCTAATACCACTTCATCTGAGTCAGCTCAAAGTAGGCCTTCTGGTGAATGGATCCTTGAAATCTATAGCCACCATTCTAACTGGTCATCAACGGGGAATAAGTAGTAAATAAGAGCTCACTGGGAATTGAGAAAAAAGAGGAAAGAAATCTCAAACAACTCTCACAAATCCAGGGAGTTTTATTTTTCTGAAATGATATAATTTACTTGCCTAAAGATGATGGTGATTAGCAATCATAGCCAAAAATTAAAATTAAAAAAGAAACACACACAAAAAATCAAAATGTTCAACTCCATCAATTTCTGTCATTAGAAATTACTTTCAAAAAAATTACTTCAAATTATAGCCTAAAGTTTTTATATCAGTCCAAATACTATATCTTATGGTTTTTGTTAATGATATTATAAGATATAAAGTAGTGTATTTAAAATATGGGAGTTTGCTTCCAATAAAAATGCTTCAAAATATAATAAATTATTTTTCATTTTTCAAGACTTCCAATTGGTTAAGGAAAAAAATCTGGGGTACATGGCATCCAATCTGGCTTGTCTCTTTATTAGCATAACAGTTCTTGGTATTATAAAAAGACTCCATGAGACCTGACTTCTAATTGTTAGCTCCTTTGGAAGCTGCTCGTCAATAAATTAATAGTATTCACTATGACAGTGAATTTTTCAGGCATAAGTGCAGGTGGAGTGAAGTTTTCTTGGAAGGGAAATGAGAATTTCTGATCTAACCATCCATCTTCAGGTTGTGACTATTTCACATGGATTCAGACCCTTGTTCTCAGCATCTTTATACATCCTTAGGAAGTCTTTGAAACGAGGAGCGCAGCTTAATCTGGCCTCCCCAAAGTGCATTTGGCCTGTGAAGAGGAAATCCCCATTTCCTGGTTTTACTCCACATTCTAATAGTGTCTTGATCTGTCCTTGCCAGCTCTCACTGCTTTCCACAAGCTGAAAGACTTTATTCTTCTGCCTGTACAGTTTGCTGACACGAATGTCAATGATAGATTCTTGTTGTTCTGGCTCATTTGTTACATTCTGGATGGATCCTCTTACCACTAGAAGAGAAAAGGGAGAAAGGAGTCAAAAACATTAAAAACTCCTATTAAGTAGTAACAATGACTTTACACCTCTTTGGAGAGAAATTGAAAGTAAATAAGATGTGAAAACTTGCGCTGATTAGAACTGGAAGAGATCTTGAATTAAAAGCTACTAAGCCCATCCAGCATTTTACAGATAAAGAAACCAAATTATAAAGTAGTTAAATGATTTGTCTAGGATGACATTATTAAGTGTTTGAGTTGATATTTGAATCCAGACCTGCCTGATTCCAAGGACAGTATCCTGTCCACCATATGAGTCTGCCTCATTCCAGAAATTTTCACATAATAGGATTCAGGAAAATGTGAAGATTGCCTCAGATACTGTCTTCACCTTCATGATGTGAGGAAGAAAATGGTATCTCTTCAGGTGAAGAATGCTAGGGAATTACGTTCAGGAAAATGTAGACTAAGTGAACAGCATATCTAGACATTCTGTAACTTTAAACTACTTAAGAGTTTTGAAAGGTTAGGTAAGCTGCATGTATCTGAAAGATTTTGGGTAGGGTGACGAAATTAGGAGGCTACTGCAATAATCTAGGTGAGAGATGATGATGGTTTGAACTAATGTCATAGATTTGTGAGTATAGAGAAAGGGTTGAATGCATGCACTATTATGAAGATAGAAATAAGACTTAGCAACTAACTGGATATATGAGGTGAAGGAGAGGGAGAAGTCATAGGTAATGAAAAAGTTATCTGGAAGCCTGGAAGAATGGTTCAACAGAACATTCAACAGAAATAGGAAAGTTGGAAATAGCAAAAGGGTTGTGGGGAAGGGATAAAATATTCAATTTTTGACATTTTGAGTTTGAGATGTCTCCAAGGTATCCAGTTCAAACTGTCTAATAATCAGATTCAGGAATGAAATTCAGGAAAGCGACTAGAATTGGATATATAGATCTGTAAGTTATTTACCATAGAAAGGTATGGCAGCTGATGAGATTATCAAGAAAGTATAAGAAGAGAAGAGAATATGGTCCGGGGAACTTCCCAGAACCTCAGGGAATGCCCATAGTTAGGGTATTGTGATATTGATAATGAAACAGTAAAGGAGATGCAAAAGAAGGTAAACAGTCTGTAAGAGAGGAATGAAGTGAAAGATAGTATCCCCAAAAAAAAGAGAGAGAAAAGATTAGACAGGAGGATAGTATAATCCTCAGTGTCAAGTGTAGCAGACAGGTCTTTGGGGACTGAGAAAACACTGTAAAATTTGGCAATTTAGGGATCATCGACAGTTTTGGAGAGAACAGTTTCAATAGACTCATAATGTCAGAAGAGAGTATTTAAAACAGTGAGTGAGGAGAGGAGACATTTTAAAAAATATATATCCTTTAATTGATTATTTATTTTTAACATTCTTTTCTTTAATATTTTGAGTTCCAAATTCTCTCCCTCCTACAATCTCCTCTTTCCACTGAGAAGTCAAGCAATATGATATCAATTATACACATAAAATCATGCAAAGCATTTCCATATTAGTCAATTTTTTAAGAGCAAGAAAAATAAAGTCAGAAAATTTTACTTCAATTTGCATGCAGGAGTCATTAATTCTCTCTCTGGCAATGGAAATCATTTTTCACTTTTGTTCACTTCATTTAGCATCATTTCATATAAGTCTTTCCAGGTTTCCAATCTGCCTGCTTGTCATTTATGTTACAATAGTATTCCATTATATTCATATTTTTCATTTTTCATCATGAATCCTCTAGAATTGTCATGGATCATGTATCAGAGTGGCCAAATCTTCAACAGTCGGTCACCATTACAACATTGCTGTTACAACATTGCTCACTGATCTCCCAGTTCTTCTCACTTTACTTTGTATCAGCTCATATAGGTCTTTCTATGTTTTTCTGAAACTCCCTCATTTTCCACAGCATGACTCCATCACAATCATATGCCACAACTTTTTTTAGTGTTCCTTATTTTTAGTTTTTTCAACATTTGTTTCCATGAAATTTTAAATTCTAAATTTTTCCTCCTTCCTTGTCTTCCCCCTCCCCAAGACAGCATGTAATCTGATATGGTATACATGTAAAATCCTTTTAAATTTATTTCCATATTAGTTATGTTGTAAAAAAAAAAGACTCAGAACAAAAGGGGAAAACCAAAAGAAAAGAAAAAGAATAGTGTGCATCCATCTGCACTCAGACAGTATAGTTCTTTCTCTGGATGTTAATAGTGTTTTCCATCTTTTGGAATTGTCTTAGATCATCACAACGCTGAGAAGAGCTAAATCTATCAAATTTGGTCATAACACAACATTACTATTACTGTGTACAGCGTTCTCCAGGCTTTGTTCACTTCACTTAGATCATTTCATATAAGTCTTTCCAGATTTTTCCAAAATCTGCCTGCTTGTCATTTATGCTACAATAGTATTCCATTATATTCATCTACTACAGCTTGTTCATCCATTTCCCAACTGAAGGACATACCATCACTTTCCAATTCTTTGCCACCACAAAAAGAGCTGCTATAAATATTTTTGCCATGTGGGTCCTTTTCCCATTTTAATGCTCTCTCCTGTATATAGTGCTAGTGGTGTTGCTGAGGCAAAGGGTGTGCACATTTTTATAGCCCTTTGGGCATAGTTCCAAATTGCTCTCCAGAATGGTTGGATCACTTCACATCTCCACCAATAATACATTGATGTTCCAATTTTCCCACAACATCTCCAACATTTACCATTTTCCTATTAACCAATCTAAGAGTCATTTTGATTTGCGTTTCCCTAATCAACAGTGATTTAGAGCATTTTTTCATCTGACTATAGATATCTTCAATTTCTTCCTCTGAAAACTGCCTGTTCATATCCTTTAACCATTTATCATTTGGGGGATGTCTTGTATTCTTATAAATTTGAATTAATTCTCTATATATTTTAGAAATGAGACCTTTATCAGAGATACTGGTTGTAAAAATTGTTTCCCAGCTTTCTGCTTCTCCTCTTATCTTGGTTGTGTTGGCTTAATTTGTGTAGAAACTTTTCAATTGAGTGTACTCAAAATCATCCATTTTGCATTTCATAATGTTCTTTATCTCTTGTTTAGTCATAAATTCCTCTGTTCTCCATAAATCTGACAGGTAAATTATTCCTTGCTCTCCTACTTTGTATCAGTATTTATATCTAAATCATGTACCCATTTGGACTTTATCCTGGCATACAGTATAAGATGTTGGTCTATGCCTAGCAGTTTTCCCAGCAGTTTTTGTTAAATACTGAGTTATTATGCCAGAAACTGGAATCTGTGGGTTTATCAAATACTGGATTGCTATAGTCATTGTTCCTGTGTCTTTTGTACCTCACCTACTTCACTGATGCACCATAATATTTCTTGGCCAGTACCAAGCAGTTTTGATGATTGCTGCTTTCTAATACAAGATCTGATACAAGTAGGCCACCTTCCCTTGCATTTCTTTTCATTAACTGATATTTTGGACCTTTTATTCTGCCAGATGAATTTCATTATTACTTTGTTCTAGTTCTATAAAATAATTTTTGGTAGTTTGTTTGGTATGGCACTGAATAAATAATGTAATTTAGGTAGAATTGACATTTTTATTATGTTAGCTCAACCTACTCAGGAGTAACTGATTTTTTCCAGTTGTTTAGATCTGATTTTATTTGTGTGAAAAGTTTTTTATAATTGTGTTCATATAGTTGCTGGCTTTGTTTTAACAGGTAGACTCCCAAATGTTTTATAATGTCTACAGTAACTTTAAATAGAACTTCTCTTTCTATTTCTTGCTGTTGGGCTTTGTTATATAGAAATGCCCAAAATTTCTATGGGTTTATTTTATATCCTGCAACTTTACTAAAATTATTTATTATTTCAAGTAGTCTTTTACTTGATTCTCTAGCATTTTCTAAGTACAGCATCATACCATCTGCAAAGAGTGGTAACTTTGTAGAACATATCCTAATTCTTTCCATTTTTTTCTTCTTTTATTGCTAAAGCTAACATGTCTAATAAAATATTGATCAACAGTGGTGATAATGGACATCCTTGTTTCACCCCCAGTCTTACTAGAAATGCTTCTAGCTAATCCCTTTTACATGTAATGCTTGCTGATGGTTTTAGGTAGATGCTATCTAACATTTTAAGGAAGATTTCACTTATTTCTATACTCTCCAGTGTTTTTAATAGGAATGGTCGTCACATTTTGTCAAATGCTTTTTCTGCATCTATTGAAATAATCATATGGTTTCTACTAGTTTTGTTGTTGATACGGTGAATTACGCTGATAGTTTTCCTAATATTGAACCAGCCCTGTATTCCTGGTATGAATCCTATCTAGTCATAGTGTATTATCCCAAAGATAAGTTGCAGTAATTTCTTTGCTAATATTTTATTTAAAGTTTTTGCATCTATATTCATTAGGGAAATTGTTCCATAATTTTCATTCTGTGTTTTGACTCTTCCCAGTTTAGGTATCAGCACCATATTTGTATCATGGAAAGAATTAGGTAGGACTCCTTCTTCACCTGTTTTCCGAGATAGTTTATATAGCATTGGAATTAGTAGCTTTCTAAGTGTTTGATAGAATTTATTTGTAAATCTAACTGGCCCTGGCAATTTATTCTTAGAGAGTTCATTGATGGCTTATTCAATTTCTTTTCCTGAAATGATGTTAAGTATTTCATTTCTTCTTATGTTAATCCGTATAATTTATATTTCTGCAAACATTCATCCATTTAACTAAGACAGTCATATAGTTGTGCAAAATAGCTCCTAATTATTGTTTCGATTTTCTCTTCATTGGTGCTAAATTCACCCTTTTCATTTTTTAGGCCAGTAATTTGGTTTTCTTCCTTATTTTTTTAATCAAATTAACCAAATGTTTACCTATTTTATTGTGGGTTTTTTTTTTCATAAAATCAACTCTTAATTTTATGTATTAATTCAATAGTTTTCTTAGTTTTAATTTATTAATCTCTCCTTTGATTTTCAGAATTTCTAATTTGGTACTTAGCTGGGGATTTTAATTTTATTCTTTTTCTAGTTTTTTTTATCTGCATTGATCTCTTTTTTTCTATTTTATTCATATAAGCATTAGGACATATAAAACTTCCCCTAAGAACACTATTATACTATAAGAAATGATGGACAGGTGGACTTCAGAGAAACCAGGAAAGACTTACATGAACTGAGTGAGGGGAGCAGAACCAGGAGAACACTGTACACAGTAGCAACCACAGTGTGCGAGGACTGATTTTGATAGACTTAGCCCTTCTCAGCAATGCAAAGACCTAAAACAATTCCAAAGAACACACAATGGAAAATGCCAGTTGCATCCAAAGAAAGAACTATGGAATCAAAATGCAAAATGAAGCAGACAATTTTCTTTTTTGTTTTTTTTTTCTTTCCCATGGTTTTCCCCATTTGTTACAATTCTTCTGTGCAACATGACTAATGTGAAAATGTGTTTAGGGGGCAGAGCCAAGATGGCAGAGCAGAAGCACAAACTTGGTATGGGCTCTGGCTCCAAAAAATCCCAATACCTGTAAAAAACAATGACTCTAAACAAATTTTAAAGCTACAAAACTCACAAAGTGACAGAGAGAAATAAATTTCAGGCAGAAAACAGCTCAGCAGGCCAACAGGAAAGCAGTGCTCTGGGAGACAAGTACAATCCCACAGGAGCCATACAGACCAACAGTGGCCAGAACAGACTTCAGGAGAGTAAATCAGCAGCAGCAGTGGTGGCTTCCTGACTTCATAACCCATAAAAGTGAAAGACAAAGTAAACGGTCAGCATGGAACTCTGTTGGAATATGGGTGGAAAGAAGAGCGTGGTCTGGCCCTGGCCCCAGAGCGAGAAGCAGTGGAAGCACAGTGACTGTGCAGCCATTGCTGCAAGGCTGCCTCAGGAGCTCCTGGCCTGCAGATTGTAGGGAGACCAAGCAACCATTCAGAGGGTAATCATTTTTGCTTTGACATGCTTGGATCTGGATCGCTGTCTTGGAGGTAGTCCTGGGAACTGTGGCCAGTGAGCCAGAGCTTGTAGGGGCTATAGAGAGGGTGCCCTCCTAATAGCTCTGGTGGCTGCAAAAACCCCAGTGATTTGGGGCAAAGCTCTCTCCATTCTGGAAGCAGAGTCCTATCATGGCAAAGAGCTCAAAAATCAAGCTGGCAATTGGCTGGCAATATGAGCAAGCAGAGAAAGCACAAACAGACCATAGAATCCTTTTGGGGGGACAAAAAGGATCAAGGCATGGAGCAGGAGGAAGACAGTGAAGTCAGAACTCCTGCATTAAAAGTATCCAAGAAAAATATGAATTGATTACAGGCCATGGAGGAGCTCAAGAAGGATTTTGAAAATCAAGTAAGAAAAGTGGAGGAAAAATTGGGAAAAGAAAATTAGAAAGATGCAAGAAAATCATGAAAAGCAAGTCAACAGTCTGCTAAAGGAGACCTAAAAATACACTGAAGAAAACACCTTAAAAAATAGGCTAACTCAAATGGCAAAAGAGTCCCAAAAAGCCAATAAAGAGAAGAATGCCTTAAAAAGCTGAATTTCCCAGATGGAAAAGGAATTTCAAAAACTCACTGAAGAGAATAACTCCTTCAAAATTAGACTGGAGCAATTGGAAGCTAAAGACTTTATGAGACATCAGGATACTACAAAGTAGATCCAAACAAATGAAAAAATAGAAGGCAATGTGAAATATCTCATTGGAAAAACCACTGACCTGGAAAACAGATCCAGGAGAGATAATTTTAAAATTATTGTACTGCTTCAAAGCCATGATCAAAAAAATAGCCTAGACACCATCTTTCAAGAAATTATCAAGCTAAACTGCCCTGATATTCTAGAAACAGAGGGCAAAATAGAAATGGAAAGAATTCACCAATCCCCTCTTTAAAAAGATCCCTAAAAGAAAACTCCTAGGAATATTATAGCCAACTTCCAGAGTTCCCAGGGCAAGGAGAAAATACTGCAAGCAGTGAGGAAGAAACAATGTGAGTATTGTGGAAACACAATCAGGATAACACAATACCTAGCAACTTCTACATTAAGGTATTGAAGGGCTTGGAATATGATATTCAGGAGGTCAAAGGAGCTAGGATTAAAACCAAGAATCACCTACGCAGCAAAACTGAGTATAGTGCTACAGGGAAATTTATGGTTATTCTATGAAATAGAGGATTTTCAAGCATTCTTGATGAAAAAACCAGAGCTGAATAGAAAATTTGACTTTCAAATACAAGAAGCAAGGGAAGCACAAGAAGGTAAACAGGAAAAAGAAATAATAAGGAACTTCTTAAAGATGAACTATTTACATTCCTACATGGAAAAATGATAACTGTAACTCAAAAGACTTTTCTCAGTATGAGTATAGTTGAAGGGAATATATATGTATACATTGCATATATATATGTATGTATATGAGGGTATATGTGTATATAAATATACAGTGAGTGTGGGCATATGCATGTTCATGTATACATAGACAGAAGGTACAGGATGACTGGAATATGAAGGGATTATATCTAAAAAATAAAATTAAGAGGTGAGAGAGGAGGAGAAAGGGGGAGATAGATTAGGGTAAAGTATCTCATATAAAAGAGGCAAGAAACTGGTACAATGGAGGGGAAGAGCAGGAATGGGAAAGGGAATGGGATAACCTTATTCTCATTGAATTTGGCTTAAGGAGGGAATAACATACACAGTCAATTGGGTATCTGTAATGCCATGCACCCGCAGATTCCCAAAAGAATGCTACTATGAACAGCTTTTGAGGTTTGGAAAAGGAAAAGGAAAAGGAAAGGAAAAGGAAAAGGAAAAAGGAAAAGGAAAAGGGAAAGAAAAGAAATGAAAAGAAAACAAAACAAAACAAAACAAAAGAAAACAAAAGAAAAGAAAAGAAAAGAAAAGAAAAATGTATTTTGTAGGAATGTATGTGTGGAACCCGTATCAGATTGCAAGTTATCTTGGGGATGGAAGAGGGTGGAAAGAGGAGAAAATTTAAAATTTATGGAGGTGAATGTTGAAAATTAAAAATAAATAATTGAATAAAAACACGAAAAAAACTTCCACTAAGAACCTCTTTTTTGCTGCATCCCATAAGTTTTTATCTGTTTTCTCATTATTGTCATTCTCTTGAATGAAGTTATTGATTGTTTCTATGATTTGTTGTTTGACTCATTCATTCTTTAGGATTAGATTATTTAGCTTCCAATGAATTTTTAGTCTATCTTTCCATGGCTCTTTATTACCTATAATTTTTATTGCATCACGATCTGAAAAGGATGCATTTAATACTCCTGCCTTTCTGAACTGGATTGTGAAGTTTTTATGCCCTAAAATGTGGTCAATTTTTGTGTAGGAGCCACATACCACCAAGAAAAAGGTATATTCCTTTCTATACCTATTCAATTTTCCCCAGAGGTCAACTATATCCAAACTATTTCTAAAATTCTATTCATCTCCTTAACTTCTTTCTTGTTTATTTTGTGGTTAAGCCTCAAGGGTTTCTTTCATTTGCACTTATCTTTATTATTGACAATTGAGAGCATTTTTTCATGAGGTTGTGAATATATTGAAGCTCTTTTGAGAATTTTTTGTATTCTTAGACCATTTTTTTCTACTGGGGAATGCCTATTAGTCATATGTGTGTATACATATACATATATATTTCATATGTCTTAGATTCCAAACTCTTATCAGGCAAATTTGATACAAAGATTTTTTTTCACATTTAACCACTTCCCTCCTTATCCTAGATGCATTTCTGCTTTTCTGCTGTAAACACAGTATTATCTTTCTTTTAAAGATTATTCCTATTCCTATTCCTGGCTCTCTTACTCCACCTGGCTCTACTCCCCACACCTCTCATCCCCTCTTCTTACTTGATATTCCCCCTTCCTCTCCTCCTCTTCAGCTAGTCCTGTTCCTTAGTTTTTAAAGTTCATTTTTGTGCTCTTTTCTAATAAGGATTTCTCTCACTCTCTTCAATATCCATCTTCTCTTTCTGTTTACTCTAGACTCTAATTCTCTAGACTCTAATTGATGATCCCTATAATAAATATGTCATCTCCCTTTTCTCCATATTCATTTAATCAAAGCTTCCAAGGTATCCATTCTAGGCTCTTTACTCCATGCTCTTCCTGCCACTAACTGGTAGGGCTTGCCCCATGGATTCCACTCTTTCATTGTGTCTCATTTCCAGAACAATATTAATTATTACATCTGTTACAGAGGGCACTGCTCCATGGTAGGGGAAACTCCTGATTATGAAACTGATCTATAACCTTTCTTGTTGACCTTTTCCCCCCTCTACATTTGCCTAGAAATGTACCTGTGTCTATGCTCTCCCAACCCTCCAGGAGCCAAATCCCCTCGAGGTTCCAACTCCTTTCCCCCCCACCCCCGCCCAATACAAGAAAACTTTTCAAGCATCAAATCCCCCACGCTTTAGCCAGTGCAGGTCATCATGCCCCTTCACCAACCATGACTCTTCACTCTTAGGAGCATTTATTTATCAGTGGAATCCTGTCCTACCTTCAAAGTAAAGCCTTTATCCTTACCCTCCCTTTGCAGTCTTTCCTTATTCCTCCTTGCCCACTCCACTGAAGTTTTTTCTGAGACCACAAAAGTCACCATTACTAGCCCTTCATTTGAACTGCATCACTCACTTATCTCTATTACCCTGTTCCCCCATCTTCTGTTTTCTGCACCTTTCCCATGTAATGTCCTGAAAAAGCAGCATTCCCCTATGGGCAGGGTGTCACCATTTTCTATGCATAATATAGACTGCCTCTCTACTGTTACCTCTACCAGATTTTGTTCTTCATGCCATCTTCTTGCATACACTTAGAAAGAAGTCTTTTATTGGTTTCTCTGTTGTTATTCTGTTGCTATTACTGTTTTTCCTGTTGCATTTATTGATTCTACCTAGATTTTTGCTTGGGGTGTTTGAGGAAATAAATAATGTCTTCACTCCTAGTGTTGTTTCTAAAAATGTTTTAAACTCTTCTCTATTATTGAATATCCATCTTTTTCCTGTACAAGTAAGCTCAGATTTGCAGGATAGATCACCTTAGGCTGTATCCTAAAATCCACTGTTCCTCAGAACATTATTTCATTCCCTACTATGTTTTCTAGTGTGTGTAGAACAGTCTTTTGTTGTTCAAATGTCCTTTCTTCTGTATTTGAAGGTCTTTTTCCTGATGTCTTTCAGAACTTGTTTCTGAATTGAATTGTTCAATCAACTACTATGTGTCTTGGAGTTTGCAGTCTTAGTTTTTTATTTTGTTTGTTTTTGTTTGTTTTCTTCTGGAGGAGATCTGTGAATTTCTTTAACTGGAATTTCATTTTCTATGTTTAGAAGATTCTGGGTAGTTCTGTTTTGTTGTTTCCTTCATCATGCTGTTAAGGATTTTTGCCCTATCATATTCTTCTAGGAGATCTATGATTCTTAGGTTGTCTCTGTACATCCTGTCTTTGAGACCAGTATGTTTTGCATGTATAATTAACATATTTTCATTTAATCTTATATTGTTTTTCTACTCTTCTACTCTTCTTCATTTCTTTATATTTGCATTCCCAATCTATTGTATTCTTGTTTTTTTGATGACTCACCATTACTGTTTCTAATTTTTCTATTCCATTTGTTATTTTTGCTGTGCAGGACATAAATTCCGCTCTCATAATTCTTATTTCCCTTTCAAACCACTTAGGATTAGTGTGTTGTAGTTCCATGTTCTTCTCAGAGTTTACTGAGTCCTCTGTCTCATCAAGTGCTGGATCATTTAGCTTTATCTTCAAGGTCTTGTGTTTTCTTCTTCCTGAAATCTTTGCTATTTATTTTCCCCCTTATTTTTCCTACCACTCACTTTCTGACTCCCTTCCCTCTGACCATGTTTTCCTTGGGGGATGTATCTCAAAGCATCTCAGTCTTCTCCAACAATGGGCATTTCATAGTTCACCAGCCTAGGTCTCTGCTCCAAATTACTTCTGGGTGGCTAAAACAGAGCCTAGCTGAATGTTGTGTCCTTTTCCCATCCTACTCACACACAATGTTCTTTCTTACTCTATTTTTCAGTTCTCTAGTCTAGCACAGGCATTATTGGGACTATTTATTCGCTCTAGTACTGGCAATACTGAACTTTGAAGTACTGGTGCTCCCAGGTTGCACTCCCTGGAAGGTTTTTGCTCCTGAAGGGTTGTGGCTAAGCTGGCTCTTAAGGGATGAGCAAACTTCTACAGCCTGGAGCCAGGTTCTCCATGCGCTAGAGTAGATGGGTGAGAGAGAGGTGCGGAGTGAGGTCAGGATACATGAGCCTCATTTAATATTCTTTTGGTGGTGGAGGTGGGTGGAGGGCAGTTCTTTACTTGCTTTTGGATTCTGGGTCTTTGGCATATTATTTCTGTTTTGGAGAGGTTTGAGAGATTGTCAGGATTGGAGAAAATTTCTAGTTCATTTTGTTGCTTACGTGATCCAGAAGTCCTATATGATTTTATTCTAATCTTGAACTTGAATTATGTAAGACCAGCCTGAATCTAGTGAGGTCATGGCTACATTTAGGGACCCTCCTCCTTTTTTTTTTTTTAACCCACACCTGTGATTTCATTCAAACACAAAATCCCTAGTGAGAAAACTCTATCAATGCAGATGAGCAACTGTTCTGTAATTGTAGTCTTAGCTGGTTGCTGGGAGCTGTAAGAGCCTAAATTTCTTAAGGGTTACTTAGTATGTGTGAGAGTTCAGGTCATCCTGCCCCCAAGACCAGCCCTTGAAGCACCACTGCTGCCTCTCAGTGCCCTTGAACCCTGAAAATTTTAATCCTAGTTCTGTTACATGGTATTAGAAGCACCTGGGCTATCTGGATAAGTAAATAAGTGCCCTGAAGAGGTAGGAGCAATGCTAATGATATTTCACAAACACTAGTAAAGTTGGTGTTTACTTACCAAAGTCACTAGTGCAGACAGCTAAGAGGACTTCTGTGTCACTGCAAGGGCGACATGGAACTGTAGAAGAAAATAAATTAAATAAATTCAAGAAAAGCAATTTTAAATCATCTAAAGGTGTTTTCTGTGTCAAGAGATTGGAAAGGAAAAGAAGAGTCTTAAGGACACCATAGTATCCAAATCATTCCTGGTTTTCTCCCAATTACCTTTAGAACAACCGGTAACACACAGCTAATTCCCCTCAATGTTTTTATGTTAACATTCATAGCTGGACAGATTGTAGAAAACAAGTCCAATGAACACTTTGAATATCTGGAGAAGCCAACAAAGTTGCAGAAAAACAAGTTTTTCTGGTCCTATATCTCTAACAAAATACCCAAGATAGCTCAAAGGAATATATTCTAAAGGATGTCAAGGCCCAGTGGGAAGCCTAAAACAGTCATGACTAGTACAAGAATCCCATTTAACCAGAGGTACAAGTTTTGGCAGTTTCAACCACCCAGAATAGAGTCCAAATGTGGAAGTGAAACAAACACTATAGGTTGTCAATGTCCTTCTAAAACTATGGCACCTCACAAGTGAACTATGATTAGGACGGAGTAGTATAATTTAAGAACTTTATAAAGATCATTTATGATCTTTATGAACACTGCTTCTCAATATGGTCTAAGGTAATTTTGATTTATTTTTTATGCAACACTGCACTGTTAATTCATATTAAGCAAGACATTTAATTACCAGATCAAGAGCTGTTGTCTAACCATGCCTTCCCAATCTAAACTTTTTGAACCCAAATATAAGACTTTACATTGACCACTATCAAGATTTTAATTGTGGTTTAAGCTAGGCCCAATATTTTAGCCTATCAAGATCTTTTTGTATCTGAATCTGTCATTTAACATCGTAGATATCCTTCCCAACTTCCTGTCATCTGAAACTGACAAACATAGCAAGCATTGCTATGGCTTCATTCAAACTACTAATAAGAATTATTAAATATCACAAGGCATAGGTGTAAATGCATAGGATACTTTATCACAGACCCTTATCCAAGATGACATCTACTCAGAGACTACTCTTTTGATTCAATCATTTGATAAGTCCTGAGCCCATCCAACTATTTTACCATCTAGAGCACATATTGTGTCTTGCTGAAATTGGCATATGTTATTGACTACAGGAGTGGTGTCAAACTCAAATAGAAATGGGAGGAGCTGTCACATGTGAAATTTATCCAAAAAGGTAAACTGAGGCAATTCTCCAAGCAAGGTAGCAATTTATTAATGGCTCATTGAACCCATTAATAAAGGGGTCAAAAACTTGCCTCCTTTTATTCCAAAGGCCAAAAATTGGTGAATCTCATTTTTATAAGCATAGAACAAAGAACAGCCAGCATCTAGGAGTGAGGGATCATGATTGGTTACATTAAAGAAAGTGGGCACATCTCCACATGGGATGAAGACCACCTTTCTCTATCTTTTGTAAATTTTAAGTTCTAGCTCCATCCTGAGGTCACCGATAGAGACCCAGGCATGTAGACCCAATGGCAATGGAGGGTAAGACCACTTTTTTAATATTAAAGATAGGAAAGGTCCAGTTTCTCAAGGATAACACACAAACCTAAGCTGAGATAATGCTTTGTGACAATACCAAGAGTAGAGTCTTTCTTTAAACAACAGTCAATGTGGAAAAGCTTAACCCCTTATATCTAATTTCAGAGAGAGAGAAACTGAATTTTTGTACATATGAGCTTCTTCACTCAAAGACAGAGAAGAGACTTTAGGTCTGTTACATAAAACACAAAATATAGTTACAGAATACAAGCAGTTACAAAGTAAAAACAAATATAAAGTCAATATTAATTTTCACAGAGACATTATTCCATACATAAAGATGCCTGTTGGACATAGACTATATGAACATAGACATAAAGCTAAGTTAACAGACTTAGTTTTAAAATGTAATATTACCTATTTTATTGATTTTGTTAAATAATTCTCAATTACATTTTAATCTGGCTCAGGTCAGTTGAAAGTGTTGTGGGCTGTATATTTGACAGCTCTGGCCTATAGCATTGTCATGATCTCAGTTTCATTACTTCTATTTACTTGCCACCTTTTTCCCTACCCCAGTCATTTCTGGCTTCAATATGTGTTGTTTTTCCCCATTAAAATGTTAGTTCCCTAAAGGTAAGGACCATCTTGTTAGCTTGTATTTGTATCACCAGTGCTTAGCATGGTATCTTGCACACAGAAAGCATTTAATAAATGCTTTATATAACTATCTTTGCAACAACAGGGAGCAAAGTGTTTCCAGGAGTAAAAGTAAGACTCCCACTTCTGGTTCTAAGAATGTTCTCTAGCGAATAGAGATCATTGACTGGTAAATCCCAGATCAATCTGTGAAGACAAATACAAATGAGATTCCCAGATAGGGCACTTAATCTATACACATTTCTTATTTTTCTCTTGAATATCTGGGATAGTTCAATTCTCTTTCCAAGGCTCTTTTTTTCATCCTGTCCACTTGTTCTCTTCTCAAACAGATCTCATTTAAGGGTATTATATATTTCCAAATCCAGTGCTTTCAAGTGACTATAGAATAATGAACTCATCAGCAATTTTGGCATGTTTCGTTTAAAGTACTAACCACAAACCCAGCTTACATTTTTGTGAATAGTAGACATTCATTACCTATCTTACCAGATCCATCCTCAGAGGCCAGACAAATTAAAAAAATATCCAATTTCCTTTCTTAATTTGGGGCTATAGGAATAGGAGAGGAGAAGAAAAGAAGGAAATTTATGTTTTGCCTTGTGTATATGTAGGTTTTTAAAAGGGCTTTCTTAATGTAGGGAAACAAATATCTGATAGAAAGCAATGATCTAACATGACGTAACCTGAATTTCCTGTTGGGGAGGTGGCCTTAGTACAGCAAGTAAAGTGTATTGCCTAATAGTCAGACTTACTGGGTGGAACATCAGCAAGTTTGCCATGACTCACTGGTTTGTTTTGCTTACTCAATGACTTCTAAAGAAAGGAAAAACACAAAATATAAGCAACTTATTTGATTGTTTTCAACTTCAATAACATTCAATTAAGTATCCTAATAAAAGGCAACATTTTACTGGATTCCCACAAAGCTTAAAAATTTCTACCTAGCCTAGTGTTTTCATCTAGCACTCTCCTGAGCAAGATACCCAACTCTGCATTGAACTAATAAATATATGACTGCTGGAGGTTTCATAAAGTACTCTGTCCATTGCCCTAAAGACTACAAAAGTTAGGGCCACTAGTCCAATCTCCTCCAAGACACTGAGTATTTCTTCTGGGGGTGGGGCTGGGGGGTTGATGTCTACTCTACTACAGTATTGGTTTGTCCACTGGTAAAATGAAAAAGCTATAATCATTAGTATAATTATTCCTTCCCTCCTTCAGTCAAATAATGAACTATAATTCTAGTTTACCCAGAAAACATTATAGACAATCCAACAAACATATTCCACAAAATAGTACTTGAAGCTTCAGTATAAGCAGCCATCAGCACAACCTGTGTTGACTCACAATATAAATGCTGTATTTTAAAAATTATCTTCAATAATTCACTGAGTCTAATGAGAGGTTGCACAACCTTCAAACAGATTTCAGTATTCCATAATGACAAATGAAGGCAAGAGAAGGAAAGTCATCAGCCCCATAAAATGATGATTGAAGATCTAAACAGGTGGAGAAGGAGGCTTCATAAGGGTGTGGTTGAATTTGTCTGAACTAAGCAAACACAGATGAGAAGCTGCCCAGGATTAAGATTTCCAGCGTTTCCTTTTCCTACAATCTCCAGAACTTTGTTCTACTAGCTTAGTAAATAATGTCGACTAGTCATTCTGAGAATCATCTCAGTTTTTTGAGAAACTTGAAAAGTCATAGAAGAAATGGTTGACAGTCATTACTCTCTCCTGTAATATTCAGTTTTGCACAGGCTTAAAACTAGTCTGATTATATAAAGAAGGGAATAAAAATGCAACACACTAGTGGTGGAGTCATATTTAGAAATAGTTTTTAGCCTTTCTGGTCATTCCTTCCAAGAGTCTACCACATAGGATCTTCCCCTAACAATGGAGTTAATAATATTTTAAAATTTAGATTTAATGAATTAAAAATCCTCAGCCTTATTATAGCCTACTGATCTGGATATAAATTATATTTTCCTCCCAAATCAAGCAGCCAAAATGGATTAAGGGTCAAAGGAGTTCAAGTTTTACCTCAAATATATAGTGGCAATGTGATTCTAGGCAAGTAATACAATCTCTCGATGTTTTAGTGCTTTCCTAAGACTATAACTTGCAAAGATGGTGTGACATTTATTGGTAGAGGGAGTACATATGGGAATTCCTCATATCAAGAAAATCACAGGTTCAGACCTATTCTGTTCCTCTTCTCTGTGCAATACAACTTGCACAAAATCTGATTGTGAGTTTTTTAAAAGTGCTTAACTATTTTCCTTTTCAAAGAGATCTCATTTTAGAAGGATGCTCTATATTCCAATTAATGCAGTAGTTTATTACTATATTTCATAATTTTTAAATTCCTTTCTAAATAAAAGTACAATTCCCAATTCTTAAACGTCTGGTAGTTTTTATTTATGCACCTATTTTTATTCTCAGAATATCTGCACATGTGCTGAAGTCAAGGAAATGTAAAATAATTGCTAGGGACTGACAGTGGCACTGCCTCAACAGCAGCAGCATAATTCTTGATCACTAGGTAAAATGAGGTAGAATAAGTTGGTATTATGCAGAGGTATACTAGGCGCTAGGAATAAAGTCACTTGGAAATCTCACCTATTAAGAGAATGTTTATGAACTGTTTCTGAATAACCATTTCTAAGGAAATTAATGACAGTACTTTACCACTCATGATAGCATTACCAGACCATTCATCTTAATAGCTAGTGAGGGAATCGGTTCTCAACCAATGAACATGTCTTCCATGACCTTCTCCCTTCCAAACTCATAACTAAGGCCATATTTATTTGATTAGTCCCCGGTGCCAACTGTAATGCCAGATTTGATAGTAAGACCAACCTAGATCCCATTCTCCATAATGTCTTTAATTAGTGCTCCAGGATTCTCTATAGTTTCCACTTGAAAAGTATATTGATTTGCTCCTACTATAGTCATTGACTTTACCCATTGTTCTGGTCTAGAAACCACCACATGAATGCTAAAGAAAGAATCTTCATACCATAAGGTGATCAGAGGTGATACTGGGAACAAAATACACATAATAAATTTCATATGAGCAGCAATCAGGAAATAATTTCTTATCAAAAAGCTAAGTTTATAAAAGTAATAGAATTGTGCCTGTTTGGGCAGCACATGTACTAAAAATTATGACAATTATCAAAGCTCCTCTGCAAGTATGACACAAAAATTGATGAAACATTCCATATTTTTAAGAAGTGGAAGGGAAGGGGTCCTAGCAGTACATGTTCTCAAACTATTCTACAAAGCAATAATCATTAAAAACCAATTTGGTATTTTTTAAGAAATAGGGAAGCTGATCAGAGTGGAATAGATTAGATAAACAATACGAGGAAGCAAATGAGCTTATCAAATCAACAAGACATCAAACTACCAAGAGTAACATCATAAACAAATCGGAGGAGCAAGAAAGAAATTATTTGCTAGCTTTATTGACAGGCAAAGTGTTCATGACCAACCAGGAAAAAAGGAAAATAACAGAAGGTAAAACAATTTGGACTACTAATAAAATTGAAAAGTTTTCACATAAACAAAACCAATAAAATTAAAAGAGAAGCAAGTACCTGGGGGAAAATATTTCTCTGATAAATGTTTCATTTCTAAGATATATAGGAAAATAATTCTAATTTATAAGAATATGAGCCATTACCCAAATGTTAAGTCAGAGGACATTGTGGTAGGTAGGAGGACAGTTTTCTGATTGAGTTCTCCTGACCTTGACATAGCTTTCTCCCCCAGCAACTTCCTTTTGCCCCAGCTCCTCCAGCAGTTTCCCTGGTGAAGCTTTCTCCCCTCACAAAATCTGATTGGCCTCAGCTTCTCTGATGCAGTTTCCTCACAATAAAAAGTCCAAGACAGGTAGGTTCAGGGCTTTCTGGACTTGGCTGGTGCCAGAAACTACATGAGTCATTATATCCTAATGACTGCCAGACACATTTCCAGATGGAGATGATGGAGGGGTGGAGAGGCAGAGTGGGGAGGGATAATATCCAGAGAATCTAAGTGCCACTGTATCCTTCTTATGTGTCTTTGTTGTATGTCTTTGCTGTGTGTTAGGACAAAGTATTATTAAATGTTCAGGGTTTCATTTCATCCCAATATCAAACCTGAACTTTGGTGCAGTTTAGACAAACCACTGTACAAACCTGTGCCTTTAAAGTCACATCTACAACAGATATGAATAAAATTTTTAGAAGAAAAAAATCCAAGCCATATAGAAAAAAGCTTGAAATTGAGAACAAATAAAAGAATTCAAGTGAAAATAAATTTGAGGTTCAACCTTGTACCCCTCACACTGAAAGAGTTGATCAAAAAAAAAAGAAAAGAAAATTATTTTTGGTGGAGTAGTGAAAAAAAAAGAATTTGGAACAATTTTCCCCAAAGCTACTAAACTGTGTATATTCTTTTACTCAGAAACATCACTACTAGGTCTATACCCCAAGAAAGTCAAAGAGGAAAAGGACCCATATTGAAAAAAAATATTTGCAGTTAACAAGTGAGAAAAGTTTAAAACTAGGGTGTGTCCATCTAGGGAATAGCTGAACAAGTAATGGAATATGAATATGTTGGAATGTTGAAGGGAATAGTTTCAGAAAAAAAAATGGAAAGACTATACTGTTGCAGAGTGAAGTGTGCAGAACCAGGAGAACAATTTATACAATTATATAATACAATTATATCAGTATTGTCAGGACAAACAACTTTGAAAGACTTAAGAACTCTGCTCAACACAATGAACAACCACCGCAATTCCAGAGGACTCAAGGTGGAACATGCTATCTGCCTCCTGATCCAGAAGTAATGGACTTGGTACTGATTCCCCTCCTGAGCCAGAAGTCATGGACGCAGTAATGATCCTCCTCCTGATCCAAAAGTAATGGACTCGGTACTGATCTGCCTCCTGGTCCAGAAGTAATGGACTCAGTACTGATACTTTTTTTTGGGACATGGCCGTTGGGAGAATTTATTTGTAACAGGGCTTTTGTTTGTTTTTACTTGGGGGGAAGGTGAGGGGGGGTTGAAAATGCAGATGTGAAAATAAAATGTAATTTTTAAATTTCTAAGATAATGAAAAATAAGTGAATAAAGATTATAAAATACTATAACCTTTGAGAATAAGATCAATTCCATTCCTCCTTTATATGAAAAGAGTAAAAGTTCTTAAGCAGGGGTTAACATGCTGAAAAGGACATTTTAGGAAGATGAATCTAGCTACAATTTGCAGGGCTGATGGAAAAGTTCAGAAGCAGGGAAACCAATAAAGGAGTTACCAAAATATTCCCACACTAACAGAACAGAGTAGGTTACTAGCAATGGTATTATGAAGATGAAAGGAAACAACAATGGAATAATGGAAAGAATGTTAGACTAGGCATCAGAAAAACTGAATTTTAATCTTGTATCTGCTACTAAATAGTGGCATAATCTTTGGCAAGTTGTTTCACTATCTCTATCCTTTCCCAAGCCCTAACTTTAGACTGCTAGCACCATCCACTTCCTTTAGACCCATTCACATGCTGCTGAATAAAGCTCCTGAAAGCACAAAATCATGCTAACTGGGCTCACTGCCTATTTATAACTGATCTCAACTGGATCCTCCCTGCAGCAAAGTAAACATTCTATTCTTCAACTGATTTGCTAACCCATTCTCCAAAGCAGCTATGACAGACCTTCTCATCTCTCCTCAAGCCTTCCACTTCACTCTCTTGGGTTCACTCTCTCAACTGAGAGTTTCACCTCATATTTCATTGAAAAAAAAAATTAGACTATCCACTGAGACACCTCTTTTTTCTTTCTTCTTCATTTCATAGCACTCAGACATTTCCCTCTACTTTTTCTGCATCTCTTAAAATACCTGAATCAGAAAAGTGAGAACACCATAGAATGAAATGTAATGAGGTAAAAATACTTGTCCCTATGGATACAATCCTCTTTAGGCCTTCTGTCCTGGCTTCTCCATTATCTCTAGTCATCAGATCTTCAAATCAGTTTTTCCTACTCATGATATACATGCCCCGTGATATTTTTTTAAGTTCATAAGAGACATTTAAATGAATTTTAAATTTAAATTTTGCAATGTTAATGGAAAAGGAAGATCTTCCCTGTTCACTAATAGGCCTATGTGACTATATATGTTTCCTTTTCCCTTGGATCAGGAGCTGCATTCCCAGGTCTAAAGGTACACAGGTATTTCAATCACAGATATCTTGCTGTTTTCACAGATGTGATACATCCTGAAACACACAGAGCCCACTGGGCGGGGAGTGGGGGGAAGAGAGACTTGCCTAAGGAGGAGCTTGCTTAGGGGAAGGCTTTCTTGTAGGAAGGCTTTCACACCTTTTGATACTAAGCTAATTAGACACTGAATCATGAGGGTTGTGGTACCTTCTGACTCTAAAGTCTATTAGCTGAAAACTATATATACTAGGAGGCTGGTGTTTTACTTTGGGGGCTCATTCATGAGAAGAACCTTTTGATTCCCCAGAGAGGACTCTGAGTAGCCATTTGCTAAGAGTTCCACCTCCACCCCGACCCCCCTTCTCTGACTGCTCAGATGTTAGTGTTCTCTCTATTTGGTGGTGTATGTAGGTGTTTGTATTACTTTGTTAAGGCAGTTGGAGCCCCGTCTGTTGAATTCTTTCTTGGATATTCACTTCTTTCTATTTATCTATACTTATCTGTCTGTTAATTAAAGATTGTTAATCTCTTTAAAGCTGTCTTTCCTGCAGAAAAGGTGATCAAAGAACCTGTGCTAGCAGCCCACTATGTGTGTTAATGTGGTTGCTAATACAAATTTAAATAAGATTTCTCTTTTGGAGGATCCAATCTAGGGTCTTTTAATAGCAGAGACTTGTGGTTTTATACATACATTTGTGTGCATAAAGATACTTGTGGTCCTACATTTAGCCAGGACACTAAATAAATGTGCTCCATACCCACTACTCTGAGCACACTTGCTGATCCCACCCATGCCCTTATACCAGAGTAATCACCTCTTCCACATAATCCTTACTACTCTTTACTGTACCTAGAACCCATATCCATTTTAGACAGCCACACCTTATCCTAAATCTGTTTCTCATCCTTTTCACTACCATTTAGTCTCAACAGAAACCTAGCTCCCATTTGACATTACCATATCTCCTATGGCCCTTTATCCTTCTTCCACGTTTCCACCTATAGAAACATAGTGACCTCTTCCACACACATCCCCATGCAAGACCACTCAATTAATAAATTCAATCCCCTTTTCTTTGTTTAAAATTTATGTATCCTATCTGTATCAGCTACCTAAAATCATTGCCACTGCTGTGTGCCTCAAAGTGGGTATTCATTTCAGTCCTCCTAAGTGATCTCACCACTTTTCCCCCCTATATTCTGCTTCTTCCCCAGCATTGTGAATCTCTTACACCGCTTTCTCCCCTCTTGCATATTAAGAAGCAAAGACTTGCCTACCTTGAAAAGAAGTTTCACTGTCTCTGCTCCTTCTGTCCTGTTTGTATTTCTTTTAACTGTTAAACAGTAACTGTAACTTCCTCTAATCATCTTTACCCAACACTTAATTCATAGAGTTTAAATAGGTATAGAGGGTTAGGTCAGGAAGACCAGAGTTCAAATCACCTCAGCCACTTACTACCTATGTGACTCTGGACAAATCACAACCTTTCAGTCTAAGTTTTCTCAGCCACAAAATCAGGATGTTGGACTTTATTTTCTCTAAAATTCCTTCCAGATGAAAATTTATGATCTTATAATGACCTTGGGTTTACCTTGGTTCCCTACCGCTATAAGATTATTTCCTCATAAGATCACTACAGATTTCCATAGTGCTAAATTTAGATCTTTTCTTCTGTCCTCATTATTACTGATCCCTTGAATTTGAAGTTGTTGATCACTACTTCTCTTTGAAATACTTTCCAGGCTTGATCTCTGTGAAAATGCATTAATCCTGGTTCTTCTATTTCCTTCTCAGACTCCTATGGATCAACAGGAGATATTCCCCAAAATCTAGTCCTCAGCCAAAAATGCTTTCTTTAGTCTTTAGTTAGAAATTTCAATCATTCTCACGACTTCAGCTGTCATTTTGTGTTGATGAGAAGATGGGCCAAGAGTTTCTCTGATGCCGCACCTTATGCCTTCCATCTCCTTCTGAGCATAGTGTTTCTCCAGAAGGGGGCTAGACTGAGCATCTTCTATCTGCCCCAAAGGACTTCTCTTTTCCTCAAAGTAACAACTCCCATCTATGCCAACACAACACAACTTCTACCTCCTTCTACCAGCCCAGTCACCTAACTGGGAGTTGGAAAATCTCTGGTACAAAGGGGAACTACCCTTTGACTTCAGGTACCTATCCTTTGAGGGAAGAGGAAAGTTGGTAGGGAATGGGACTTCTCTCTCCTATTGTTCAGGTTCAACTTCCATCTTCTGTGTACTTTTCCTGTCTAATCTCTACTCATCAGAGACAAGAAGAACAGCAAAGCAAGGTCTTTCATCAGACCTTATAATTTCACCAAAATTACTCTCTCTAAAATTGCTAATAATCTTTTGGTTGTCAAATCCAATGGCTATTTCTCAATCTGTAATCTCCTTGACCTCTCTGTAGTCTTTGATGCACTCTTACCTCCCTGACCTTCTTTCTAGGCTTAGAAGATTCTCTCCTGGTTCTCATTCTGCCTATCTGACAGACTCCCTCAGTCTCCTTTTCTGGATCCTTATCCAGATCATGACCTGTAACCACAGATATCCCTCAGTGTACTGCCCTGGACCCTTTTTCCTTCTCTATAGCCATAGTGCAAGAGAACCCCTTTATTCTATGTTAGTCATCCATACCCCCTGACACCTCAGCAACCACATTGAAGAGACCAGAAGTTGGCATTGATTTTGGCACCACTTATTCCTGTGTGGAAATCTTCCAACATGGGAAAGTGAAGATCATTGCTAATTAGCAAGGAAACAGGACCGTTCCAAGTTATGTCATCTTCACTAAACTGAATGTTTAATTGGGGATGCAGCAAATAATCAAGTTGCAATAAATGCCACCAATACAGTGTTTGATTCCAAACATTTGATTATTCACAGATCTGATAATGCAGTTGTATAGTCAGACATGAAGAAATGGCCTTTAGAAATGGCACATTCACTCAGGCATGCCTAAGGTCTAAGTGAAATACAAAGAGGAAAGCAAAAGCTTCTATGAAAAAGATGTATCTTCTATAGTCTTGACAAAGATGAAAGAAATGGCCAAAACTTATCTTAGGAAGACTGTCACAAATGCTTTCATTACAGTATTAGCCTACTTCTATGATTCACAGCATTACGTCATCAAAGATCACTGGTCTCAATGTGCTCTGAATCTTCAATGAGCCAAGTGCTGCGGCTTTGTGTATGGTTCCAACAAAAAAGTTGATGCTGAGGATGCTTTCCTCAAAGATTAGGTGCCTGAAGTCAAAGGGTAGTTCCCCTTTGTACCAGAAGTTCTCCAGCTCCCAGTTAGATAACTGGACTGGCAACAGGAGTTGGAAGTTGCCCTGTGCTAGCATGGATGAAAGTTATTGCTTTGGGGAAAGGAGAAGTCCTGTGGGGCAGATAGAAGATACCCAGTCCAGCCCTTTGCTTCCTTCCCTCAGGAGAAACATTACACTCAACTTAGAGGTGGCAGTTTTTGATGTTTCCACTCTTTTTAAATTTTTAGTTGAATTTCATTTGAATTTTAGAATTGATGCCATTAAAGATATCATCTTTGAAGTGAAGTCCCCAGTTAGAGACAACCACTTGGGTGGGTAGGACTTTGACAACTCTATGGTCAACCATCTCATTCCTGAGTTCAAGTGGAAACACAAGAAGGGCATGAGTGAGAATAGGAGAGCCATGTACCATCTGCACATCACTTTTAAACATGCAAAATGCACCCTCTCTTCCAGTACCTATGGCAGTACTGGGATTGACTCCCCCTAAAGGTAATGACTTTTATATCTCTATTACCTATGCCTTTTTTGAAGGGCTGAATGCCAATTTCTTCCATGGCACACTGGACCCTGTAGAAAAGGTTCTAAGGGATGCTGAGCTAGATACAACACAGATTCATGGTATCATCTTAGTGAGTGGTTCCTTTAAGATCTCCCAAATCCAGAAATTTCTGCAGGGCTTCTTCAGTGGCAAAGAGCTCACATGAGGCTGTTGCCTATAGTGTAGCTGTCCAGGTGGCCATCTTGTTTGGAAATAAATCTAAGAATATGTAGGACTTACTGTTGGACGTCATTCCTCTTTATTTTTGCATTGAAACAACCGGTGAAATTATGACAGTTCTGATCAAACGCAATACCACCATCCCCACCAAGCAAACACAGACTTTTACCAACTACTCAGACAACTAACCTCATGTACTGTTTCAGGTTTATAAAGATGAGAGAACAATTACAAAAAGACAACAACCCATTTGACAAGTCTGAACTCACAGGAATTTTCCCTGACCCCAGGGATGTTCCTCAGATTGAAGTAATATTTGACATTAATCCAAATGGCATCCACAATGTTTCTGCTGTGGATAAGAGCACAGACAAGGAGAATAAGATCACTAAGACAAAAGTCCTCTGAGCAAAGAAGATATTGAGCTTTTGGTCCTGGAGGCTGAGAAACACAAGGCTAAAGATAAGAAGCAGAGGGACAAGGTATCTTCCAAGAACACCCTTGAATTTTATGCTCTCACCAGCAAGACTACAATAGGAGATGAGAAAAGCCAGGGCAAAGCTGGTGATGGAAGACAAACATTTCTCCTTCTTTATTGCTTCACTTGGTGATATTATGAACTCCCATGGATTTAATTACTATGCTGCAGGACAGCTAGTCAGTACAGTGGATAGAGAACCCAGTCTGGAGTCAGAAAGACCTGCATTCAAATCCAGCCTCAGATACTTACTAGCTGTGTGACCCTAGGCAAGTCACTTAAGCCTGTTTGCCTCAGTTCCTCATCTATAAAATGAACTGGAGAAGGAAATGGCAAACCACTCCAGTAACATTAATTGGGGGTCACTACGAGTCAGACACGATAGAAACATCTCAATATCAACAACAAATGCTATGATTCTCTAATCCACTTATCTTGCTCCAGTCTCTCTGCTTACCTCCAGTCTCCCAACTTAATATTCATTAGATATCTTAAACTGAACATACCTAAAACAGAACTCATTACCTTTCTCCTTGTTCCGCTTCTATACTCCCTCAGAGCAACACCATCCTCCCAGTCCCTCAGGCTCACAAGCTAGTGGTTATCCTTGATGCCTCACTATCTCTCACCTTCTATATCCAAACTATTGCCAAGGTCTGTCAGTTTCACCTCTTCAACATATACATCCCCTTTTCTCCTCTGATACCACCCCCATTCTAACGCAAGCTCTCCTCACCTCATACCTTGACTATTGCAATAGACAACTAGTGGTTCTGCCTGCCTCAAAACTCTCCCCACTTCATTCAGCCACCAAAATGATTTTCCTAAAGCATAGGTTCAATCATGTGCCTCTTCTCCCTACTCAACAAACTCCAGTGGCTCCCTATTGCCTCCAGGATAAAATAAAAATGTTCTGTTTGGTATTCAAAATCTTCATAACCTCTCTCCCTCTTACCTTTCCAGTCTTCTTATACCTTACTCCCCAACATGTACTCTTTGATCCAGTGTCACTGGCTTCCTGGCTATGCCACAAACAAGATATTTAATTTTCAGTTCTGGGCATTTTCTCTGGCTCTCCCTCATGCCTGGAATGCTCTCCCCCCTCAACTCTACCTACTGACTTCCCTGACTTCCTTCAGGTCCCAACTAGAATACTTTCTTTGACAGGAAGCTTTTTCCAGTCTCTCAATTCTAGTGCCTTCCCTCTGT
>CM053593.1:195867443-195888055 GCA_028646575.1 Pseudocheirus occidentalis | reverse complement strand
AGTATGGTACAGTACAGTATAGCACAGTATGGTACATTACAGTACAGTAGAGAACAATAGAGTATAGTACAGTACAGTATAGTACAGTACAGTACAATATGTTACAGTATAGTACAGTACAGTACAATACAGTATGGTACAGTACACTACAGTAGAGCACAGTACAGTACTGCAGATTACAGTGTAGTACAGTAGAGTGCCACACAGTATAGCACAGTACAGTATAGTAAAACACAATACAGTAGAGTACAGTATGGTAGAGTAAAGTATAGTACAGTATGGCATAGTACAGTGCAGTAGAGTACAACCGAGTACAGTACAGTATAGTACAGTACAGTACAATACAGTATGGTACAGTATAGTACACTACAGTACAGTATGGTGTAGTACACTACAGTAGAGTACAGTAGATTACAGTATAGTACTGTAGAGTGCCATACAGTATAGTACAGTAGAGTATAACAAAATATAATACAGTACACTATAGTACAGTACGGTTCAGCATATTATGGTACAGTACAATATAGTACAGTACAATACAGTAGAGTACAATATGGTATAGTACAGTATGGTACAGTAGAGTATAGCATAGTACAGTACAGTAGATAACAATAAAGTACAGTAGAGTATAGTATAATGCAGTACAGTATGGTACAGTAGAGTAAAGTGCAGTACAATACAGTATGGTATAGTACACTACATTAGAGTACAGTACAGTAGATTACAGTATAGTACAGTAGAGTGCCGTACAGTATAGTATGGTACAGTAAAATAAAATCCAGTACAGTACAGTACAATATATTATAGTACAGTACAGTATAGTACAGTACAATACAGTACAGTTTGGTTAAGTACAGCATGGTGCAATACAGTATGGTACAGTACAGTATAGTATAGTACAGTATTGTATAATATGTTACAGTGCAGTACAGTAGAGAACAACACAGAACAGTAGAGTACAGTACAGTACAGTATGGTACAGTATAGTACAGTAAAATGCAATACAGTATTGCAAAGTTCACTACAGTAGAGTACAGTACTGTACAGTATGGTACAGTACAGCAGATTTCAGTATAGTACAGTAGAGTGCAGTACAGTATACTACAGTATAGTATAGTAAAATAAAATACAGTTCAGTACAGTATGGTACAGTACATTATAGTACAGTACAATAGAGTACAGTGTGGTTCAGCACAGTATGGTACAGTACAGTATAGAACAGTACAGTATAGTACAATACAGTGTATTACAGTATGGTACAGTACAGTATGTTACAGTACAGTAGAGAACAATACAGTAGAGTAGAGTACAGTACAGAACAGTACAGTACAGTATGGTGCAGTATAGTATAGTACAGTGGACTACAGTAGAATACAGTACAGTAGATTACAGTATAGTATAGTAGAGTGCTGTACAGTATAGTAAATACAGTACAGTACAGTATGGTACAGTACATTATAGTACAGTAAAGTATACTACAATACAATAAATACAGTATTGTTCAGTACAGAATGGAACAGTATGTTATAGTACAGTACAGTATGGTACCATATAACACAGTACAGTGTGATAGAGTACAGTACAATACAGTATGTTACAGTACAATATAGTAGAATCCAGTACAGTAGAGTACAGTACAATACAGTAGAGTATAGTACAGTACAGTGTAGTCCAGTGCAATACAGTACATTGTTACAGAATAGCACAGTATACTACAGTAGAGTATGGTACAATAAAGTACAGTATAGTACAGTATAACAAAGTACAGTACAGTATAGTACAATGTTGTACAGTATTGTACAGTACAGTATGGTACAGCATAGTACAGTATTGTACAGTATAGTATAGTACAGTATAATACAGTACAGTATGGTAGAGTACAATGTTGTACAGTAAAGTACAGTACAGTATTGTACAGTATAGTACAGTATATTACAGTACAATACAGTACAGTACAGTATAGTGCAGTACAATATTGTACAGTTCATTACAGTACAGTATGGTAGAGTACCGTGCATTATACTTCAGTAGAGTACAGTACAGTAGAATACAGTATAGTACAGTACAGTACAATTGTATAGTATAGTGCACAGTATAGTACAATGGAGTACAGTACAGTATAGTACAGTAAATTACAGTACAGTATTGTATCATACAGTATGGTACAGTACAGAATAGTAAAATACAATATGGTACAGAATAGTACAGAATAATATGGTATAGCATAGTACAAAACAGTATAGCATAGTATGGTATAGTACAGTACAACATTGTATAGTAATGTACAATACAGTAGAGCTCAATACAATAAAGTACAGCACAATGGAGTACAGTATGGTACAGTAGAGTACAGTACAGTATGGTACAGTACACTATAGTACAATAAAGTACAATATACTACAGTATAGTAAAGTACAGCACGGTACAGTAAAATATTGTACAGTAAATTAAGGTATGGTAGAGTACAGTATAGTACAGTACAATAGAATACAGTACAGTGCAGTATAGTACAGTACAGTATGGTATAGTTCAGTATAATGCAGTACGATACAGTGTGGTATAATGCAGTACAGAGCAGTATAGCAAGTATTGTATAGTACAGTAATTTACATTAAAGTACAGCACAGTAGAGTACAGTATAGTACAGTACAGTACTGTACAGTAAAGTACAGTATGGTATGGTACAGTACTGTATAGTAGAGTATAATATACTATAGTACAGTATAGTACATTATGGTAAACTACACTATAGTACAGTAAAATATTTTACAGTAAAGTACAGTACAGGAGAGTACAGTACAGCATAGTACAGTAGAGTACAGTGCAATGCAGTATAGAAAAGTACAGCATGGTATAGTACGGTATGGTACAGTACAGTATAGTACATGACATTACAGTACAGTAGAGTACAGTACAGTACACTGTACTATACAGTACAGTGAAATACAATGGGGTACAGTACAGTATGGTACAGTACAGTATAGTACAGAACTTTATAGTATAATACAATACAGTACAGTATGGTAAAGTACAATATAATACAGTATAGAATAGTAATGTTCAAAATATTACAGTATACAACAGTCCAGTATAGCACAGTACAGTATAGTACAGCATAGTAAAGTATAGTATAATATTGTACAGTAAAGTACAGTATAGTAGAGTACCGTGCATTATACTTCAGTAGAGTACAGTACAGTAGAATACAGTAGAGTACAGTACAGTATTGTACAGTAAATTACAATACAGTAGGGTACAGTACATTATGGTACAGTACAGTATAGTACAGTACAACACAGTACAGTATGGTACAGTACATTACAGTACAGTATAGTACAGTATGGTACAGTACAGTAGAGAACAATACAGTACAGTATAGTACAGTACAGTATGATACAGTATGGTATGGTACAGTAGATTAGAGTACAGTACAGTAGATTATAGTATAGTACAGTAGAATGTGGTACAGTAGAGTGCAGTACAATATAGAAAAATACAATATAGCATAGTATAGTACAGTATGTTATAGTAAAGTATAATAAAGTACAGTATAATGCAGTAAAATATTATATAGTACAGAACAATACAATATAGTACAGTACAATAGAGTACAGTACAGTAGAGTACAGTAAAATAGAGTACAGCACAGTAAAATACAGTAGGGTACAGTACTGTATTGTACAGTACACTATAGTACAGAACAGAATAGTAGAGTACAGTATGGTACTGTACAAAACAGTACAGTATGGTACAGTACAGTATAGTACAGTACAGAACAGTATAGCATCGTACAGTATAGTACAGTAATTTACAGTAAAGTACAGTGTATTAGAGTACAGTACAGTATAGTACAGTACAATACAGTGCAGTATGGTACAGTAAAGTACAGTATTGTAGTATTGTATAGTACACTATTGTAGAATAGAGTATGTTATAGTATAGTACAGTATAGTACAGTACACTATAGTACAGTGCAATATAGTACATAACAGTAAAGTACAATATAGTAGAGTAAAATATTGTATAGTAAAGTACAGTACAGTATAGTACAGTGTAGTAGAGTACAGTACAGAACAGTACAGTATAGTACAGTAAAATACAGTAGGGTACAGTACTGTATTGTACAGTAAAGTATACTACAGAACAGAATAGTACAGTACAGTATGGTACAGTACAGAACAGTATAGCATAGTACATTATAGTACAGTAAAGTACAGTAAATTAGAGTACAGTAGAGTACAGCACAGTACAATACAGTACATTATGGTTCAGTATAGTACAGTATGGTATAGTACAGTGCTGTAGAGTATATTATAGTATAGTTCAGTATAGTACAGTACAGTATAGTACAGTGCAGCAGAGTAGAGTATGGTACTGTGCAGTACAGTATAGTACAGTATGGTACAGTAGAGTAGAGAACAATACAGTACAATATAGTACAGTACAGTATGGTACAGTATAGTACAGTACAGTACAATACAGTATGGTACAGTACACTACAGTAGAGTACAGTACAGTAGATTATAGTACAGTAGAGTGCGGTATAGTATAGTACAGTACAGTAAAATAAAATACAGTACAGTATAGTAAAGTATAGTAAAGTACTGTATAATAGAGTAAAATATTTTATAGTAGAGAACAATAGAGTATAGTACAGTACAATAGAGTACAGTACAGTAGAGTACAGTAAAATGGAGTACAGTACAGTACAGTACAGTATCGTTCAGTACATTATAGTACACCAAAATACAGTAGGTTACAGTACAGTATAGCACAGAACAGTATAGTTCAGTACAATACAGTACAGTATTGTTCAGTACAGTATTGTACATTACAGTACAATATGGAACAGTACAGTATGGTACAGTACAGTATAATATAGTACAGTACAGCAGAGTATTGTATAGTACAGTAGAGTATTGTATAGTAAAGTACAGTATATTATAGTACAGTACAGTATAGTACAGTACAGCATAGTAGAGTACAGTACAGTATGGTACAGTAAATTATAGTACAGCACAGTATAGTACAGTACAATACAGTACAGTGCCATACAATACAGTATAGTACAGTATGGTACAGTACATTATAGTACAGTACAGCATAGTACAGTACAATACACTACATTTTGGGTCAGTACAGTATGGTACAGTACAGTATAGTACAGTATGGTACAATACAGTACAGTAGAGAACAGTAAAGTATAATATAGTACAGTACAGTATGGTACACTACATTATAGTACAGTACAGTAAAATACCGTATGGTACAGTACACTACAGTACAGTCCCATACAGTAGATTACAGTATAGTATATAGTGCCATACAATATAGTACAGTATAGTATAGGAAAATACAACATGGTGCAGTACAGTACAGTGCGGTACAGGACATTATAGTACAGTACAGTATAGTACAGTACAATATAGTACAGTATGGTTCAGTATAGTATGGTACAGTACTGTATGGTACAGTACAGTACAGTGTGGTACAGTATAGTACAGTACAGTACAGTATGGTAGAGTACACTACCGTAGAGTACAGTACAGTAGATTACAGTATAGGACAGTAGAGTGCCGTACAGTATAGTACAGTACAGTATAGTAAAATACAATACAGTATGGTACAGTACATTATAATACAGTGCATTATAGTACAGTACAATATAGCACAGTATGGTTCACTACAGTATGGTATAGTATAGTATAGTACAGTATAGTACAGTACAGTATGGCACAGTACAGTAGATTAGAACACATTCCAGTATAGTACAGTATGGTACAGTATAGTACCGTACAGTACAATACAGTATGGCACAGTACACTACAGTAGAGTTCAGTACATTATATTACAGTATAGTATAGTAGAGTGCCATATAGTAGAGTACAGTACAGTATAGTAAAATACAATACAGTACAGTATGGTGCAATATATTATAGTACAGTACAGTATAGTACAGTACAATAAAGGAGAGGATGGTTCAGTACAGTATGGTACAGTACAGTACAGCAGAGAACAATGCAGTGCAGTAGAGTACAGTATAGTGTAGTATAATACAGTACAGTATGGTACAGTATAGTTCAGTTCAGTACAATAGAGTATGCTACAGTACACTACAGTAGAGTACTGTACAGTACAGTACAGTAGATTACAGTATAGTACAGTATAGTAGAGTGCCATACAGTATAGTACAGTACAGTACAGTAAAGTAAAATACAGTACAGTATGGTACAGAACATTATAGTACAGTACAATACAGTGCAGTATGGTTCAGTACAGTATGGCACAGTACAGTATAGTACAGTACAGTACAATACAGTATGGTACAGTACACTACTGTAGAGTAGAGTACAGTACAGTAGATTACAGTATAGTACAGTAGAGTGCCTTAAAGTATAGTACAGTACAGAGATGGGAGCTGTCTGCCTCTGAATCCAGATAACTGTTTGGAGGATTCAGGTAGGAGCTGGGCCCATGGAAGGAGATCCAGGGAATCTGAGAAATCACCCTGAGTCAAGATGAAGAAAAGGCCTCTCCTTGGATATTGAACGTTTTGATGAAATTGAAGTTTACTAGAGACCTAGGGGTGGAGTGTTTGTGTATTTTCTAATGATTGTATTTTGTGATTAGCTATACTTAGTAACTGATTGCTAAATAAGTGACTGATTAAGTTAATCTAGTTGCTCCATGAGTGGAAGACTGACTTGTATTCTGAAGATGATTGAATGATTAAGTAAGGAGGCAAATCTCCTTAGGGAAACCAGATGATTGTTCTTTTGTTTTTTTGTTGTACATACTGTTTAAGTGGTCAGGAACCAGTTAAGTAGAAATCTCATGGACTCAAGATTTGTGAAATTAGAAATCCAAGTAAAAGCCTTATGAACTAGAGCTAGAAGTCAGTGAACTGGCCTATGAGCCCACCTGGGATGTGGGAACAGATCTAGGTAATTTGTCTTTCTCTTCTCACATCGTCACACCCCATGCCCCTCCTTCTATCCATCAACTCCTACCTCACAAACTCCCCCCATGCCTTAGTAACAGATTCCCCCCACCTGCACAATAATTAGCTTAGTGACAAATTATATTAGTTAGCAGAACAAAGAAATTGAACTATATATATAAGTTTCTGTAATACTGGGCTCTGGGCTGCTCTCCTCATGAGACAGCCACAGCTGGTAAATGAAAAAGCTCCTTTAAAACTTTTTATTTGGACTCTGTGGTCACTCTGTTAAGACTTGCCATTTCGCTGTGACCACTTTGGTGAAAACTATGTGGCTGTTTTAATGATAAGCTGTTGTGAACACTATATTGTGATTTTCTGTGATAAGATGTAATTTTGTAAATACTGTAACTTGATTTGTTGTGAGTGTTTTCCTTTGATTTGTTCTTGAATAGAGTGTTCACTATACTGTGTAATCAGAACCTTAAAAGCTGTTCACAGCAGCATTCTTTTGGGAAGCTCCTCGTGTGTGGCGTTATAGTTTGATATGGTTAGGGTAGCGTTAGTGCACAATTAGGGTTAGGGTTAGGATTTAGGTAAGGGTTATTGTTAGGTTTATAGCTAGGAGGATGAGGGTTGGGGTTAAGATTAGGTTTAGGCACAATTAGGGTTTGTATTAAGGTTAGGTTTATGGTTAGAGCCTGGGCACAATTACAGTTAGGGTCAGGATGTGCTCAGTTAAGGTTAGGATTAGGATTAGAGCTAGGACGTGAAATTAGGGATAGGGTTAGGATTGGTTTTAGACCTAGGAGGTTGGGAAGCAGAAGGAGGCCTGGAGGTGGGGCTTTGTATGTGGGATGGTTAGATTAGGATTTGGGTAACATTAGTGTGTAATTAGGCTTAGGTTTAGGGTTTGGGTGCAATTAGGGTTAGCATTAAGGTTAGGGTTAGAGTTAGCTGACAGAATTAGAGCCAGGATGGGACAGGAGGCTGGAATGTTGGGACAGGTAAGCGTTAGAGACAGGTTAGAGCTAGATCTGGGATGTAATTAGGGTTAGGGTTGGGGTTAGGTTTAGAGCCACAACATGCAATTGGGGTTAGAGTTAGGGTTAGGCTGAGAGCAAGGGTGCAATTAGGATTAGGGTTTAGGGTTAGGGTTAGAGCCAGGCCCAGGACTCTATAAGGGTGTGGGTTAGGAAAAAGAATCTCAAAAGCATTCTGAAGAGAATAATTCCTTCAAAATTAGAGTGGAGCAAATGGAAGCAAATGACTTTATGAGAAACCAAGATACTATAAAACAGTTACAAACAAATGAAAAAATAGAAAGCCATGTGAAATATCTCCTTGAAAAAACCACTGACTTGGAAAATAGATCTAGGAGAGACAACTGAAAAATTATTGGACTACCTGAAAGCCATGATCAAAAAAAAACTTAGAAAGCATCCTTCAAGAAATTCTCAAAGAAAATTGCCCTGATATTTTAGAATCAGAGAGCAAAATAAAACTTGAAAGAAGGGTAAGGGTTATGGTTAGTCTTAGGGATTGGATTTGAGTTAGGGATAAGGGAATGGTTAGAGCTGGGTGAAATTAGGGTTATGGCAATTAGGGTACAATTAGGTTTAGGATTAAGGTTTGGGTTAGTGTTGGTGTTAAGGTTAGGGTTTTGGTGAGGGTTAGGATTTGGTTTAGAGCCAGGACAGGACACAAAATTAGGGTTAGGTTTAGGATTAAGGTTAGGGTTGGGTTAGGGTTTGAGTTAGTGTAAGGGTTAGGGTTAGAGCATGGAATTCGGGTTAGAGTTAGGGTTAGGGTTAGAGCTGGGACATGCAATTAAGGTTAGTGTTAGAGTCGGAATTAAGGTTAGGATTAGGATTAGTTCTATGCTTAGGGTTTTGGGGTTAGGGTTAGACCCAGCAGGTCGTGTTATGGTTTGTTCACCATTAGGGTTAGTGCTAGGTTTAGGGATAGAGTTGGGACAGAATTAGGGTTAGGGTTAGGGTTACATCTACAGTTACAGTTAGGGTTAGAGACAGTACACACAATTAGAGTTAGACCTGGGATGTGCAATTAGGGTTAGGACTAGGGTTAGATTCTGAATTTGGGTTAGTTTTAGGATTGGGTTAAATGGTAAGTTCCGATAAACTTTAGGGTTAGGTTTAGGTAGGGTATGTATTAGAGTTACAGCCAAGATGCAATTAAGGTTTTGGTGTTGTACACAAACCCCAGGTCACTACATACAACCTGACTTGTGGCCCACCATTAAACCCCTCTTGTATCTCTGTCTCTGTCCCTGTTCTATATTTTAGCTTGAAACTGCTTAAGGCATGTCTGGGCATATTGCTCAAGGCGTTCCCTGACTCTGTTCTCCCTAATCAGTATTTCATAGTTTCTCCTTGAGTCATTATAGTGTACCAGGCTCATTATGGTGCAAGGATCTTATCTAAGTACTACCCTGTCCTGTCCCACTGACCAAGCAGGGTCTTCACCTCTCTTGCCCCAAACATGACCCTGACCAGTCCTGGGGAATTCCAGTCCCCTCTGACTACCACCTGGAGAATTCCAGTTCTCCTCATACCATGCCCCTCCACCCTGCGTCCTCCACCCAGTTTTATGAAAGACCCCTTGTACTCTTATACATACTCCCCTGAATCATATAGATTTGACCAATGGCTGATATTTGCTTCTGTACGTCACAGCTTTTACTAGCTCCCCTCCCTATTATAAGTCTGTGGTTTTGACCTATATAAACAAGATCTGAAAGTCCAGAAACCACTGCCAATTTGAGTGAGAACTCTGGCAGTTGCATATTTGATCAATAAATCCACATCTAAATTTTATTTTGAACCCAGGTCTTGGCTCACTCTGATTTCTCTGCACAACAATGGAAATTAGGGTCCATTTAGGGGTATGGTTAGGTCTTGTATCAGTGTTTGTGTTAGGTTAGGTTTAGGGTTAGGGATGGAGCCAGGAGGCCAGGAAATGGAAAGGCTAGTGTTAAGATTTTGGCACAATTAGAGTTAGGTGTAGTATTAGGCTTAGGGTTAAATTGGGATTCTTTTTTAAGGTTAAGATTGAGTTAAGTGGTAAGTTAGGGTGAGATTTAGGGTTAGGGTTAGGGTGAATATTAGAGTTAGAGCTGGGATGCCAATTGGGTTATGGAAATTAGGGTCCAATTAGGGGTATAGTTAGATTTTGTGTTATTGTTTGTGTTTGGTTAGGTGTAGGGTTAGGGATCAAGCCAGGAGGCTGAGACATGGAAGGGTTAGTGTTAGGGTTTGGGCACAATTAGGTTTAGGGTTAGTGTTGGTGCTAGGGCTAATTTTAGAGAAGAATTTTTGCTTGTGTTAAGATTAGGGTTAGAGTTAGAGTTAGGCTTAGGGTTTTAATTAGGGTTTAGGTTTAGGGTTTGTGCTAGTGTTGTTAGTTTTACATTTAGGGTTACGTTTAGGATTTGGGTTTCAGTTAGTGTTTAAGTTAGAGTTTGTGTTAGGTTATGTTTAGAGCCAGTACTCCAGGATGTGGAGGAATTAGGGTTAGGATCTGGGTGTAATTAGGTTTTGTTTAAGGTTTAGGCTTGGTGGTAAGGTTAAGTTTAGAGCCTAGACGCAATTAAGATTAGGGTCAGGTTTCTAGTGCAATTAGGGTTTGTGTTAGGGTTAGGGTTTAGGGCAGGTTTAGAGCACAATTAGGGTTGATATTAGGTATAGGTTCCAGGTTACGGTTAGAGTTAGTGTTAGCATTTGGCTTAGAGTGCAAATATGGTTAGGGTTGTAGGTCAATTAAGGTTAGATTTAGGGTTAGTCTTAGTGTTAGTGTTTCATTTAGTGTTAGCATTAGGGTTAGAGTTAATGTACAATCAGCTTTTAATGGGTGCAATTAGGGTTTGGGTTAGTGTTAGGGTTTAGGGTTAAGGTTATGGTTAGTGTTATGATTATGGTTAAGGTTAGGGTTAGTGTTACAGTTAAGTTTAGAGTGCAAGTATGGGTGGAGTTGGAGGTCAATTAGTATTAGAATTTGGTTTAGCCCCACTGTTGGGGTTTCATTTAGTGTTAGCTTTATGGTTTGAGTTGATAGGTTAGGGTTAGAGTTAGCCTTAGGGCTAGGGTTAGGGTAAGGCTTATGGTTAGGATTATGGTTAGGGTTAGGGTGATTGTTAGAGTTAGAGCCAGCATGCAATAAGGATTATGGAAATTAGTGTTCAATTAGATTTTGTGTTAGTGCTTGTGTTAAGTTTGGTTTAGACTTAGTGTTTGAGCCAGGAGGCGGAGACATGGAAGAGTTTGTGTTTGGGTTTGGGCACAATTAGGTTTAGGGTTAGTGCTGGGGTTAGGATTAAGGTTAGAGTGTAATTAATGTTTGTGTTAGGGTTAGTATTAGTATCAGGGTTACGTTAGGTGTAGGGTTAGGGTTAGCCTTAGTGTTAGGTTTAAGGTTAGGGTTAGGGTTTGGGTAAGGGTAAGTGTTAGGGTTAGAGTGTCGTTATGATTACAATTGGAAGTGAATTAGTGTTAGAATTAAGGTTAGCCTTACTGTTAGGTTTTCATTTAGTTTTAGTGTTAGGGTTAGAGTTCACGGGCAGTTAGTGCATGCAATTTGGTCAGGGTTAGGTTTAGAGCCAGGAGTACAATTAGCATTAGGGTCAAATTCAGTCTTAGGGCTAGGCTTATGGTTAGGGTTATCGTTAGGTTTGGGTTAGGTTTACAGCACAATTAGGGTTTTTTTTCATATTAGGTTAGGGGTTACAGTATGGGTTAATTTAGAGCAGAGCTAGGGTTTTTGTTACTGTTAGGGTTAGGTTTTGTGGTGGGTTTAGAGTGTAATTAGAGGTAGAGTTAAGGTTAGGCTCATGGTTGGGAAGTTGTGAGTTGCAATGATTAGGCAATGTGTTGTGAAGAGAATAAGAGTGAGCTGAGACCAGTATTCAAGGTAAAATTTAGGTTGTGGATTTATTGATTAAGCATGTGACTACCAGAATGGTTTCATTCAGATTGGCAGCAATCCAGTGGGGTACAGGCTTGATTATATAGGCTAAAACCACAAAAACCACAATCAGGGAGGGGAGCTAGCAGAAGCCATGATGTACAGAAGCTGAGAGCAGCCACTGGTTAGATCTACAGCTCAGGGCTAATTTGGAAATATGGCGCAAGGGTACAAGGGCGCAACCTTCCTGTCCCTTCTAGAATAGGGTGGAGGGCACAGAGCTGAGGGCTGTAATCAGTGTTTTCCAGAGCAGGGTAGAGGATCATGGGGTAAAGAGGACTGGAATTCTCCAAAACAGGCTAGGGTCATGTTCTGGGTGAAGAGGGTGGTGGCCTTGCTTGGTCAGCAGGACAGGACAGAGTGGTCCCTAGATAAGATCCTTGCACCATAATGAACCTTATACATTATAATAATTCAAGGAGAATATATAAAATGCTGATTAGGGAAGGAGGGGAAGTTGGCCTTGAGCAATATGCCCAGACATGCTTTAAGCAGTTTTCAAGCTATGACAAAATGTAAAATAGAAATATAAAAGGGCCTTAATGGTGGGCCACAAATCAGGTGTGTGTAGTGACCTGGGATTTGGGTTTGGGTACAACAGTGGGAGCTGGGAGGCAGGTGGGTTAGGGTTAGAGTTATGGTTAGGGTGAGTGTTAGGCTAAGATTACAGTTTTGGGTTATGGTGAGGGTTATAGTTAGGGTTAATGTTAGGGTTAGAGTGTAATTTGGATTATGGTTAGGGATAAGGTCACAATCAGGATGCAATTAGAGTCAGGTTTAGCATATGGCTAGAGCAGGTCTGGTGGGACACAAATAGTTTTAGGTTAGGGCTAAGGTTAGGGTTAGGGTCAGAGACAGTACAAACGATTAGGGTTAGAGCTTCAAAGCTTGATTTAGGGTTAGGATTTGGGGTAGGATTAGAGTACAATTAGGGTCAGAGGTAGAGTTAGAGTTAGGTTCATGTTTAAGAAGTTGTTAGTCCCCCCTAACAGTAACAAAAACCCTAAATTAACCCATGTCCTAACCCTTAACCTAACATGAACATAAACCCTAATTGCATTCTAAAATGAACCCCAACCCTAAAACCAACCCTAAGACTGAATTTAACCCTAATGTTAATTGTGCTCCTGACTCTAAACCTAACTCTGACTCAAACTGTGCCCACTAAAGCTAAATGCCCACTAACTCTAACCCTAATGCTAAAATTACTAAAAACCTAACAATAAGGCTAACCCTAATTCACCTTCAACCCTAATAATAATTGCACTCTAACCCTAACCCTAACACCCTAACCCTAACACTAACCTTAACCTTAACATAACCCTATCCCTTCCCCTAGATTTAACCCTAACACTAATCCTAACCCTAACCCTAATCCTAACCCAAACACAAATTGCACTCTAAATTTAACCCTAACATTAATACTAACCCTACACCTAATTGTGCCCAAATCCTAATGGGAATCCTTCTTCGACCTGGCCTCCTGACAAGAACCCTAAACCTAACCTAACACAAACACTAACTTACAACCTAATTGGACACTAATTTCCATAACCCTAATTGCATTGCCTGTGCTACCTCTAACACTTACCCTAATTGTAACCTTAAGCCTAACCCTAATTGCACCACTAAAAGTTGAATGCACATTAACTCTAACACTACTGCTAACAGCAGACAAAATGCTAACACTAGGGCTAACCTTAATTGTAACCTTAATTGACTTCCAACTCTAACCATAATTGCACTCTAAACCCAACCCTAATATGAACTCAAAGCCTAATCTGAACATTCTATGGTCAATTTTCTAAGGTTCCTTTGAGTCTTGATATTCTATATTCTGTTTTATAAGTTTTCTTTTAATTCTAAACATTCCATGTTCTATATTTTATGGCTCCTTCTCTGGGGAGCCAAGTTCAGGGGACTCTGCCGTGCTGTGGCAGAGCTGCTGAGATAGAATTAAAGGAGCCCTGCTGACCCAAAGCAGGACTGAGAAGGAAATGTTAGATGAAAAATAGATACTTGAAAGAGTTACTTACCCAGAGGCTGAAGATCATGCATGAGACAGGAGTTTGAGGACGGTAAACAGAGCCAATTTTATTCAGCTAAGAGTCCAATATATATACTGAAAAACTGCATAATCATCATAAACCTCTATCTTCAGGATTATTCCATTGCCCTAGTTCCCATTCACCTCATACATGATGCCCTGGGATATAGTCTAGACACTCAGAGGCTACAGCTCACGAAGTTAACAACCAAACCCCTACCTACGAGACTGAGAAGTGCAATATCTGCACCCCAGAAGCAGATATTCACTCTAAAAATCCAAGACATAGGCAATCACAATGGGAAGAAGGAATCTGTGAGATCTAGAGCCATCCAGAGTGAGGAAGAACAACCAAATTCTGATGGAACCATAAAATGGACTCTATACTCAACATAGACTCTATACTCACATGGGAGTATATTCTAAACATCCGTGTTCTATATTTTATGATTCCTTCCACTTGTAAACATTCTGTTCTCAGTAGTATAAAGATCCTTCTAGCTCTGATGCTGTATGGTCCCTATTGTCAGGTTACTTTCAGTTCTAAAGATTCTATATTCTCTATTTTAATGTTCGTCTAATTCTAAACATTCTATATTCCATAGTTCTTTGAGTCCTGACATTCTATGTTCTGTATTGTAAGGTTCCTTTTAATTCTAAACATTCATATTTTGTGGTTCCACCTAATTCCAAACATTCTGTACTCAATAGTCTAAAGGTCCTTCCAGCTTTGGCATTCTGTGTTCAGTATTTCCAGGTTTCTTTTTTTCTAAACATTGTCTACCCAGTATTCTACAGGTCCTTCCAGATATGACAGTCTATGTTTTCTATTTTGAAATTTCTTCCAATTCTAAACATTTTATGGTGAATAGTCTTATGTTCTTTTGAGCCCTGACATTCTATGTTATGTTATTTTAAGTTTCCTTTTAATTCTTAGCATCCAACATTCTATATACTATGGTTACTTCCACTGCTAAGCATTCTATACCCAATACCCTAAAGTTCCTTCCAGGCCAGACATTCTATGGTCCCTCCTGTGAGGTTGCCTCCAGTTCTAAAGATTCCACATTCTCTGTTCTAAAGTTCATCCGGTTCTAAACATTCTATGGCCAATAGTCAAATGGTCCTATTAGGCCTGACGTTCTATGTTCTGTAATGCTAGTTTCTTTTGAATTCAAAACATTCCATCTTCCATATTTTATGGTTCCATCGACTTCTACACATTCTGTACTCAATAGTCTCAAGGTCCTTCCAGCTTTGATATTCTATATTTGGTATTTGCAGGTTCTTTTTGTTCTAAAAATTCTAGGTTCTCCCATTTTAAAGTTCCTTCCATTTCTAAACATTCTCTAGACAATATTCTAAAGTTTCTTCCAGATCTGACATTCTGTTTTCTATTTTATGGTCACTTCCAGTTCTAAAAATTCTCTGGATTCTAGTTTTACAGTCTTTCACTTCTAAAAATTCTATGGTCAATTGTGGAAGGGTCTTTTGAGGTCATGACATTCTACATTCCATTTAAAAAATTTTAATTCCAAACATTCTGAGTTCTCTGTTTTGTGGTTACTTCCGCTGGTAAATAGTCTGTACCATATAGCCTTAAGTTCCAACCAGGCATGGCATTCTGTGGTCTCTATTTAGCTTTACTTCTAGTTCTAAAGTTTCTATATTCTCTTTTAAAGTTCATCTAGTTCAAAGTCTTCTGTGGACAATCGTCTACTGGTTCTTTGAGGTCTGACATTCTATGTCTGTATTTTAAGTTTTGGTTTAGTTCTAAACATTCTATGTTCTATATTTGATGGTTCTGCCCACTTCTAAACATTCTATACTCAGTGCTCTAAAGGTAATTTCTCTCCTGACATTCTTTATTTGGTATTTTCAGGTTCTTTTTAGTTCTATTTTAAGGTTACTTCCAGTTCAAAAGTTTCTATATTTTCTATTTTAAAGTTTGTTTAGCTCTGAATATTCTATGTTCAATAGTCTACTTGTTCTTTGAGGCCTAAAATTCTATTATCTGTATTTTAAGGTTCCTTTCCATTCTAAGCCTTCTATTCCTATAACCTAAGGGTCCTTACAATTATGACATTTTATGGGTCCTATTTTAAGTTTCCTTCCAGTTCTAAACATTTTATATTTTCTATTTAAATGTTCATCTAATTCAAAATATTGTACAGTCAATAGTCAAATGGTCTCACAGCTCTGACATTGTGTTCTCTATTTTGATTATTTTATTTATTATATTTAATTATTCTATTAATAAATATTCTATGGTCAATAGTCTAGAGATCCTTTCACCTCTGCCATTTTATATTTATCTATTTTAAGGTTCCATCCAGTTTTAAACATTCAATGGTTACTATTCCAAGGATCCTTCCAGCTCTGCCATTTTGTGATCTTTATAATAATGTTACTTTCAGTTCTAGAGTCTATGTTCTATATTTCATGATTCCTTCCAGTTAGAAACCTTCTATATTCTCTCTCTTAAGGGTTCTTCCAGTTCTAACATTCTGTGATCAATAATCTAAGTGTATTTCCACTTCTTAACACTCTATGCCCAATAAACTAAGGGTCCTTGCAGTTTTGACATATTATGGTCTATAAATTAGGGATCCTTCTTAACATCCTATGGTCAATAGTTTAAAGTTCTTCTAGCTCTGACATTTTCTGTTCTATATTCTATATATGTTCTATATAAAGGTCCTTCTACTTTGAAACATTTTATGGCCTATATTCTAGGGTTTTCTTTCAAATCTGAAATTTTGTTGTCTATTTTTAGGTTTATCCCAATTCAAAACATTCAATGCTCAATGCTCTAAGGATCCTTCCAGTTCTGATATTCTATGTTCTCTATTTTAAGATTCCTTCTGATTCTGAACATTCAATATTCCCTCTTAAATTTCATCCAGTTCTATCATTCCATTGTCTGTAGTCAGTCTTCTAGCTCTGACATTCTATATTCTCTATTTTAAGGTTCTTTTCTTTTCTTAACATTTTATGCCCAATAAACTAAGGATCCTTACAGTATTGTCATACTGTGGTCTATAAATTAAGGATCCTTCCAGTTCTAAACAATCTATGCTTAATAGTCTAAAATCCCTCTAGCTCTGACATTTTTTATTCTCTGTTTTAAAGGTCCTTACCTTCCTAAACAATTTATGGTCAATACTCTAGGGGTCCTTCCAGCTCAGACATTCTATGACATATATACATATACTCACATATGTATTCATACACATATATATCCTCTTATATAGACATATATGTAACACACACGGAGACATTTATATTTCCTTAAACTATCCTCATACTGAGAAAAGTTTCATAAGTTACAATTATTGTTTTCCATATAGGCATGTAAATAGTTCAACTTTGATAAGTTCCTTATGATTTCTTTTCCATATTTACCTTCTCATGCCTCTCTCACTTCTTGTATTTGAATGTCAAATTTTCTATTGAGTTCTGGTTTTTCCATCAAGAATGCTTGGGGGTGGCTAGGTGGTGCAATGGGGGTGGCTATGTGGCACAATAAATAGAGCACTGGCCTTGAAGTCAGGAGGACCTGAGTTCAAATCTGGCCTCAGACTCTTAACACGTACTAGCTGTGTGACCTTGGGCAAGTCACTTAATGCCAATTGCTCTGCCCTCCCCGCCCTCACCAAAAAGCAAAAAAAAACAACAAAAAAGAATGCTTGAAAGTTCTCTACCTCATTGAATGACCATATTTTCTCCTGAAACATTATATTCAGTTTTGATGGTTTTAATCCTAGCTCCCTTGATCTCCAGAATATCATAATCCAAGCCCTTTGATCCCTTAATGTAGAAGTTGCTAGATCTTGTGTTATCCTGATTGTGTTTCCACAATATTCAAATTGTTTCTTCCAGGCTGCTTGTAATATTTTTTCCTTGATCTGGGAACTCCAGAACTGGGCTGTAACATTCCCAGGAGTTTTTTGGGGGGGATCTTTTTCAAGGGGTGGTAGGTGAATTCTTTTCAGTTCTATTTTTCTCTTTGGTTCTAAAATATCAGGGCAATTTTCCTTGAGAATTTCTTGAAGGTTGATTTCTAGGTTCTTTTTTTGATCATGGCTTTCAGGTAGTCCAATAATCTTTAAATTGTCTCTCCTGGATCTATTTTCCAGGTCGGTAGTTTTTCCACTGAGATATTTCACATTGCCTTCAATTTTTCATTTATTTGGTTCTGTTTAATAGTATCTTGATTTCTCATAAAGTTTGCTTCCATTTGCTCCACTCTAATTCTGAAGGAATTATTCTCTTCAGAATGCTTTTGAGATTCTTTTTCCATCTGGGAAATTTGACTTTTTAAGTCATTCTTCTCCTCATTGGCTTTTGGGCCTCTTTTGCCATTTGAGTTAGTCTATTTTTTAAGGTGTTATTTTCTTCAGTCAAGTTGTTGACCCTCTTTTCATGATGTTCTTGCTTCTTTGTCATGTCTCTTCCCAATTTTTCCTCCACTTCTCTTATCTGGTTTTCAAAATCTTTCTTAATCTACTCTATGACCTGTAACCAGTTCATATTTTTCTTGGAAGCTTTTGGTAGAGGAGCTCTGACTTCATTGTCTTACTCCCATTCCATGTTTTGCTCCTTTTTGTCTCCCAAAAAAGGAATATAAAGTTGGATGGTTGTTCTTGTTTTGCTTCCTTTGCTTGCTCATGTTGCCAGTCAATTACTTGACTTTTGAGTTCTTTGCCACAGTAGAACTCTGCTTCCAGAGGGGAAAGCTTTGTCCCAAATCACTGGGGTTTTTGCAGCTGTTGGAGCTATTAGGAAGCTGCTGTCTCTGCAGCCCCCACCATCTTTGGCTCACTGGACACACACCTCAGGACCACCACCCAAAGACCATGATCCAGATTCAGGGAGGTTAAGGCAAGAGTGCTTAGCCTCTGAATGGTAGCTTGGCCCCCCTGCAATCTGCAGGCTGGGAGCTCTGAATCAGTCACATGGAGGCTGCTGCAAGGCCACCACTTCTGCTGTTTCTGGCTCTGGGGGCAGAGGGTTGGACCTTCTCCTCTGTCCCCCCCAGATCCAGGAGAGTTCGACACTGACCTCTCACTTTTTCTTTGGTGTCTATAGGTTGATAATTCTGGAAACTGCCACAGCTGTTGGTGATTCACTCTCCTAAAGTCCACTGCAGCTGCTGGTCAGACTGACCTTTGGCTAAAACCACGGCTTAGGTGGGGTTGGTGTCTGCTCCCAGCATGCTAGGATGAACCCTTCCTGTCTGCCTACCAAGCTGCCTTTAGTGGGAGCTTTGTTTCTCTGTCACTTTGTAGGTTTTGTAATTCTAAAATTTGTGTAGAGTCATATTTTATAGGTATTTGAGGTAGTTATGGTGGGGGAACTCACAGAGTTTTCCTGCTTTTACCCCAGCATCTTGTTTTCCACCCTCTATGTTTTCTATTTTAAAGTTCCTTTCAGTACTACACATTCTATAGTCTTATTATTTTAAGAGTTCTTCCCCTTTTAATCATTCTGTACCCAAAAATCTAAGGGTCTTTCCAACTCTGACATTCTATGATCTTTAGTATGAAGTTACTTTCAGTTCTAAAGATTCTATTTTTTACTATTTTGTAGTTCCTTCTAGTTCTATACATTCTATACCCAATAGTCTTAAGGTTCATCCAGCTCTGACATTCTATTGTCTATATTTTAAGGCTCCTTCTAGTTCTAAATACTCTTTGTTCTATATTTTAAAGTTCATCCACTTCTAACATTCTATGTTCCATGTCTAAGGGTCTTGAAATTATACAGTCTCTTTTTAAGGGTCCCTTGTGTTTCAAACCTTCTATGCCCTATAGAACTTAGAGGCATTTTTAGCCCTGACATTCTATATTTTTAATTTTGAGATTCCTCAGAATTCTAAGCATTCTATGATCAGTAGTCTAAAGGTCTTTCAAACTGTGATATTCTATGGATTCTATTTCTATGGGTTCTGTGTTCTCTATTTGAAGGCTCTTTTAGTTCTAAATAATCTAGATTCAACAGTCTATGTGTTTTTCATGATCTGACATTCTAGGTTATCTCTTTTCGTGGTCCTTCCAGGTCTGACATTCTATAGTCAATAGTCTTTTTGAATTTGTTTATTTTTAGTTTTCAACATTAATTTCCACAAGATTTTGTGTTACAAATTTTCTCCCTGTCTTTTCCCTATCCCTCACCCCAAAAATAGCAAATCTCCTGAATGAATACCTCTTCCCCCAATCTGCTCTCTCTTATATCCTGGTCAATAGTCTTAATTTTCCTTTCAGCTCAGACCTTCTATGGTCCTTGTTATAAGGTTTTTTCCCAGTTCTAAAGATTCTCTGGTCACTATTCTAAGAGTCCTTCCAGCTCTGAAATTTCTAATACTCTAAGGTTAGTTCTAGCACTGATAGTTTGTGTTTTCTATTTTAAGGTTACTTCCACTTCTAAACATGCTTTGTTCTCTATTTTAAAGTTCCTTCTAGTACTACACATTTTACCTTCTTTATTTTAATAGTTCTTCCCATTTTAATTATTCTGTACCCAATAGTCTAAGAACCTTCCATTTCTGACATTCTAATATCTTTATTTTATGGGTCCTAACATTTCTAAACATTCTATGGTCAATAGTCTAGAGCTCTGCCATTCTGTATTTCTCTATTTTAA
>CM053593.1:195831941-195867343 GCA_028646575.1 Pseudocheirus occidentalis | reverse complement strand
TGTTACTTTCAGTTCTATATTTCATGATTCCTTCCAGTTCTAAACCTTCTATATTCTCTCTCTTAAGGGTTCTTCCAGTTCTAACATTCTGTGATCAATAATCTAAGTGTACTTCCAGCTCTAATATTCTAAGTTCTCTGTTTTAGTTTCATTTCATTTCTAAACATTATGTGCCCTATAACCTAAGAGTCCTTACAGCTGTGATGTTCTATCATAGTCATTTTTAGGTTCATTCCAATTCTAAGCATTCTATATTCTCTGTTTTAAATTCATCCACTTCTAAACATTCTATGGCCAACAGTCTAAGGGTCCTTTCATGCTTGAAGGCTAATTTCACTTGTCATGTTCTATGTTCCATCTTGTAAGGATCCTTCCCATTCTGACATATTCTCAATTGTTGATTTCAAAGACACTTCCACTTCTCAGCATGTAATAAAATCTTCCAGAACAGAAATTCCATGTTCTATGTTTTAAGGCCTCTTTTGGCCATGACATTCTATGTTATGTCCTTTAGACTCTCCTCTAGTTCTGACAGTCTCTTTTTTAATGTTTTAACAATAATCCTTTGAATTCTTAGCATGCTAATGTCAACAGTCTATGATCCTTCTAACTCTGATCATGTATGTTCTACCTCTTTGTTCTCTGACATTCTATTTTTTAAAATTTCTTAATGTCTCTTGCAGTTCTAAACATCCTATAGTTGATCATTTCAGGCCCCTTCTCATTCTGACATCGTAAGTTCTACATTTGATGCTCCTTTTCAGTTTTTTGCATTTTATACTTGATAATCTAAAGTTCTTTCCAGTTCTCACATTGTGCTCTAAATTTTAAAGTACCTTCCAGTTCTGACATTTTATTTTCTGTATCTTAAAAACCCTTCCCCTTCATATTATTGAAGGCCTCATTTTATGTTCTCTGTTTGAAATCCCCTTTCCTTTTCTTTCCTTCTATGTTCCTTATTTTACAGTGCCTTTCAATTCTAAACTTTCTATGGTAAATAGTCTAAGGCTCCTTCCAGTTCTGACATTTTATTTTCTACATTTAAAGATCCATTCTAATTCTTTCAAATCAGTGATCTATAGTATAAGGACCCTTACATCTCAGATATTCTGCTTCATATTTTAAGATCCTTCTAATTGTGACATTTTATGTTCCTTGTTTTAAGACTCTCCTCCAGACTGAACATTCCATTTCCCAGAGTCTCTATTCAGTAGCCTAAGGTCTCTTCCAGTTTTGATATTCTTTTTTTTTGGAGATTGGAAGGAAAGGCAATTGGAGTTAAGTGACTTGCCCAAGGTCACACAGCTAATTAGGTGTCAAATGTCCGAGGCCATATTTTAACTCAGGTCCTCCTGACTCCAGGGCCGGTGCTCTATTCACTGCACCACCTAGTTGCTATCAAATTTGATGTTCTTTATTCTATATTTTAAAATCCTTCCAAGTTCTTTTCAAAGTCTATGGTCAATAGCATAAGACCCCTTCCTGCTCTGATATCCTCTTTTTTTGGTCACTTGCCAACTGTGATAGTCTATTTTCTGAATTTTGCATTCCTTTCCAGTTTTTAACATTCTGTGTTTGATAACCTAAAGCTGCTTCCAGTTCTAACATTCTTACTCTGTGTTTTAAGGTTAGTCTAGCTTTAACATTTTGTGTTCCATTTCTTTTTGCCACCTTCCAACTTTGACCCTCTTTGCACTCTATTTCATTGTAACTTTCCAATTTTAAATATTCTATCTTTAATTATCTAAGGCCCTTTTCAATGCTAACATTCTAGGTTCCATATTTTATGGTCCCTTCCAGTTCATAATCTGCAGATGTCCATAACTTATGGTCTGTCTCAGCTTGCATATTCTCTGATTTATTTTTCCACCCACCTCCCAATTCTGAGATTTTCTGTTCTAGATTTTATTGCCCCCTTACATTGATTGCATTTTCTTTTCTTTTCTTTTTTTAAGATTCCTTCTAGTTCTAACATTCTAGGGTCAATAGTTTTAGAGCTCTTGAAGGCCCTTTTCATCTTTAAATTCTATGTTCTATGTTTAAAGTTTCTTCCAGTTCTAAACATGCTATGGTTGATAGTCTTAGTACCCTCACAAGTCTGACATTCTATGTTCTAAGTTTTCATGCCCTTTCCAGTTCTGACATACTATGTTCTATGTTTAAGGTCCCTTCCAGTTCTCAGTGTTCGATGTCTGATAGTCTAAGCTCCTTCCAACTTGGATATTCTATATTCTATATCCTAAGCTTCCTTTTACCTCTAATGTTCTATGTTTTAGGGTCCTTTCCAGATGTCACATTATTTGTATGGTGTTTAAAGGCCCCTTCCCTCTCTGATGTTCTGTGTATTATGACGCCATTCAGCTCTGACATTCTACATTCAAAGTTTCAAAGCCCATTCTAGTTCTAAACATTCTATGGTTATAATAATAATAATGGCTAGCATTTATATAGTACCTACTATGTGCCAAGTTACATATAAAGTGTTAAAGGACTAGCATCTCTCATGTGAGGGCTTGCTGAGCCCTTTTCAGGACACCTTTGCTGTCCACTTTGACTCAAATCTCACCTCTGACTCCAAGAAGCTGTAGAGTGTATGGTGACCACACCCTGGTAAAACCATCTTGGCATCATGTTGAGGGTAACCAACAGACCTCAAACCCATCAGTGAGTTAGGGGGTGCCTACTCCAAGCATGTGAAGACTTCCCCTGGTGGAATGGAAGATGAGAGCAGTTTGTTCCAATGGGCATGAAGGCAGCTGAAGTTGGTGCTTTGGAGTATGTAAAGCTTGGTTAGACATTGAAGACAGCAAAGGAATCAATCCACTGTCAGTTGTCTAGTAGCAAGACAAAAGTCAGCACTTCGATGACTCTGGAAAGAAGAGTGAGGGCTGACAGCTTTGAACAACTCTGCCTCACTTAAATCCAATTCATGCACAAGTCAAGATGTGATGTCATTGGTCCTTCTCAAAAATGAAATACCAGCAAAAACAATAATAACCATGTGCCAAGAACTGTGCTAAGTGCTTTATAAATATTATCTCATTTGATTCTCAGAACAACCCTTTTAGGTCTATATCATAAGGTCTCTCTTTAGAACTTTAGAAATGATTGTGTGGCATTGGAGACATTGACACAGGACTGCCTGTAATAGTAATGAAATTTGAAGATCCCTTCGCATTGCTAAGCTGACAGGTACTTAGCACCTAGTTTCAAATCAAGCCTCTGTTAAAGAAACAGAAGATATGAACTCCTGTGGCTGATGTAACAGGGAGGAACCATACTGTATATAAGGAAAAACCCCAGCTGGGAAAGTCATAACATCTTGGGATGAGCACCTGAAGGCTGGGCTGCTGCTGCTGCTGGACTAGAACTTCCATGGAGAAAGTGATTTTGATTTTGAGAACGGAGCTTATGCTGCTGAGGATTTTGGAAGATCAGCCAGAGCTCCTGAGGACTTCCAAGGGCCAACTGGAGCTGCCTAAGACTGAGGAAGCATGACTGCAGTGCCAATACTTTGTACAAACGTTGTTGTGACTTTTGTCAATGTGTGGCTTTGTTAAGTCTTGTCTTCCCAGGAACAGAGACTGTGACGGATTTGAGATGGACTGGACACTGTGAGCTTCAATGTGGAGCAGGAACTACATGGAGAGCTGGACAAGGAACTGGGAGCTGTCTGCCTTTGAACTAAGGTGACAGTTGGTTAGATTCAGGAGGGAGCTGGGACAATGGAAGGGGAATCATGGAAGCTGAAAACCTGCTTTGAGTCAAGATGAAAAGACCTCTCCATGGGTACTGAGTAGTGACTGATGAAATTGAGTAGTGACTGACCCTGATGTGAGGTTTTCCTTTGAAACTCACTTTGGGAAGAGTTGTGTGATTTGGCCAGATGAGACTCTGGGAAGCTGTTAACCCCCTCTCCCTCCCCCAGCTTGGAAAACCAGACGTTGGTGCTTCCCTCTCTGGTAGCTAACTAGGTATGGATGTAATGGTCAGACAGCTAGAAGCCCTGTCTGCTGAATTGTGTTATTTTCTGTTGTAACTACTGTTTGTATTCTTGACTTTCCCCCCTGAACTAGATACATGATATATGTTTGATTGATTAAAGTGACTGCTGAAGTTGTAACCTAATTTCACCCCATAGGTGGGGGACTTTGACTATTGTACTTTGTGACTGAATTAAGGATCTGTGAAATGAGGAGCAGATGGACTTCATAAAAACTTGGAGAGACTGATATAACTGATGTTGAGTGAGAAGAGCAGGACCAGGAGAAATTTGTACACACTAACTTTGATAGACTAGGCTCCTCATAGCAATGCAAGGTGACAAGAACTCCAAAAGACTCATGAGGGGAAGAGATACCCACATCCAGAGAAAGAACTAAAGAATCTGAATGCAGATTGAAGTAAACTACTTGCTCTCTCTCTCTCTCTCTCTCTCTCTCTCTCTCTCTCTCTCTCTCTTTGCTTTGTTTCATTTCTTCTCTCTTACTGTTTACTCCATTGGTTATAATCCTTCTTTACAACTTGACTAATGTTTAATATGAAGGTATTTGTAGATCCAATATCTGATTGCATACTGCCATGGGGGTAAAGTGGGAAGGAGAGGGAGAGGGAGAAAATTTGAAACTCAAGGGATTGTGGAACTGAATTTTGTAAACTAAATGTAAATAAACAAATTTAAATTTAAAAAAATTCTCTCAATCACAAATAATAAGAAAAATGCAAATCAGAACAACCCTTAGGTTTTACTGAACACCACGAAATGTAGAAAAGATGATAAAAAATGAGAATAGTCAATGCTGGAGGGGCTGTGGGAAGATAGGCATGATGGAACACTGCTGGTGGAGCTGTGACTTGGTCCAACCATTCTGGAAAGAAATTTAAAACTGTACAAAGAAAGTGACAAGAAGGTAAGAAAGATGCAAAGAAAGTCACCAAAATGACCCTTTGACCCAGAGGTCCTCTTGCTAGACTTGATCGTGAATTGATGCAGAGCAAAGAAAACAGAATCAGGAGAGCAATATGAAGACTAAAATGATTGTATGAAAAGGAAGGAAGAAAGGAAAGGAAGGGAGGGAGGAAGGAAGGAAACATTTATGAACAAATCCAACTTCTATGCCACGTCCTGTGCTAAAAACTTTACCAATATATCTCATTTGATATGAGGTAGGTGCTTTTTTATCTCTATTTTACAGATGAAGAAATTGAGGCAAAAAAGTTAAGTGATTTGCTCAGGGTCACATAGCTAGTAAGTGCTTGAACTTGGATTTGAACTTAACTCTTCCTGACTCAGACCCAGCTCTTCATCCACTGGGTAACCTCTTGTATCAATACAGTCCTGTAGGATTACTCAACATACACTTTCCACAGGACTGGCCATTAGATACAGAAGCAGAATTCTGGAGTTGGGACTCATAGCACAGGAAATGGAATATGTGGCTATTGTTGACATGGCCCAAGAGAGTTAAGTAGCACTGGGTCCAGAAAGGCCACAGTATTATACCTCCAAACTGCCAGCCTGCTAACCAGCTCCTGGCCCTTGGATTCTTTCCCATGGTCCAGCCCAGGAGATGTAGCAGAAGAGCTAAAATCCCAGAAGGAATAGTGGCAGGGGGCCTGCATTGAAATCCAGCAATTGGTATCATTCCTCATAAATTCTTATTTGTTTTTGTTCTGACCTGTGATTTATATCATAAAATCCTGACAGGCAGAGAGTAGGCTACAAAGAATCAAGTGGTGACCAGGTGGATTACCAATGCAGCTTCCAAACACCTCAGTAGCATCTTTGGAACCCTGACCATCCTCCCTATGACATTGCTTTTGCTCCTTTTGTGCAGGATGAAGGATTAGACCCTGAAACATTAATGTTGTTTCTCCCTTATTCCTATTTCATCACCTTGGGATAGTGGGGGAAACTAGAAGAGTTTGGAAGATAATTGGGTATGTATAGAAGGAGGAAGCTACTGAAAATTTCTTTGCAATTTTATCATGTTTAAAAGCTAACCATATGGACACCAAAAATTCGGTTATCTCTGTTATATCGATATATGAAGTCAAGACAGTTAGGAAATTTTTAAGATAGTTGGGACGATGATAATGATAAATAAATAGGGAGATAGCATTAATATAGACCTTTCAGTTTTGCGAAGTCCTTTATGTATATTTCATTTGATCCCCACAACTTTGGAAAATGGATTCCTTTGTTATTCCCATTTTACAGCTAAATTGTCTTATCTGCATGATGCAGAATTAAACTTATATATGTATAACCTGGATTCATTTTTAAACCCAAGGAGACCTTTTCCCTGCCTGGTCTTTGAAAGCCAGTGGTTTAGAAGAGTTGGGCTGCCTGCCCATATACATAGAGAGAAATTTTTACATCCACGTCAAAAGAGGCTTTGGCTCTCAGGTTGGAGTTGAGTGCCACCTAGTGGACAAAATGGTAAAGTACACTCCCTTTGCTGATTAATGGAAAAGTGACAGCCTACATTTCTCTAAGTCTCAGGGAGGCAGGAAGTGAACAGTATAAGTTGCTATTACAACTTGAACTCATCAAGAATCACCTGGGATGCCCACTAAGCATATACTGTCACATGCACAAAGGATATGAGAAGCTAATTTTCAAAAAAAAGAAATACAAGCTATCAGAAACCACGTAGCGAAATTCTTTGACTTGCTAAGGGAAATAAAAACTAAAACCACTCTGAGGTTTTGATTTATGTCCATCAACCTGATGGAGATGATAAAATAATAACTGGAAATAATTTCTTGCAATAAATAATGCTGGAAGACCTTGGGAAGCTATTCAAATGAATATACTGATTGAACTGAGAATTGTCTAACCATTTTGGAAAAAAATTTTGGATTGGGAGTGGGGGGGAATTACTAAACTATTCCTATCTTTTGACCCACCATTATAAATCAGTTTCTTTTGGAACACGGAACACATTGAGTTTGTCCAAGCTATTTTCTTCTTGGAAGTCTCATCAGTGTTCTGGACAGTTGAAAGAATGATCACTACTCCTAATTGACCTCCTAGGCTCTAGGCTCTAGGCTCTCTCCATCTCAGTCTTGGGTAGGTGTCAAAATAATTTCCTAAGGAAAGGTCTGACCATGGAACTCTGCTGCTCAAAATTCTTCAGAGGCTCCCTATTAGGTATCAGATAAAACAGGAACTCATTAGCCCAGCATTCAAGCCCTTATATTGGGTGGCTCACGTTTAATTATTCACTTTCCTGCACTCCACATTGTACCCCAATGGTACTACTCATTCCATGTCAGTCTCCTTCTGCCCTCTTCCACTTTGGTCATTCTCACAGGCCAGTCCTGTGTAGATTCTCTCAGAGCCCCTTGTCAAGAGTATTCCTTTTTCTCTTCCAAATTCTATTCCATAGTACACTTATCTGTGTGCATGATGGATGTTATAGTTCCCTAGAGACTGGACATTTTTGAAGACAGAGACACTATATAATTTTTATCTTTGTATTCCCAATGTTGAGTACTGGATCCTTAATGTAAAAGAAACTCAGTAAGTTATATGAATTAAATTGAATCACTATAAAAAATTCTTGCAACTGGAGTGGTTGGGTGTCACTCTCCCATTGTTTAAGCCAAGGGGTCAGAGAAATCAGTTTGTGAAGCATTGGCCCTAGTCCCTATGCAAAAAATGGAAGAAAGAGGATTCTACAAAGCATAGCATGTTATAACTGAAAGGGCCTTTAGACACTATGTAGCTCATTTGTCCTTGACAAATGAAGGACCAGACAGGGAAGTTGTCTTGCCCAAGGTCATAAAGTTGCTGAGTGTCTGAGACAGGATTTGAACACAAGTCTCTTGATTGTACATCCAGAGTTATTGACATTATGCCCATGTGACAGTGCTACTTTTTTCCCACCCTTGTAGTTTTAGGGTTATTCTTCCTGACCCATTGGTCAGGCCATACCAATATGGAGAAAGTATATGCCTATTACCTAGTGTAAGCAGTTGTATAATGGTCCTTTGCATCCCCTCAGGGTGAAATCCATCTTCACTGAACTCTTCATACCCCTGCTCTGGAGATCAGTTACAGGAGATCTCTGAGCACTCAGCCACTGAGCAGCCACACAGATCCCAAGGACTAAGAAAAACAAGGTTTCAGAGCTGATAAGTTTCTTGGAACTTCAACCATAGAATGACAAAACTGGAAGGGGAGTGAGACAGAGGTAAGAATGGCAGGAGTGGACAGCTTTTGTAATTACCAGGTTGTGTAACCAAAAAAGGTCACCACGGGGAAGTGCAAATGCCCTAAAAAGCATGTCTGAGCTAGTCCTCCCAATAGGGAGAAAAGGCACCAAAGCCAAAGCCAGGTACCATGTTGCTGGGCAGCTCTGACATTAATAGGCTGAGCTGACACTTCAGCTCAGCCAGGACTGGAGCTCCACACCTGGGGCAAATTGGAAGTGGGTTGCTTGGCAGGCTAGTGTAAGTAGATGGTTGCAATATGAGAGTGGGTGGAAGACTCAAAGAATATTCAAATGAACTGCTGAAAGAAGATGATGCCTGTTGGGTTCCAAAAGTGGGAGTTTTTAAGAAGTAAGAGGTGCTAATCTCCTAACTGTGCTCACAGTTAGAGGCAGATGAAGATATTCCCCAAACAGTTCAGAATCAATCTGGACTTAATGGCTTTGATGCTGATATGAAGAACCTTTATGGAGAAACTAGGATTGGTACAACCTGGCCACTTTAGCCGACATGCATTTGGAAATGTCTCAATCACTGCCACTTCTGAAGGCTGTAGAATGGAGTTATTGGGGATCAGCGAATAGAGAGGAAAAAAGAAAGAGCCTTTGAAATGTACCATCAAAAGAATGCTAGACTGGCATACTTTTAAAAGATCTTGGAACGTGGAACATAGAATGTTGAAGAGAGAAAGGACCTCATAATACAAAATATCAGAGCTAAATTAGAACTTAGAATAGAGAATGTCAGAGTTAGGAGAGACCTTAGAATGTGGAATGATAGATGGACCTTAGAACATGGACCTTAGACTGTCAGAACTGGAAGGGCCATTAGAATATGAAGTGTTACAATTGGTGGGAATTTTAGAGCATAGAAAATAAAATGTGAGATCTGGAAATGGCCCTTTGAAATCATCTAGTCTCTTTTACTTGCCCAGATAGCTGATAGATACATGCCTATAGTTCCTGCTTCTGGGGGAGGCTGAAGATGATGGATTGCTTGAGTTCAGGAGTTCTGAGCTACAGTTGGGCCAAAGTGATTCAGAAGTGCTCACTAAATCCAGCACACATATGCTGAACACCTGTGAATAGAAGAGGTAAAAGATTCTATGCCAATTAATATTGGAATCAGGGTAGTGAGTGGTCACTTAAGCACCTACTATGTGCCAGACTCTGTTAAAGGCTTGACAAATAAAATCTTATTAGGAGTAGAGTCTACAATGATAGCTACATACTCAGCCTGTAATAGTTCAAGGGCAGGGATGGAAGGGCCTGCTTGGGCTAAGATGAAAAGATCCAGTCTCTCTAATCCCTACCCACCTCCCCCCCAAAAGAAATCATCTAATCCAAACTTTCATTTTCCAGAGAAGAAAACTTCAGCACATAGATAATAAGTGACCTGTACAATATCACATGGGTAGAAATAGTAGAATTTAAATGTAGTCCAATTTAAAGGTCATTTACATGTCTTTTTAGATTGATTAGGGGCAGCTAGGTGGCACCATAGCAGATAAAGCACTGAACCTGCAGTCAGGAGGACCTGAGTTCAAATCTGGCTTCAGACGCTTACTAGTTGTGTGAACCTGGGCAAGTCACTTCACCTTGTTTGTCTCAGTTTCCTCATCTACAAAATGATCTAGAGAAGAAAATGGCAAGACCACTCCAGAATCTTTTCTAAGAAAACCCCAAATGGGGTGTAACAGTAATTAATTTAACAGGTACTTAGCCCTTATTAACAGGACTGAGAACTAAGTTGGAGTTTCCTATGAGACCAGAATCTGGTAAAGGCTCAAGTTGCTGTTGAGAAGGCCGCCTGGAAGGCTGAGATTTCTTCTGGGTCCTAGGGCCAGCTGAACTGCTGGAGGACTGAAGAAGTATGATTGAGATGCTAAGAATTTGTTTGTTTGTGGCTTGGTTGATCATTGAGTTCCTGGCAACAGAAGCTGTGAAGGTTTTGAGATGTGCTGGACCCTGTGAACTTCAGTGTGTACCAAGAACTGCCCAGAGGAATGGATGAGAACATGGGAGCTGTCTGACTCTGAAACCAGGTGACTGTTTGGTGGATTCAGGTAGAAGCTGGGTATCCAGGGAATCTGAGAGACCACCTTGAGTCAAGATGAAGAAAAGGCCTCTCCTTGGATATTGAATGTGTGATGAAACTGAAGTTTACTAGACACCAAGGGGCGGAGGGTTTGTGTAATTTTCTAGTGATTGTATTTAGTGATTAACAATACTCAAGGCTCTAATAATATTATATTTGTCAAGCCCTTAACAGAGTGTCTGGAGCATAGTAGGTGCTTAAGAAAGGTTTCCTGACTTTATTATAAAGTACCTCTTTTGGTTATACTGACTGAGGCCCATGTGAACAAAATAAATCTCCTTCCCTCAACACCTCTGACCCCGAGGATTTGCCCTACTTGGCAAGGACAAACAGCAGCAGCTACCAATGTGAGATTTAGGAATTGGACAAAACATTAGAGGTTAATGAATCCAACCCAGAACTGACGCTAAATAATCAAATAGTTTATATAAAGTCACACAGGTAATAAATGGCAGATCTTGGATTTACATTGGAGGATTTTTACTCCAAGTACAATTATCTTACCACCATATCACAGAAATAATCTGGAAGGGCCCTACCAGCCCTGGCGTCTTGTATTCTAAGATGCCTCTCAGATCTGACATTCCTTGTTCTTTCAAATTTTTTTAATTTTCAATTCTAGACTCTCTGCCTCTGCTCCTTCCCCAGTGCACTGAGAGGCATGTTTCCACTTTAGCCATAGTCCAGAAAAAAAGAAGAAAAATAGAGAAAGAGAAAAAATATATGCTTCAATTTGCATTCTGAGTCCATCAGTTCTCTACCTGGAGGCAGAAAGCATGTTTTATTATGAGTCCTTTGGAGTTTTCATAGATCATTGTATTCATCAGAGTTGCTAAATCTGTCAAAGTTGACCATTGTTAGCTCTTGCTGTTACTATGTAAATTGTTTTTTCTGGTTCTCCTCATTTCACTTTGTATCAGTTCATAGAAATCTTCCAAGATTTTCCTAAAACCATTCCCTTCATTATTTCTTATAGCACCACAGTATTCAAATCACATTAATATACCATAGCTTGTTAACAATTCTCCAATTAATCACCATCCCCTTTCCAATTCTTTGTCACTTATGCCATGTTCTAAGGCCCCTCATAGCTCTGACATTCTTTGTTCTAAAGCCCCTCTCACTATGACATTCTCTGTTCTAAGGCCCCTTCCAGTTCTCACATTCTGTGTTCTCAGGTCCTGCCCATCCTATGTTCTCAGCTACCCTATAGCTGAGGTCACTCCTAGTTCTAGTTTTTTTCTGGTGTAAGGCCTCCTCCCAGCTCAGGCTTTCTATGATTGTATAATTCCAGGCCTCCTTTCCTGCTGCTTCTGAAGCAAGCATCCTGCTTGCTCTCCTTCCATTAGGTAGGCAATCTGGACAGGTGGGTGGGGGGCTCCCTGCCAACCCCCTGGACTCCTTTCTGACTACAGTCACCAGACCCTGAAATAGCTACTTTTCAGCCATCCTTAGCCAGCTACCTGCTCGCGCTGTTGGGCTTTGCTCCCTGAGTGGTACTAATGACTCCCAGGGATCTTTGAAGGAGCTGTGCTAGGATCTAGGTTGTATGTACATGTGCGTGTGTGTGTGTGTGTGTGTGTGTGTGTGTGTGTGTGTGTGTGTATGTGAAGGACAGCAGCAGGGAGAAAACTGGAGATAAGAGTGAAGGCCCAAAGGCCAAGAAACTCAGGACAGGCAACCTAACCACCTCCAGTAAACCAAAGGGCAGTTTTGGGGGCTGCTAAATCTTCTACCCCACCCTTTGTCTGGGACAGTTACACTTTAGGACCAGATACCATGCAGTTTTTTGCAGCTTCTGGGCAATGACTAATTCAGGAAGCTTCCATTATCTAGAAGAGTTAAGAAATATATTCTTCTGATTAAAAGAATATTTTCTTCCCCCTAGGGAATTAGAATGCAGTAAAATAAACTTCCAAATTAAGGCAAAGGACACCTAATTCACCTTTTCTTTGATGTCGCCAAATAATAGCATCAATAAATCATGTCATTAGAACTTAAAAGTTTACAAAGCACTTTGTCTCTTCACAACAAATTCACAGTGTAACAATAATTTTTTTGCTTTGCAGATGAGGAAACTGAGAACCAAAGTAGTTTTTAAAAAGTACACCTATCTACCACCTTAAGAATTACAAATACCATAAATAGCATGGTGAGAGAAATATTGTGGGTTATTATTCCCATTTTATAGATGAGGAAAATGAGAGGAAGAGTGACTTGGCAAAGGTTAGGCAGTGAATCAGTTGATTTTACTGTTGAGTTGTTTCAATCATGTCTGAACCTTTGTGACACCATTTGGGGTTTTCTTGGCAAAGATAATGGAGTGGTTTGCCATTTTCTTTTCCAGCTCGTTTTATGGATGAGGAAAGACAGGCAAACAGGGCACAGTGACTTGCTCAGGGTCACACAACCAACAAGTGACTGAGGCCAGAGTTGACCTCATGATCTACTGACTTCAGGTCCAGAGTTCTATCCAATGAGCCATCTAGTTGCTCACCAATCAGTAAATAAACATATATTAAGTGCCTACTACGTTCTAGGCACTGTGTTAATTGCCAGGCATACAAAAAGGTAAACAATAGCTCCTGCCCTTGAGAAGTTCACAGTCTAATAGGAAGACAACATGAAAAATAGCAATGCCCAAACAAGCAATAGACAGGATACATTGTAGATAATCAATAGTAGAAGGCCCAAGCAATAAGGTGGGAGAGGGTCAATGGAGAAAGGCCTCCTATAGAAGGGACTTGAAACTTTTAGCAGGGATATAAAAGAAGCCTGAGAAGTCAGCAGGGAGAGATGAGGAAAGAGAGCATTCAAAATAAAGGTTTCCTTTACTATCAATAACATTCTTTGCCACGTTGTCATCACAAGGGTTTTCTGATTCAAAAGGCACTTGGGATCACTACTGTAAATATTTCACTAGTAGTCAATGTGTGAGACAGATGATTAGAAACAGAGATGGAGAAGGTATAAGGGTTTGAGCTAAATACTTACAAGTCCCCAGGGATTACTCTTTGGACTCCTTTGGAGTCATGTTGATTTACTGGTTCTTTGACTTTTTCCCATAAAAGCCAGGAGCAGAAACATAATAATAATAATTGTTGTTGTTTACTGATTAATTAGCAGTATTGACAAATACTACAAATTGAGACTTGATTAATTATTTTGATGATTGTCAGGACTTTAAAAAGTGATAGTAGGGCTGCTGGGTTGTGCTGGGGCACCTAGAGTGCTAGGTCTGGAGTAAGGAAGACCTGAGTCCAAATTGGACCTCAGACACTAGCTGTATGACCTTGGGCAAGTCACTTCACCCTGTTTGCCTCAGTTTCTCCATCTGTAAAATGAGTTGGAGAAGGAAATGCCAAACCAGTCCAGTAACTCTTCCAAGAAAACCTCAAATGGGGTCATGGAGAGTCAGACACGACTGAAATGACTAAACAAAAACGATAAGAAAGTGATGGAGAAAATGTTAATAACAGGAAATAAAACTTAAAAGCGTGTCCTGTGTACATTTTTTTTCCCACAGAATTAGTTATGAAATACTTACCAGTGTACTTCTGGCTTGGAGTCTTTTAAAAGTCAAATGATCTGGAATTTTTCTCTCTGAAAGCAAGAGAACGATCTTAAGTTGATCACAGGTCTCAGATTGAAAAGAGGCCTTTGAACATAAAATGGCATACTTGAGAGGACCTTAGTGAGAATGTATTCCAACCACTTTCATTTTACAGATGAGGAAATTAATATCCAAAGAAAAGAACTAAATGTCCCAAGGTCTTATTGGGAATAAATTAGCTGAGCTGAGAGCCTATTTTTCCAAGGTCTAATTATTTTCAGAAAGATAAGGTGCTTCCTGTCCCCTCTCCCAGACAGCTACAGAGTGGTGCAATGGACAGAATGCTGAACTTGGACTCAGAGGACCTGAGTTTGAGTTCCAGCTCTGCCTTGACCTAGCTGTATTACCTTGATCTAGTCATTCCCCCTTTCTAGGTCTCTGCTTCCCCTCTTTAAAATTAAGGGGTGGAGAGGCTAGGTGGCACAGTAAATAGAGCACAGACCCTGGAGTCAGGAGGACCTGAGTTCTAATCCAGCCTCAAACACTTAACACTTACTAGCCATGTGACCTTGGGCAAGTCACTTAATCCCAATTGCTCTGCCTCCCCCCTCCAAAAAAAATAAAAATTTAAAAAGACAAATTCAAATCTAATCTCAGTCACTTACTAGCTGTGTGACCTTGGGCAAGTCTTTTATCTTTCTGCCTCAGTTTCTTCATCTGAAAAGTGGGGATCAGAACAGCATCTACCTCCTAGAATTGTTGTGAGGATCAAATGAGATAGTATTTATAAAGCACTTAGCACAATCCTTGGTGCCTAATAAATGCTTGTTAATTGGTTTGTTTGTTTGTTTTCCCCAAATTTACCTGCAAAGAATGTAAGGGGTATTAAGGCATAGGAAGACTGGGAAGGTAGGAAGATGCCAAGTTGTGAAGGGCTTTAAATGACAAACAGAGAGCATTATGGTTGATCCTGGAGATAACAGGGAGCCCCTGGGATTGACTGAGCAGGGGAGTGACGTGACCACCACCGGTCTCTAGTGGGATCTCTTTGGCAGATGAGTGGAAGGTGGACTGGAATGAGGACAGACTCGAGGCAATGGCAGGAGTAAGGGCGGCCCCCTCTTAGTGGGGGTGACAGTCTCTGCAAAGACATGGTTACCTGCACAGATGGATGGATGTGCAAGAGGGGTTCACTGAGTGTGTGAAGGGAATAAACCTGGAAAGGCAGGTTGGAGGCTAGCTGTAAAGAGCATAAAATGTCAGATAAATTTTTATTTCATCCTAGATGCAATAGGGAGCCCTTGGAGTTTAACTGAGAAGGAAAATACTAAAATCAACATGCATATCACTTTGCTAGTGAGGTGAAGTGACTGCTAGTGACCAATGAAGCCAGACAGCTTGCCTCTGTGGCTGCGGCTTTCTTTTTCAGATGTTCACTGGTAATCTTTTTAATATGGATAGAAAGAGGCACCAGACCTGTGATTTGGATTGGTATTGAGGAATCCCAGCTGAGGAAACTTCCTCCACCAATACAAGTTAACACATTCTCTTTAACTTTTGGTTTTCAAGATTGAAACATTGTGAGGGCCAATGACTTGTGCAGGGTCACACAGCCAGCAAGTGTCAGAGGCAGGACTTGAACCCAGATCTTCCTGTTTTTGAGATCAGCTATCTATGCACTGTGCCACATGGTATTTCTAAAATGTTCACTAACTGTCCCATTAATGCCCTAGAATTTGATAACTAATCCGAATGAAGAACTACTAACCTGTCATTTTCTGACTCCGTTTTCTTCCCTTATCAACATTACCTATCCTTGGCCTCACATGCAGTGAACTCAGTCAGACTCAGGAGGAAACAGACCTGCTGGTCAAACCATTTATCCAACATTCCCAAGTTCTGAGGCCTAATCGAATACTAACCTTGAACTGGCATATTTTTTGGAAAGATCACAGAAACTCCTTCTCTTTGCCCCTCCAATGTTAGCCCCACCCAGTCCAGCCTTACTGGGCCAAAATATCACTTGCCTCTGAAAAGAAGAATCCCTTTCCTGGCCCTTCCCTATCCAACTAATACATCAAACAGCTTGGTTCTTTTTTTGGTCAACACACTTATCACATGGTTAACAACTTAATTCAGAAAGCAAACATTTGGGAAAGGAATGGGTGAGGTCCTACCAGACTGGAGGTCAGCAAATGTCCCAGTTTCTAAAATGTAGCCCTTCTTTGGCCATACCCACTGAGTTCAGAATTTAGAGAGACTTGGGGGAAAAGAACCAACCTGCTGGCCCCAGTGGTTCCTCCAACATTCCCAAGTTGCAGAATTCATCCCTGACCTTGAACTACAATGGGTTTGTGAGAAGAAAAAGAAAAGGAGGGTGTTCAGATCCATCCTGGACAGCTGATGGAAGGAACCATTTGGACTTGTTCTTATGTGAAACCTTTTCTATTTCTCCTCTTGTCTGCACTTTGTCTCTCTCCCTCCCTCCCTGAGTTCTCTTATACATACTTACCTATGTTTATGTCATATCTCCCCAGAAGACTGGAAGGGCAGGCATCCCCATTGCCTAACACAATGGCTCATACAGTAAAACTCATCACTCTTAATAGAGTTTGTTGAATTGAATTGTTTAGACTGGAGTGAACTGTTAACATAGCCTGCTAAAAGCTTATTTTCTTGTGATCTTAGAAGTCTAATCTTCTGTTTTAAATCAAAAAAGGATCAGTAGATAGAAAGCTGTCCAAATAGACCTAACAAGACTGATACCCTAGAAAGTAGCAGGTGTTTCAAAAGAGGAAGGGGAGCAGAAGAAGGGACTGGTAATTCACAGGACACAATATCTGGGAAGAGAAATAACAATAAAACCTATGGTCTCAGATGTCTATACACAATGTACAAATTATGGGTAATAAGCAGGATGAACCAGATATCCCAAAGCAAAGAGGCCAATTTAACCTCATAGGCATCACTGAGATTTGGTCAGATGATTAGAATATGGATCTGCAAAGGTCTATTTTATTCAAAATGGACAGAATAGATAAAAGGGAGAATTGGAACAGAACTGTGTATTAAGGAGAGCCACAAGAGTTTAGGACACAGCCTCCCTCTCTCCCCCACATATGCCCAGAGGTTGCAAATACTTTTATGCAGTTGTTCTAACTCATAGCTGAGAAGCCTCTGGCAATATGTTTTCTCTGTTTATTATTACTCAACTGACCTGAAAGGATTAGTTCTAAGTTCTAAATTGGAATGTACTAGTTCAAAGCAAATAACATTTAATCAAACATGATAGCTAATTGAGGGACCAAAAGAAAAAAAAATCATCTATAACCACAGTAGCACAATTTTCCACAAGTTACCACAATGCCCTTGGGATGACAGCGCACAAGTCAAGAACACAGGTGAGCAAGGCAATATATCTTCATCCTCTGTGCCTCAGTTTACCCCCCCTATTTCTCTGGGGATAGCAATACCCATTAGGTTGACCATACACATAATTCCATAGGGATGCTGTGAAGATTATATTTAAGGCAGAATGACAGAGTGAATAGAGCACTAGACTTGAAATCAAGAAGATCCAGACTTATGTCCCAACTAAGACATTTGCTAGCTATGAGACCATGGACAAGTTATCTAAAGTTCTTGTAGGCTCGGTTACCTCAATTGAAAATAGCAATAATAGCAGTTCCTACCTCAATACAGCAAAGCCAACCAATAGAACAACCTGGGATGATAGTTGTCCTCTGAAAGTATGTGTTGGTGGTGAGAGAAGGGAAAAGTAGCTGCTGGAGAGGGAACTACACGCTCCATCCATAGTACACATCATGATATTACTTTGACCCATAAACCATTCATTGTTACAAAGGAAAACAATTAAGCAAAACCAACCAAAACAGAAATCTCACCATGCAATTAATGTAATCCATCTGCAGACTTCCCTCTCTCTGCCAGAGGAGAGAGAGGCAGGCTTCATAAACTTTTACCTAGACCCAGTGTAGACTGTTGCCTAAAAGATGCATTTATGCCTCTTAGAGTGCGTAGCTACATGCTATAGTAGTTAGAGTGCTGGGTCTGGAATCAGAAATACCTCATTTCAAATCCAGCCTCAGATACTTCCCAACCATGTGACCCCGGGCACTTCTCTCAGCCTCTGTCTCCTCACCTGTAGGAGGGGGATGATAATAATAACACATCCTTTCCAGGATTATCATTAAGACAAAATAATATTTGTAAACCATTTTGTCCAGAGCATGGCATATAGTAGGTGTTTAATAAATGCTTGTTCCCTTCCTTCCTTCTATCTCTCTCTTCCTCTTTCCTTCCTTCTTGCCTCTGTTCTTTTCTTCCTCTCTTCTTCTCATTTACATAATTTAAGTCATTATGTGCATTTCTCTCCTCATTCTGTTTTCTTTGCTCTGCATCAGTTGATGAAGATCTCGCTAAGTTTCTCTGAATTCCTCACATCAGTTATTTCTTACTGCACAAAAATAGTGAAATACATTACATGCCACAGTTTGTTCAGCAGCTTCCCAAGCAACGGGTACCCATTTTGTTTCTGTTTTTTTTTCCTACCACCAAAGTGTTGCTAGGAATATTTAGAAGTGTTGGGAGGCTTTTCGTGTTTGATCATCTCGATTCCTTATGGGTCAGTCTAAGACCAAGGGAATATGGTAGACATTTGCACACAGGGACTTCAGCAATGACTTGGCTTGTGGTCAGGGTACTGAGGCATGGCCCAAGAGATGGCACAATGATGTGAATTCAGAACTGGTTGAAGAGCCAACCAATTCCCCAAAGTAATATTTTTAGGGGTAGTTGTCAGACTGGAAAGAAGGTTCTAGTGGAGTACCCCAGGAATTTGTCCCCAGCTCTGCCTTAACTTCTTTTTAAAAAAAATCCAGTGCCTTGGCTGATGGCCTAGCTAGTGACCTTCTAAAACTTGCAGGTACTTTGAAGCCAAGTGAGATCAGTAACAAGTTGGATGATAGGGTCAGGATTCAAAATTATCTTTTCTGCTCAAAGATGATGAACTAAAATTGCATAAAATGAACTGCACTATCGATCACTGTGGACTGCTACAATTGAGTTTGAAACACAGTACAAGCAATAGATTGGGTTGGGCTACAGGCCTGTGAGCTTAATATGTAATGGTGTGACCCAGCAGCCCTGAATCCTTAAGGTGGTTTTAGGCTGCATTAAGAGGGAAAGATTGTCCAGAAAGAGGGCAATGAGAGCTCTGATGGCCTGGGTCTTGGTCAGATCTCAGCCAGCTTACTGGGTTCTGTTGGGGCACACAGCTAGCCAGCAAGTGTCTATGGCAGAATTCTATTTTTTTTTACATAGACCCTCTTTTTTTTTTTTTTTTTTTTTTGCTTTTTGGAGGGTAGTTGGGGTTAAGGGACTTGCCCAAAGTCACATGGCTAGTAAGTGTGTCAAACATCTGAGGCCAGATTTGAACTCAGGTCCTCCTGACTCCAGGGTCAATGCTCTATTCACTGCACCACCTAGCCACTCCCTGAGGCAGAATTCTGACCCAAGTCTGCCTGACTCCAAATCCACTGGCTTCTCCATTCTTTGGGAGGTTTGGGTCCCCATAGCCACAGGTTTGTGGCACCATGGTTTGTGAAGGCCATGGATGATCTACAGAAGGGTCAGAGGGGAGCAACCAAGATAATGAAGCCTACAAAGACGGAAGGCTATATACAAAATTGCTCTTGATATGGAATTGCTCTGGGGATGGAGGCTTGGCCTACTCACTGATGAAGCTTCCTAGTCACCTAAGGCCCTGCACATAAGGAGCTAGTGTCATCCAATGCACCCTTCTAGCCAGCTGCAGCCCCACAACAAAGAGAGAGTAACCATCCACCTGAGCCCATGCTATGTCCTCCTAGAAATTTTTTTTCATGTTATCAATAAGGAAACTTGTTTGGCTCTTGGTAAAGGTTGTGTGGGCAGCTACATGGCACAGTGGATAGAGTTCCAGGTGCACTAGATAGAGTGACAGACTCATCTTCCCCAGTTCAAATCCAGCCTCAGACATTTGCTAGCTGTGTGGTCCTGGGTAAGTTGCTTCATATTGTTTGCCTCATTTTCCTCATGTGTAAAATGAGCTGGTGAAGCACATGGCAAACCACTTTAGTATCTTTGCCAAGAAAACCCCAAATGGGTTCAAGAAAAGGTCAGACATGACTGAAATGGCTGAACAAAAACATATACACACACATATATAGCACATATACCCGAAAACACACATATATACAAGTGTGTACACACACATATGCATATATACAATATACATGAATCTGTACACGTACACAATGAATCTATACACATATACACAAGGCATATTGGTTCCCTCCAAACAGGTGGAAAAATAAGCTACCTGAAGCACACATCTGACCATGTTACTCTTCTGCCCCAAGTGGCTCCCTATTGTCTCTAGAAACAAAATAAAGCCCCTTCACCCAGGAGCCCTTTGGGTTCTGGCTGCTGACCAATCCCTTACTCACTTATTAATTAAAACTGGATTAATATACTTAATATCATCGGGCTAGTTACATGTCTTCTTGTTGTGATTGGTGCATCTATGGTAACTGGATCATAGCAGGAAGGGATCTCAGAGGCTATTGAGCCCAATCCCCCCTCCTCATTTTACAAATAAGGACACTGAGGGCCAGAAAGGCAAATGGATTTGGCAGGGGCACATTGCTAGTTAGCAGATATCTAAGGCAGAATTCTCCCACAGGTTTTCCTGACTCCAAAGCCAATATCCTCTCCTTTGGCTTCTCCATTCTTTGACTGGGAGGCTCTGGTCCCTACAGCCACAGACCCTGGAGATAAAGGCTGGCATAACAAGAGTATGGTAACAAAAATTTCCAAGAAATGAAAGAAAACTGGAAATCTTTCACCCAGATTACCCACTTAAGAGATGATTCAGTGTGTTGCTGATCAGCTGGAACTTCCTACATCTCACCAAAGGCCTTGAATATCCCCTATGAAAAGAAGATATCAATTTAAAACAGAATTAATGTGAGATGAACTGCAGTCCTGAAAATTGGACAACGATCACCGAGAAGTGGAGTAATGGAAAAAGTTGTCGGTAACTGATTAATATCATGGAAAAGAGTTGGGTAGAAAATTTTGCCAGAGTTTCTATAGCATTTTCCAGAGGAGATGAACTCTGACTATCCAACCGCAGTATCCTGGTCCATTTGGCAAGGGCATTTCTCAGAAAATGGGCATCTGGTCTATGCTAAGAAGTGGTAATATGTGTACAGTGCTTTACAGGCATCATTTAATTTGATCCTCACAGCAATTTGGAGAGGTAGAAAGAGTAAATTTTGTTATTCCTGTTTGTTTTGGGGCAAGATCTAGGATTTCACTAATATAAGGAAAATATGGTAAGAAATATCGGTAGGAGGGGCAGCTTGGTGGAGCTGCAGTGAACTGAGCACTAGGCCTGGAGTCAAGAGGACCTGAGTTCAAATCCAGCCTTAGTCACTTGACATTTACTAGCTGTGTGACTTTGGGCAAGTCATTTAACTCCAATTGCCTTGCCTTTCCCCCTCAAAAATAAAAAAAGAAACATAGGTAGGCAACTGTTCTGACATTTTTGCTCTTAGAGTCTTGCTTTAGGCATTGGGAGGTTGGGTGATTTGCTTGGGGTCACATAACTAGTATCAGAAGATCAGAAGCTCCTGGAACTAGAACTGAAAGAAACCTCAGAGGCCTGCTTGTCTAAGCCCTTCATCTTACAGAAGAGAAAGCTAGTGAATAGAGCACTGGTTCTAGAGTCAGGAAGACCTGAGTTCAGATCTAGCCTCAGACATTTAACACTTACTAGCCATGTGACTTTGGGCAAGTCACTTAACCCCCCATTGCCCAGCCTTCCCCCCTCTGGAAAGCCAAAAAAAAAAAAAAAAGAAGAGAAACCTGAGGCCCAGGGACGGGAAGAGTCTTGTCCAAGGTCATATAGAAGTAGTAAGTGACAGAAATTGGACTTGAATGTTTGCTGTTTGAATGTTTGCTGACTCTGAATCCAGAGTTCTTGATACAGTGCCACAACAATCAGTATCTTGGTTCTAAAGGAAAAGTGGAATAAATATTTGGCTTGGAGTCAGAGTAAACTGGGTTCCTCTCACCTCTGGCCTTGTGACGCTAAACAAGTTATTTTGCCCTTTAGGCCTCATTTTCCCCATTTGTAAAATGAAAGGAGTGGATTATATGGCCTCTGAGGGCCCTCCCAGCTCTCGCTTTTGTATCCTGGGCTATTATGACTTTGGTAGAAGCAACTCAGTGCCCCAGAGCCCTATTCCCTGCTCTAATTCCTGAATGTGCAAAGCTGAAAATCAGAGCCTGGAAAAAAGGGATTCTCCCTAGGCCCAGCCTATTTATTTCTTAGTCACTATCTCAATTGTCATGCAGTCCCCACTTCATAGACTCCTGTCATCTTATCACCTCAACTCCAACATATATATATATAAAATACTTAGGATATGTAGAACATCATGCTGGGTGTCAGGTGCAATGTGAAAGATGGATAAGACAGGATCTCTGTCCTCAGCGAGTTTATTATCTAGTAAGGGTAGGGGAAGGGTGGAGGCTGGGGGGGAGGATCAGTTGGGGCCACAGTTGGACACAGTTGACCAATTTGCCTATTGATCCTCATTCTAACCACGCATGCAGGCTACAACCTTTTCAAAAAGTCAGCATCCCAGATTCTCTCATCGAGGTAATTTAGTCCCACCCACCCCAAACCAAGAACTGCCACTACAACATATGTGACAAGTTGTTCAGCCTTTGCAGGACCTTCCAAATTGATGGCAACTGCAAATTTGAGAAGGATGTTGTTTATATACCTTACAGCAAAGCATTGCTAAAATGTTTTAAAAAAACCAAACAAATACATAAGGCCAAGCTCAGATTCCCAAGATGCTCCACTGGAGACCTCTTGTCATGTTGATGTCTAACAATTAATATTGCTCTTTGGGTCTGATCGTTGAACAAGTTCAGAACCCAGGTAATTTTACTGTCATCTAGTCCAGATTGCTCCATCTGGTTGACAAGCACAGCATGAAGACTGTGGTACTACAGTACATGGATGGATTTCAAAAATGGATAGGTATGTGTATATATATATATATATATATACACACACACACACACACACACACACACACACACACACACACACACACACACACACACATATATATATATGAGAGAGAGAGAATATAGACAGATGGAAAGATAGAGACAGATAGAGACAGACAGATAGTTAGCATTTGTTAAGTGCCTACTATGTGCCAGGCATGGGGCTTTGTTAAATGCTTTGAAAAAGGACCTAGGTAAACTCTTTATCTAGAGAGTTGCCCTAATCTACAACTGTTTAGTGACACTGTCAAAAAAGAAAATGAGTTTTGCTGGCATGAGCTGTTTTTGATGAAAGCTTGTGTGAACTTTGTGACCATGCTTCCTTTTCTAGATGGTTACCAACTATCTCTTTAATAATAAACTGCAGATCAGGGTTTCTGAACCTTTTTTCTGTCCTAAAGCCTTTGGATAGCCTGGGGAAGCCTCTGAACCCCTTCTCATATTTTCAATGTATGAAACTAAACAAAACATGAGGATTACAAAGGAAATCAATGATCAAGAAATGCAGTTATTAAAATGTTAGAAAAAAAAGCAACAAGTTCCCAGAGCACAGGCTAAAAATCCCTACTCTTAGCATTTTGCCAGTTGTCAAAGCCAATCTCATTGTTCTATAATCTGCATATTTCAACCACAAAACAACAACTTGAGATCACATTTGCCCTTCTCTAGACCTGTGGTACTTCCTCAGATAGCTACAAATATTGTGACTCAGCCATCACACCTGCTGGTGAATTATGTTCACTTGGATGCATTTTATCTGGGCCAGGTGACTTGAGATGGTCAAAGGCAACCAGATGCTTTTCTACTATCTTCTTAATTTTCTTGAGTATTATCACTCTATTAGTCAATTTTACTCTGTCCCTCTTTAGTGCAAAGAAAATTCTGTTTAGCCATGTGGTCACCACATATGGTTGCCATACATGCTCACCATACATGTAGTAGACTGGCTTAAAGAGTCAGAGTTTAAATTCTGTCTCAAATGCTTATTACCTACGTGGCTTTGAGTAACCAAACAATAAACATTTACTAAACACATACTGTGTGGTAGACCCTGTCCTAAGTGCTAGGGGAACAAAGACAAAAAACAAACACGTCTCTGCTCTCAAGGAACTCATGTTTTATGGAGAGAGGCATGTCCACATATAGGTATACACAAAATATGTACCTTTCTAAACCCATGCTCATGTAAATATATACAAGGTAATTTGGGGGTGAATCAGGAAAGCCTCGGAGAGCAATTGGTGCTTAAGCTGAGTTTTAGAGAAAGCAAGACATTCTAAGAGGCAAAGGTGAAGAGAGGGTGCATTCCAGGTATTGGGGGGGCAGCCCAATGCAAGGATATGGAAAAAAGAAATAGAGTGTCAGGAAGAAAGACAATTTGATTTAATTGTAAAGGGCAAGGAATAATGTATGATAAGGTTGGGTCCAGATTGGGAACAGCTTTAAAAGTTGAGCAGAGAAACTCTAGAAACAATGGAAAAGCATTGGAGTTTATTGGATTATTGGGTGACCACATGGTCACATCTGCACCTTGGCAAATGAGTAGAGGTTTGGAGTGGGGGAGAGACCAGAGATGGGGAGACCAACTGGCAGGCTATTGAAATAGTCCAGTAAGTTGGTGATTTAGGGCCTGGAGTAAGGTGGTGATTCTGTGAGTGGAGAGAGACAGATGCCAGAGATGTTGTTGAGGGAAAAGATCCTCAAGATTTGTCAAATGGCTGTGTGGGATGAAAGAGTGAAGAGTCTAGGATAGCCCTGAGGTTGCCCATCAGAATAACTGGAAGGGAGGCGGTGCTCTAAGCAGTGAGAGAAGAATTAAGAAGTTGATAGATTTGGGAGAAAGCCAATGAGTTCTGTTTTGGACATGTTGAATTTGAGATGCCTGTGGCACATTCAGTTGGAAATATCTGAGAGAGTTGGAAATGTATAATGTGAGTTACTTAACCTACCTGGTACCCAGTTTCCTCATCTGGAAAATGAGAGAGTTGATGAGATTCTTCTGTTATATATCTATGATCTGGAAACAACAGCGAAAGAAGAGATGAACAATCTGCCCTTTGTTCTTGTTCTTTCATTTCTCCTTTGTTTGCCAAGGATATTGCCACTTTCCCCAATCAGCAGTCACCTTTTGTGCAGCCAAGTGACACCATAAGGCACAGAGCAACAGACCTGGAGTCAGAAAGACCTGAATTCAAATTCAGGGTCAGACACTTCCTAGTTGTGTGACTCTGGGCAAGTCACTTCCACTCAGTCTGCCTCAGTTTCCTCATCTGTAAAATGGGGATAATAGTAGAGCTTCCCTCCAAAGGCTGTTGGGAGGATCAGATGAGATAACAATTTTAAAGTGCTTAGTACACATTGAAGGCACTATATAAATGTCAGCAAGTTGTTGTTCTTGCTGTTTTGCCCAAGGCAGCGAAAAAAAACCCAACCCCCCCCAAACCCAAACCCTTTTGTTTTCCTTAACTTCTCCTGCCAATATTAGCTCCTTTTGAGCTAATTCTTACCCACCTTAATTGTGTTATGTTTATAGTCATTCTTCATTGACTGGTCTTCCTTCCCTCTTCTAGATGTATCTTATACAAATCTAAGCAGATGGCCAGGTTCCTATGCGTTCTCATGGTCCTTTTTACACATCTCTCTCCTTTTCTCTTCATTGGGATTGTCTCTTTGTATCTTCAGACTTCCCATTTTAAGGGATTTTCTATCCTTCCTGGGCCAATTCTCCAATGCAAGTTATCCTTGAAGGCCTGCTCCCAACTGGTCATATTCACCAAAAAGATGTCCATTGCTCTTTGGATATCTTGTCATCGGTCACAAGCTTGTGGTGGGTCATGATTTCTGGCCACCTAGAAACATCAGAGGAATGTTGTTCGTAAAAAAGATGAGTTTGCCTTGGGGTCATTTAATTGCTTGGAGTATGTAGTTTCATGTTTATTTATGGTTGAAATGGAGGCTGCATGGGATGCTGGGAAGAGTACCACTTTTAGAGTCAGAGTACCTGGGTAGAAATCCTAACCCAGCCACTTAGCACCTATGTGACTTGATATGACGGTCTTTTCTTCTAAGGCTTCATTTTTCTCATCTGTAAAGTGCATGAATTAAACTGTATGACTTGAAGGTCCTTTCCAAAAGGAAACACCGGGAACTGAATCCTGATCAAGGAGACTGCAAAAATATCTCTGATGCCTTTGGCAGATGGCTTCTCTTCCCAATGCCCTTTGGAGGCTACCTTAGGCAAGTGCTGACCATCCCCAAAAGCCCCCAGGAAAAGACACAAAACCCTCTGAGAAATCAGACACAGTGTTTTCTTCATTTTTGTCAAGTCATATACCAGTGGCCATGCCACATGAACAGCCACCCACAAAACTAGTTATTTTCCTCTGACACATGAGGAGCTTAAGAATTATTGTGCTGTATGGGAACCAGCTATAAATGGTCAATAAATACACAAATGACTAAGTCCCAATTCCCTCCACAAAGGCTTTCCATGGTTTCCTATTGAATTAAGTCAAAAGAACTCAAATGAGCATTTCAGGTGCGCTAAAATAGCTTGTCCTATCTTTCCAGTAAAATTTTCCCCTCCCCTGACACACATGACCTATGTGTTTAATTCCAACCAATCTGAGCTCTTCATGGGCCCCAAACTGGTGCTGAGCTTTCTTCCCTCTCCAAATATTCCTCACTTCTAGAATGTCTCCCCATTGAGTACTAGGGAAGGAGGGGAAGTTGGAGGTCATTGAGTACATTCTATTTATATATGAGGAAACTGAGGTTCATGGATGGAAAGTAACAACCAAGATCACGCATAAGATCACAACTCTGGAGTTCTGAGGGACCTCAGAAGCCATGTGGTCCAACCTCATTTGAAAGAAGGGTAAACTGAGGGTCATGGAGGGGAATTGACTTGCTTATGATTATAGGTAGTGATGATGATGATAATGATGGCATTTATATAGCACCTATAATATATCAGATAATTTTTACTAATATCTCATTTGATTCTCACAATAACCCTTGGAAGTGGGTACTATTATTAGTCCCATTTTACAGGTGGGGAAACTGAAGCACACAGTGCTTTTTAGAGGAGAAACTTGCCCAAGGTCACACAGCTAATAAGTGTTAAGTGAATAAAAATTCTTGTTTGTTGCTGTTGAGTAATTTCAGTTGTATCTGACTTCCGGTAAACACACTTGGAGTTTTCTTGGCAAAGAAAGCCCAGGGTTGCATAGCTAGTAAGTGCCTCAGGCTGAATTTGATTTCAGGTCAATCTGATTCCAGGCCCTCCGCTCTATTCACCCTGTCACCTAGCTGCCCTTGGTCTAGAATTGGAATGGACCTCAGAAGCCATCTAGTCAAACTCATTTTACAGGAGAGCAAACTGAGGTCCAGAAAGATAAAATAACTTTCCCTGTATCACACATAGGGTCTTAGATCCAGAACAAAAAACAATTGCAGAGGTCATCTGCTCCAAAGTAATAATTTTATATATGGGGAGACTGAGACCTAGAGAACTGACCACAGTCTCACACTGGATCCTAGCACTAGAGATGGAAAAGGCATACATTAAGGTCTTTTAATCTTACCCCCTAAGTTTTGAAAAGAAAACAGACCCACAGAGATGAAGGAACTTGCCCAAAGTCACACATTGGATCATAGAACTAGAGCCACAAATGACCTCAGAGCCCACCTAGTACAAACTACTCATTTGACAAAGGGGAAAACTGAAGTCCAAAGAGGGGAAAGTGACTTGCCACAGATTACACATAGAACTTGAGCATTAATGGATTTTGGAGGCTACCAAATCCAACTCCTTCATTTTAAAGAGGAGAAAAAAATGAGGCCTGAGCTGGTGACATGAGTTGCCCAGAGCCCCAGAATTGGAAGGGGCCTCTGAGATGATCAGTCCCAAACCCCTTAGATTACAGATGAAGAAACTGAGACCAAGAAAGGTCAAGCGACCTGCCCCATATGTAGGATCCTAGACCTAGAAGCCATGTAATCCAAGCTCCTCATTTCAGAGTTAGAAAAAATAAATTGAGGCCTAGAAGGGGAAAGTGAAACCCAGGGTTACAATAGAGACCTAGAAATAGAGACAGAAAGGATGCCTGTGGCCATTGATTGCAAACTCCTATTTTATAAAATGGGAAACTGAGGTCCAAGGAGAAGATGTGACTTATTCAGGGCCATCCATAGGATCCTTGCTCTAGAGCTGGAAGGGACCTCAGATGCCAAGTCCTCTCCCTCATATTTTTTGGGGGGTGTGTTTTTGGAGGGGGGAAGGCAGGGCAATTGGGGTTAAGTGACTTGCCCAAGGTCACACAGCTAGTAAGTGTTAAGTGAATATCAAGAGGATCAAATGGGATATTTGTCAATAGCCTAACACAGTGCCTGGAAGACAGTAGGTGTTATATAAATGTGGCACAGTGCATAGAGCAATGGTCTCAGAACCAGGGACATTCATCCTCTTGAGTTCAAATCTGGCCTTAGACACTTACTAGCTGTGTGACCCTGGGCAAGTCACTTCACCCCATTTGCCTCAGTTTCCTCATCAGCAAAATGAGCTGGAGAAGGAAATGGCAAATCACTCTAGTATCTTTGCCAAGAAAACTCCAAGTGTGTTTACCGGAAGTCAGATACAACTGAAATTACTCAACAGCAACAAACAAGAATAATTTTTATTCACTTAACACTGACTAGCTGTGTGACCTTGGGCAAGTTTCCCCTCTAAAAACCCTCCTCCAAAAATGAAATGAAAAAAAGAGTAATTTTTATTATTATCAAGCATATACTTATTTATGTATATGCTGCTCATCTCATTAGGGTGAAAACTTCTTTTAATAATTGATTTGTTTATTTACTTTTAGTTTACAAGATCCAGTTCCACAATCCCTTGAGTTTCAAATTTTCTCCCCTCCCTCCCCTTCCCCTTCATAGCAGCATGCAATCAAGTATAGGATCTGCAAATATTTTCACACTGTTGTATAGAAGGGTTGTAACCAGTGGGAAAGAGGAAACAAAACCAAACATGGAAAAGGACGGGAGCCTGTAGTTTGCTTCAGTCTCCATTTATACTCTGTTCTTTCTGGATCTTTCTCTGAATGCAGCCATCTCCTTCTATCCTGAGACTTTTAGAGTTGTAACCTTGCATTGCTGAGAAGAGTCCAGTTGATCAAAGATGGTTGTCACACATATGTTGTGCCTGTCATTGTGTACAAATTTCTCATGGTTCTGCTCTTCTCATTTAGCATAAATTTGTATAAGCCTCTCCAGGTAAATATGAAGTCCATCTGCTCCTCATTTCTTCTAGCACAATAGTATTCCATTACATTCATATATCCCAACTTGTTTAGCCATTCTCCAATTGATGAGCACCCCCCTAATTTCCAGTTGTTTGCCACCACAAAGAGAGCTGCAATAAATATTTTTGTACACATAGGTCTTTTTCCCACTTCTACAATCTCTTTGGGATACAACACCAGAAGTGGTATTACTGGGTCAAAGGGTATACAATTATTCATAGCATTTTGGGAGTTGTTCCAGATTGTTCTCCAGAATGGTTGCATTAGTTTACAACTCCACCAACAATGCATTAGTGTTCCAATTTTTCCACATCTTCTCCAGCATTTGTCATTCTCCTGTTTTTTCATCTTAGCCAATCTGACTGGCTAAAGGTGGTACCTCAGAGTTGTTTTGATGTGCATTTCTCTCATCAGTAGTAATTTAGAATATTTTTTTCATATACTTATAGATATCTTCAATTTCTACATCTGAAAAGAGCCTGTTCATATCCTTTGACCATTTATCAATTGGGGAATGACCTGTATTCTTATAGATTTGATCCAGTTTCCTATATGTTTTAGAAATGAGACCTTTATCAGAGACACTGGTTTTAAAAATTCTTTCCCAATTTCCCACTTCCCTCTGAATCTTGGTTACATTGACTTTGTTTGTACAGAAACTTTTCAGTTTAATGTAATCAAGAGATTTTTCAGTTTGTTCTTCTGCTAGCTTTTTCAATTGCATGTCCAATTCATTGACCTCCATTTTTTCTAATTTATTTATATGTGCATTCAGGGATATAAAACTTCCCTTAAGAACTGCCTTTGTGGCATCCAACAAGTTTTGGTATGATGTCTCATTATTGTCATTCTCTTGAAGTTACTGATTATTTCTATAATTTTTTTGACCCACTCATTCTTTAGGATTAAATTATTTAGTTTCCAATTAGTTTTTTTTCTATCTTTCCATGGCCCTTTATTGCATATGATTTTTATTGTATCATCACCTGAGAATGATGCATTTAATACTTCTGCCTTTCTGCACTGAATTGTGAGGTTTTTATGCCCTAGTACATGGTTTATTTTTGTGTATGTGCCATGTACTGCTCAGAAGATATATTTCTTTTTATCCCCATTCAGTTTTCTCCACATATATATCATGTCTAGCCTCTCTAAAATTCTATTTGCCTCCTTAAATTCTTTCTTGTTTATTCTGAGGTTAGATTTATCAGGTTCAAAGAGGAGGATATTGAGGTCGCCCACTAGTATAGTTTTGCTATTTATTTCTTCCTCTAATTTCCTTGACTTTACCTCTATGAATCTGAATGCTATACTGCTTGGTGCGTATATGTTAAGTAATGATATTGCTTCATTCTCGATGGTGACTTTTAGTAGGATGTAGTTTCCTTTCTTATCTCTTTTAATTAGGTCTATTTTTGCTTTTGCTTTATCTGAGAAAAGGATTGCTATCCCTGATTTTTTTTACTTTAGCTGAAGCACAATATATTCTACTCCATCCTTTTCCCTTTTCCCTGTGTGTATCCCCTTGTTTCAATTGTGTTTCTTGTGGGCAGCAAATTGTAGGGTTGTGTTTTTTAAATCCTTTCTGCTATTCCCCTCTGTTTTATGGGAGAGTTCATCTCATTCACAATCACAGTTATGATTACTGTTTGTGACTTTTCCTCCATCCTATTTCCTCCACTGTTTATATTTTTGTATCTTACTTTTCCCTTCCCCTCCTTAAGAGTTTTCCTTTTGACCACCACCTCCCTCAGTATTCCCTCCCCCTCTTTACCTATTCTTTCCCCTTACTACTCTTTCCCTCCCTTTTAACCACTCTCCCCCTTCTCATCCCCCCACCATCTCTCCTACTACCTGTAGGGCACAATAGATTTTTTTTCTTAATGGAGTATATTATTCCCTCCTTGAACCAATGCTAGCAAATTTCATACAGTCCTCTTCTCCTTCCCTCTTTCCCTTTATTGTTATGAGTTTTTGTGCCTTTTCACCTTAGGATCTAAACTTAACTGATTATATTGATCCTTCTTTGAATCAGAACCAATGAAAATAATGTTCATATGATATTCATCTCCTTTTTCCTTCCCCTACACTTTAGTATGTTTTTATGCCTCTCAGTGTGGCATAATTTACCATTTTTTTTTGCCTCATCCTTTCCTTTTCTTCTGTTACAATCCCTTTGGTACCTTTAATAGGTTTTTTTCATCTTCAGATTAGTTCACTTATACCCACACCCTCTATCTCTGTACATCCCTTTTATATGTCACAGTAATTAAATGAATTTCAATACTGACAGGTATCCGTGTCTCATACAGGGGTGTAAACAGTTTGCTCTTATTGAGTCCCAAGTTATGTGCATGTGATTGCATCTGTGAGTGTATGTGTATGTGTGAGTGTGTGTTTTCCTTGTTTAACTTTTTATGTCTTTCTTGGGTCTTGTAAATGGAGGTCGAATTTTCCTTTGAGCTCTGGCTTTTTCATCAGTAAAGTCTTGAATTCCTTTATTTCATTAGATGACCATCTCTTTGCCTGAAAGATTATGCTCAGTTTTGCCAGGTAGTTGATCTTTGGTTGCAATTCTAGTTCTTTTGCTTTATGAAATATCAAATTCCAATCACTCTGATCTTTTAATGTAGAAGCTGCTAAATCCTGTGTAATCCTGACTGTAGTTCCATGACATTTGAATTGTTTCTTTTTGACTGCATGCAGTATTTTATCCTTGACCCTGTAGTTCTGGAATTTGGCTTCTATATTTCTTGGAGTTTTCAATTTGGGATGTCTTTCAGGAGGAGATCTGTGGATTCTTTTGATAACTATTTTACCTTCTGACTCTAAAACCTCAGGACAGGTTTCTTTGAGAATCTCTTGGAGGATGCTGTCCAACCTGCTTTTTCATCATGTTTTTTCTGGTAGGATGAAAATTCTTAGGTTCTCTCTCTTGGATCTGTTCTTCATGTCAGTTGTTTTTCCAGTGAGATATTGTGCACTTTCTTCTAATTTTTCAATCTTTACATTTTGTTTTACTGACTCTTGCTGCATCATAGAGTCCTTAGCTGATTCTAATTTTTAGTGAATTATTTTCCTCAATTAGCTTTGAAGCTCCTTTTCCATATGTTCAGTTTTCATATTTAAGGGATACATTTTCTCCAGTTAAATTTTGGACCTCCCATCCTAGTTCTCCAATTTTACTTTTTAAAGATTTGTTTTCTTCAGTGAGACTTTTTTTTTCCAATTTGGTCACTGTAGATTTACATATATCTCCTACCTCTCTAATTTGGTTTTTAAAATCCCTCTTGAGCTCCTCCAAGAATGCTTTTTGGGCTTGAGACCAATTCACATTTCCTCTGTGGTCTCTAGTGTGAGTATAGAGTCCTTGTTGTCCTCTGAATTTGGTTGTTCTTGCTCACTATAAAAAGATTTTCTAGGTCTAGTTTTTGCTGGTTTTTTTCTTCCCCACTGTGATTGCCTGTATCCTGGATTTTTAGAATGGATATCTGCTTCTGGGGTGCAGAAGTATTGAGCTTCTCAGGCTTGGAGGTAGGGGTTTGATTGTTAACTTCATGAGCTGTAGCCTCTGAGTTTCTGGACTGAGGCCAAGGCCTGGATTCTCGTTGTTTCCCCTGAGTTACCCTGAGGCTCACAGAGTAATGGTGGGGGTGGGGTGGTCTGGCCACTTCAGGTTTCTACCTCTTTGTCTCTGGGCTACAGCTTGAGCAGTCTCAGTAGCTGGAGGTCAACAGCAGGGCTGGTGTCTGCTGATTCCCCAGGTGGTGCTAAGGCACACCTGGATTTGTGTTATTGGTGCTTGCTGGCTTCACCCTCCTGAGCTTAGATTCGATACTGTCTCACTTCCCCCTTCCTCAGTTACTCCAGAGCCTGAGGTTGTTTCAACCAATTCGTAATTTTACTCTGGGTTTTCTGGCTCATGGAGGGGGTATCAGAGCAAATAGGTTTTATTCCTCCATCTTGACTTCTGGAAGTTTGGATATGTAATTTTTAAAGATCCAGGCTGTGGGCTGGTAGCTCCGAGAGAAGCTGCTGTCTCTGCTGTGGGCCCTGCATTTTCTCTTACCCAGTTCTGACAATCCTCTATCCTGTGGTGAGATGGCTGCAAATTGTCCTTGGGCTAGGTGAGTCCACTGTCTGTGGCTCCTCCTCATTTGGCTGTAATCTGCTCTCAGATCCGCCTTGGTGCAGCCCCTGTGTGTTCAGTGTTCCTCCTGTCCAGACCTATCTGGGCACTTTGCTGGGCTGGGAATATGTCACACTCCATCTCCCAACAGATTCTGTCACTCTAAAATTCATTAAAATTCACATTTTAGAGTTTAGTGACAGAATTCTTGGAGCTTAGGAAAGTTACTGTTTCCTTTCTTCCATCTTAGCTCCACCTTCCTGCAATTCATGTTAATATTATACCATTCTGAAAATGTCATCTAACTCTGTTTTGACCAGAATACAACAAACACCTGTTAAACACAAGAATCAGACCTAAACTGTCAATTAACAAAATCTAATGAACTTAATGAATGTTTTGATGCAATAATGGAAGAATGAAAATGGATAGACTGTGATATGGTTCAGTGTAGAAATTGTTATCCAGATCCATCATTAAAGTTTGAGCTCTGGGAACAGTATGAAACACAGATTGCACTGATCCTCTTAATGATAGCCTTAATAAGAATTACTGTGTAACAGCTATTTGTATGTACATAGCCCTGTATGCAAGCCAAAGCCAACTCTTTTATGGAAGGGCTAAGTTTATTAAAAAACCATTATGTTGGGAGTGAACAGATATCATATCTAATTACTCACAAGATTAAGAATGGGGTTTAGGCTCTGGGAATTACATAGAGCCATTATGTAGCATATAGCCCCAAGAGATAGGGATAATAGAAAAGTTTAATGAAATGCTGAAGACCTAAGTTAAGAAACACTGAAGAAGAAAAGGCTACCTATTGGAAAAGTTATTAGAACTGCAGTAAGCCAATTAAACAACAAACAAATCATCCTGCATTTGTAGATGATTTTAAAATAATATGACTGTGGCAGAGCCAAGATGGCTGTGTAGAAGCAACAAGGTTCTGCAGCTCTCACATAGCCACCTCAAAACCCCATAAAATATGACTCTAAACAAATTTTAGGGCTCCAAAATGCACAAAAATAGAGAAAAACACATCTTCCACTGAAAGTAGCTCAACAGGAAGGGCTTACCTCAGCATATGGGGAGTCAAAACCAGCCCAGCCTGAAACTGCAGCTTGGCCCCAGGGTGACTAGGGCAAGCCACAGCTGGATCTTTCAGGAGAGTGGATCAGCAGCAGATGTGGCAGTTTCCAGAACTAGCAAGCCATAAGAAACAAGGACTAAGTGAAAGGTCAGTGGAACTCAGCTAAAGATGGGAGAGAAAAGAGGGTTTGGCCAAACTGCCTCCAGGGCAAGGAAGGGGCAGGTAGAAGCAGTGGCCCTGCAGCTTTCATGTGTCTGCTTCATAGCTCCCAGCCTGCAGACTGCAGGGGGTCCAAGTGATTGTTCAGAGGCTAAGTGCTCTTGAGTTGAGCAGGCTGTATTTAGATCATGGTCTTGAGCAGTGGTCCTGGGGTGCGTTGTCAGTGAGCCAAAGCCAGTGGGGGCTGCAAAAAAACCCGGCTGCTTACCAATAGCTCTGGCAGCTGTGAAAACCCCAGCGATTTGGGACAGAGCTTTCTCCTCTGGAAGCAGAGTTCCACAGAGCTAAAAAATCAAGTAATTAATTGACTGGCAACATGAGCAGTCAAAGGAAACAAAGTAAGAACAGCAATCAAGCTTTAGATTTCTTCTTTGGGGACAAAAAGGATCAAAACATGGAAATAGAGGAAGACAACACAACCAGAACTCCCATACCAAATGCTTCCAAGAAACATGAAGATTGCCTACAAGCCACAGAGCAGCTTAAGAAGGATTTTGAAAACCAAATGAGAGAAGTGGAGGAAAAATTGGGAAGAGAAATGAGAATGAGGCAAGAAAACCAAGAAAAGAGAGTCAATAACCTGAATGAAGAAAATAACACCTTAAAAAACAGATTAACTCAAATGGCAAAAGAGGC